>UFQX01000940.1:0-197194 GCA_900497675.1 Arapaima gigas
TTTTTAGAAGGTTTATTGATTAATAAGTATTCATGGCATTATTTTTGGAACCATCCTCTCTTTTTAGCGTTTTTCCCACAGGTGCCTAAGACTTTTGCACAGTACTGTACGACTTTCATGATGCGCTTGCAGTAGGAGTCAGGGGTTCGGTCTTCCAAAGCAGTTCACAATTTACTTCCCCTTCAATAACTACTGAAAATGATACTTAATGAGTGAAACGATTAAAACCAGTTGACAGCAATATATCCTAATAGTCTGTTTAATTTGACTCCAGGTAGAAAAGTCAACAAGATACCAAACTGTTTGATTTTCTGCACAAAGCTGTTTGACTGAAAGTGCTGGGCACCAGGGATGACAGTCACCTTTGAATTCGGCACACCCTAAAGCCAAATCTCCACAGCAAGATGCTTCTGGTGAGGTAGATAGATGCACACATTTCTTCACTGCATCCAAAATCTGAAATGTAGCCAGTCAGACCTCTGTCTGGTAGCTGCTAACAGCTGCTATTCTGTTTAAAGTGTGACTAAGATTTTTTCGTGGCATAAAAAAAATCCACGTATTTTAGACGTTCTTGTGGTGTGGATCACAAACCTGTCAATATGAAGTCACCAGGTTTTTCAAAGTAATAAAACTGCTTTTACTTGAACTCTGTTTGTGCATTAAACTTTGCAGGAAATAACTTGTTATTTATACTGTAGACAAAATCAAAGCCCTTTATTACATTTTAATGAAACAAATCTTTTTGTTTTAGTTGGCAAAAAATTGCATGTAGAGTTCCGCAACACACTGACATTGCAAATTTGGACACGCTGCAGGTGTGACAAAACTGAATAGAAATAATTTTGTGACTTCTTCAAATGTGGCTGGTTTTAAAAGAGCGTGTCTGAAATAGCAAAACATTTGAGGAAACAAACCTCCACAGCAACCAAGAAATATTGATGTTTCGACAAACCTCTAGTACATTTTTACTGAATTCGTGGAGCCTAACTATTCCGACAATATATATTGCATGTAGACAGACCACTGCGTAAATATGTAAAAAAACAGTCAAACCCTCACTTTAAAAATAATGCAAGGCACGGTCCATGCTCTTGTGGCCTTCAAAAAAAAAGCTACGAAACAATTCTCTGTAAAAGCGGCAGGTCAAAAATTGCTTAAGTAACCTCTTTACTATCAAAAACACACGTAGCAGGTGACACAGTGAGTAGCTCTGCCTCCTCTTAGCTACTGGACCCTTCAGGCCCGGGTTTGGATCTCGCTCAGAAGAGTGGAGTTTGCATGTACTACCTCTGCCTGCAAGGGTTTCCTCCCTTCAAAGACACGTGTTTCAGGTTCATTGCGATACTTTAGGTATATGCCACCCAGGGTCGATCCTTCCTTTGGCACCCTATGTGGCAAAATTTTTTACATTAGTAACAATATATAACATTTAATCCAAATGATGTTAATTATAACTAAAAAAAAAGGCAGTGAGCCACTGTGGGCACCAGAAATGTTTTATGGGGGTGCTGTACCTCCCTAAAATAGTGCACCGCTGTGGCACGTGTTAATAACTATGTGTCTCACCATTGTGGGGAGTTACAGGGTATCTTGGACAACAGGGTGGGGAGGAACTTGTCTGCCTGATTATTTTGTTTTCACCTGTTTTAGTCACCTTGAAATTCCATTTCTTGACCTTTTTTGTATTTCTTTATAGTCCTGACTCGGCTTTTGTCCCCCAGTTAGCGTATCGCTGTTGGTCAGTCTAATCTGCCCCGTTGGTTCCGAGCTGTGACCTGGACCGTCAGTGTGATAAAACAGTTATGGATGGACAGATGGTTCATACAAGGCAAACGGTTCGAGCAAAAGCATGCAGGGAAAAACTTTCCTCACGATTTGCTCACGATTACCTACTTTTGCGCTTTTTTGAGATGACAGTTTGGCACTCATAAAAAGCGTCCAAACAGCATTAAAAACATTGCTTTCTGCTACAAGACACTGCTGGCACCTCATGCATGAGTTCCCACTCGCCGTCACCTGCCTGTTGTCTATACGTATGTTGCATAGTACTTTTTTACATGATGTCTCGAGAGCGGCAAATTTTACACAGGACAACAAGTAATGTGTGTTATATATTTCCAGTAAATCTTAGATGCACAAATCTCTGCTTCATTTTTTTTTCCCTCTATCAGGCATCCCTGAGCAATTTATAAAGGTAAAATTATGGACTGCTTTGACCCAACGCAGTGATTCCAGTACCGTTCCTTGTATTATCGCCAACCTTATCTTGTAAAATTTTCTCTAAACCCTGAACTGTTGCGATATTTGGCAACGATTAGCCGTCCTGAAATTTAGAAAGAGTTTCGATTTACATTAAACACGGTAATTTCCCACAGTTACCTGATCCATTGCTGACAGTCCCTTGGATAAATTCGGCACGTCTTTCACGTTTCCGTGACGCCAGCAGAAAAAGTCCATTGGCTATTCCCATTTCGTGTCGAGTGGCACTAACATAAGTGGGATCAGGTGTCTAGAGACAAAAAGTTCACGGCAGCCACACATAAATCTGGAATCACTTCATTATTTGTAAGAATATAGACACTTCTTAGGCTTCTGCTGATGCTGCCTTTCAGTTACTTGTGAAACCGTTGCAACAGCACTCTTCTAACCCCTGTTTAAGATCATGACTACCTGACGTGAGGCATGCAGGTGTATTCTATTGTTTAATGCAGCTTTAAGTATAATATGTAAAAAAAAGGTGTCACTCATGCACAACAAGTACTGATTCGCAGCTGGGGGTTAAGAGAACTCCAGTGCCTCACCGGGGAGCCACACACGGGGCAAATTTAAACTCACCTGTGCCCCTGAGACCGACACCTTTGGACGATGGGAGAAAATCTGAACACCTGACGGAAAAACCACATGATTACAAGGAGAACATTGAAAACATCACACAGAGCGACCGAAATCAAACCTACATCCAAACACACAGTCCAGGGACTAAAAGGTACAAGCATAATCCACTGTGAAAGCTGATATACAGTGTCAGAGTTTGAAACAAACAATTATTTCACATTTGATTTAACTGAGTTGGGTTGCAAGTGGAGTTCCCTGTTCAAAGCTGACATCTTGTCACTTCAAAGGGAAATAATGCTGTTCTGCCCTTGTAATTTGTCCTTTGGCTGTGCCACTCTCTTCAGAACCTTCTCCCTAAACAACTGATCTCCCCTTTGAGCGCAAGGACTTGTGCATCAATCCCATCCCATATAAACAGGCGCCCTCTCAAAAACAGGACTTTCTCAGAGGCAACTGACGTGCGCCTTCCGCGTTTCACATAACATCACCAGAATCAGCCTGCAGCTCTCTGAAACACACACCTTCCTTCTTTCCTTGTGGACAGCTGAACTCTCAGCACGAAGCTCCTTGCCCAGTAACAATTTGTGGATGTGGGGATTTTTTTGTTTCCAGGGGTCAGTAAACATGCAGCATAACACAGGCCAGTTAGCTTCTTCGCTTATTTATAATGCATGAAATTCTTCTCTGGGTGGGAATTTCCCTGGTGCTTCATAGCTCCTGGGCTGAAGGTACAAATACAGGTTCAAATTTAGCTTGGTCTGTAAGGAGTTCTCATATTGTCCCTGTGTCCATCTGGGTGTCCTTGATGTGTGTTTCAGGTGAATTGGACACTTCAGTTTGTCCATAGGATGTGGATACATGTGTCAGTGGTTAATGGTCTGGCTTCTCATTCAGAGAGCATCCTGCTTTGTGCCTGATATTTCCCTGGACAGCGCCGCTTTGAGCAAGCCTCGGGACCTTCAACCTTCTGAAGCTTACTATGTTCCAAAAAAATACGTCGACATAAATCCTTACACACCTATACCCTGGTATTCGAGCTCCTGGTTTCCCCCTTCCTGATATAGCGATATCTTAATACCTGACTTGGTATCTGAGTTGAGAAACGCCGACATAACAAGCGCTATCTGAGGACAGCAGATCGGTGAAACCGGCGGAATCCAGGAGCTCGAAACTCTGAAACTTCAGAGGTGGCACGAGTGCAAGCGTGAGGTTATGTGCCAGCACTGCTCCAGGATTTGCGTTGGGAGACTTTGCCTCACGTGACCCGCGTTCGAACGCAGGTTTTGTTCTCGCTTCTGTTCGTCCGCTTAATACTCCAACAAACCGTTCATTACACTAACAGCCTACAATCCTAAGTAAATTGTCGTTTTCTACTTTGTACTGATTTTATTTTGTCATTTTTTTCCATAAATTTGACTATCAGAATGTTCATTGCTGTTACTACTGATAAGGAAAGAAAGACACGTATATGAACAACCGCATTAACTGTTTGGTATTTAGGTCACTGGTGTTTAAAGTGTTCCTTATCGCACTCAAATAGGTATTTTAGAATGTTAGGGATAGTTTGGGGAAATTAATCTGGGTTTCTCAGATGAACTCGAAATGAATCATAATTTTCCTCATAAGAAATAATAGGAGTAACTCCCTGATATTTGAGTTTGCAGTATTCCGGTCATTCGCAGGAACCAATAACACTTGGGGGTAGACGTAACTTGGTCTCACCGTTAAAGTAGTCGCGTTTGGTACATAAGTGTTGTTAGTGCTGTCAGACAGGTAAATGCCACGGAGAGTGAGGGACGTGCTGGTTTTAGTCAAGTGGAAAGGGAAAAAACCATGTATGTCACCAAACTTTATTACCTTTACAAGCACTAGCAGTACAGACATGCAGTAATGAAAAACTATACATCACCAAGTTGTGTTACCTTTCAGTTTTTTCAATTTAATTAAATTAGTATGTCTGTGTGTGTGTGTGTGTGTGTGTGTGTGTGTGTGTGTGTGGAAGAAAATACATTAGCGTCACAAATGTACGCTCCGCATGTGGCCTTCCTATGTGCTGTGTGTGTTCTCACTACTCATTCTTCTCCTTGTCGGAGACCAAATTTAAAATTTTCTAAACAAGTAGCTTTTTTGAAATTTAACATGCTTGACTGCGCAAAAACCTTACATAGGGTAAGAAGTACCTGTGTGTCAAACCTCAAGCCTGTGTCTTAAAAAACAAAGCCGTATATAAAGAACAAACAAACAAACAGACAAACAGAGACTGAGCTTTATGCAAATAGGGATAAATGGCTCAGAGGCTTAAAATAAAAGTGCGTCTTTGAAACAGAGGTACCGCTAACTGAGGTATTACTGCGTTGGACACCAGAGCGCTTTTGACTGAACAAATAGCTGAAGACCTGAACGATAACATCTGCAGCAAAGGTGTGTGTTCAAAATGCTGCTAAACGTCTTTAAAGCGTATCATCCAAAAGGCGTCGGGAGGCCGCTGTCACCCCTCTGAGATAACCTTGACCGCAGAACCAGAGGACACTTTCCAACAATTCGTTTCAACAAGTCTTTCTTTTTAAACAAATGTATTTGCTTTTGCATTTCATCATGTTTACTGTTGTCTAGTGGCCTCTAAAGTGACACCGTAGCTGGATTGAAAGTGTATCCTGGCACTGCGGAGACAAATGCCAATTTACATAAACTCTATAAGGCTGGGAATGTATGATGGGAGTTGTGCCTGGTAAACACTCTTTTTTTTCTGCTTGCAAATGTTGCCAGTTTACAGTCATCACACTTGCGAGGCGGATTTCGGTGCTAGTCAAACTGCATTCTTTTTGTGTGTATATTTAATTATTTACACTACTGTGCAAAAGTCTTAGACACCTGTGAGAAAAATGCTATAAAGCGAGGATGGTTCCAAAAATAATGCCATGAATACTTATTAATCAATAAACCTTCTAAAAAGTGCAGTAGACAAAAAAATCTCAGTCAGATCCATATTTGATTCTCTTATGTAAACTTGCATGCAGTTTAAGGTAGAGGTTGGTAGGTTCTTCCAAACATTTTGAGGAACTGACCACAGTTCTTCTGCACACTTTGACTGTCTGCATGTCCTCCCAGACTGACTTGATCGTGTTGAGATCAGGGCTCTGTGGGGACCATACCATCTGTTGCAGGATTCCTTCTTTTTGCTGAAGATTGGGTGTTTGAGGTCATTCTCAGGCTGCACAATGAATTTGGGACCAACCAGAAACCTCCCTGATGGTAGATAAGAATCTACCTGTACTTCTCAACACACATTGAAGTTGCCTGCCTAACACTTTTGCACAGTACTATACACTTAAAATTTAAAGTTTCTACTTCTACGGTCCATTTTTAATACAAATCTACTTGGATTTTTACATTTGCAATGCATACGTTAAAGTTACTGCAAAAAATACAAAAAAGTTGTATGCCTAAGACTTTTGCACAATACTGTATATTAATATAATATTGTTTTAGTATAATGCTTATAATATTTTAAAATAATCGGCAGTCATCCAATTCCAGTCCTTATATTATGGTACCATCCATCATATATTGGGGATAATGTTTTTTCAGCATGGTGCCCCCATTACTTTTCAGACTTTATTCTTTCTGAAGCATATCTTATTTCCTATGATAAAACAATTCCGTTTTAATTGTATTATTTATTTGTTTTGCCTAAATGAGCTGGATTTCTCAGTTATAGGTGAGAACAAGGTAATGTTCTGCAAAGGTTCTACAGCAGGAGGTTGAATGCTAACCTCTATTTTCCGGCTGCGACACAACGGCTGTAAACACTGCGCCACCTTCTGCCCCCCGACACCCAAGATTTACTTCATTGCAAAGCTTCACAGCATAGCTAAAAATGATATATAGTATTAAAATGATGGCACTGCATTTTCCATCCATAGATCCATTTTCAACCAACACTTACCCAGTCAAGTTAATGTTGCTTCACAGTCGGCGCTTGGAAGGATGGTTTAAAGCTCTATGTGTGTCTGTTTTCACAATTTCTACTCATTGAAGTGCAATATAATATGGTTTGGTGTTACTCTGGTGCTGCTTTGTGTGCCTCAGTCAGCAGACACCTTTCAGGATTGATACTTCAGGTCAGCGATTCCACACGCGACCACCAAGAACAGCAATTCAGAGGATGCTCTCTGCATGCAGGTGATATTATGGTACGTGCACAAAGACGCGGATGACATCTATTGTCTCCAAATTGTTTCACAAAAAAATTGAGGCGAATCTTTCTCTGACCAGTGCCTGTGGTGGGGGGCGCGAAGCTGTAGGGGTCCGCAACGGAGGCTAACGGAGGCCCTGCACATGCCGAGGCAGGGCCAAGACACCGGAGCTACATGTATGTAAGTGCTCTTCGGGGATCCTGCTGCTCCCCTGAGCGATGAAGGAGTGCCAGCCACGTGGATCAGCCAAGCACAGGCGACGGGAGGCAGGTGAAATGGTGCAAACAAACCCAAGGTTTACATACTGCGTTTAATAAAACAAATCGCTCAGCTCTACGCTCTGATTTTACCACTCTTCTCATCCGTATAGACTGATGGAGGAAAGAAACTGTTTTTTTTTTTTTTACCCTCACTGTTGATCCCCAGTAGATCCGCAGAGGGGAAGTTTGCTGAGAGGAAAGGACATGGCCCACAACGTGCTACTTAACTTTTCCCTCGGCAAATTATCTCTGAGTCAATAGGCAAAAAATGAAAGCAAGATAATCCTTTGAATCCCCCCCCCCACATCCCACCCTCTTTGGAAGTGCCATTATTCAGCAGTCAGGCTCCGGTTTATTGCAGTGCATTTCAGCTGACATACAATTAAAAATGAATGAGATCTTTGAAAATTGCACCAGTGCAGCAAAACGCTGTAAAAAGGCTCCTGTTTGTGGTTAAAGAAACGGTTTGACGTAGGCATTGTTTAAAAGTTTCGAAAGATACAAAATAATGCCAGCTTTTCTTTCTTTTTCTTTTTCCTTGCTGTTAGTGTTCTCAAAAGTGATTCGCCGTGATTTAACAGGGCGATCGGCGCAAAAATCAGTTTGCATAAATATGGCGGCTAGTGCAACTTTCACTAGTTTCAGTTCTTGAAGTGAGAGTGTGTTTTCTGAGTGTGAGGTTTGTTTTGCACCTTCCCCAGATGTTAGAGGGCAGGGTAACTACACCCAACCTCATAGCACCGTTTTTGTTTCAACCCCAGGCCTCCAAACTGTCCTGTTGCTAAGCCAACCCCATTTCCATAAACAGCCAGCATCTGTCCTTGTAGCTTTACTTAAAGGCAGCTAAGGCCGGGATATTTCAAATACAATTTCTCCTGCTCAGTCATGCTTCTGCAGAACCAGTGACATGCATTTCATTTGTAGGGATCAGGGATGAGAGCAGGACTTTAGCCCAGGAATTCACCGACGATAAGGCTTTACGGGAAACGGAGAAACCTGTGAATCTGACACTGGCCCTCAGTTTGCACATGGCAGCAGGTGGTTCTGCATTCATGGTCTCAAATATCCCTTTTTAATCAATCAGATTTTTACCCACGGCTGAAATGTAGAGGTTAAAATGTGGCCGCTCACCCCGGGTGAGAGTGCACACGTGCACAAACTTACTCACAAACCTATACTAGAGCGGGTGGAATTCCACAGACTAAACTGATGGCTGTGTATACCAGGAGCCAGGAGAATATCCCAGAGTGCCAGGCAGCACAATAACATCACTGGAAATGATTGCCACCAGGTTGTAAAATATTATGCCATTCATGGCTGTAAAGCATGTGAAAAGTACATGAAAAGCAGTCCATTTCATTCTAAAGAGCCATTGTCAAAGTGAGTTATTTCTTTCAAAGCGGTGGCGCTACATTAGTGTCAAATTTTGTTGCTGTTTCGTTGTGGCACTGGAAAGAAATTGAATGTTGTGATGTTTCATCCACGAGTGAGGTGTTTGTGGGCGGCACTAAGAAGCTCTCTGTGATGGTATAAATTATAGCCGGGATGGAAGTAAATAATTGTGCCGGCCTCTTTCGCGTCTGGAAGGTTTCTTTACCATCTTGGACCGATTGATTAGACGAAACAGAAAAAGATCAACCTGACTATTTTGTCCAGAATGACAGACCTCCAAAAGCTGTGAATGAACACCCCCCAGTCGATCAGGGTGGCCCTTCCAAATGATAGGCTACCAATTAAAATTACACGGCAAATCTATATCGGACTTTTGGCATGAAAGCATGGGCGATTTCCAACAACAGGCATTCTTCTGACAAAATCTCGCCTGTGGTAAAATTGCGTTGCGCCGAATTAGCTTACAAAAAGGAATTTTGTATGTTAAATTCATTCCAGTTGACGTCGGTCAACGGCTTTTGTTTTGGTTTCCTTTAGGCCAGTAACCCAGAGCACTTGTGCAAAATATGTCTGACAAGAAGTGTGACTTCCTCATGCTTACAGACATCTTCCAGTTTATTTATTTGAAATGTCCTTTTTGCATTTATCCGTGCTGGAAAACTGTACGGGCAGCAAACGGACACAGCGTATAGTGCTGTTGCTACCTGAGGTGATCTGGCATAGGTTTGAATTCGGCTGTGTTGAAGTTGCACATCTGCATGGGTTTCCACCAGCTGCTCCAGTTTCCATCTACTTGCCCTTCTGAGGCTGTCAGGCTGGTACCCTGTCTGGCATGTACCTTAACTAGTCCTCATGTCCAGGTATTGTGAGAGAAAACCGCCACAACCCTGACAAAGATAAGCGGTTAATGAAAATGAGTGTGAAAAACATCTTTTTTGTGGAATGTGTGTGATCTTTCTTTGCATGCCCAGCTGGAGATCAAACTGCTCCCAAATAAAAAGAAAGTGTGGGAGCACCTGAGGCCCATAGTAAGACCCGTTTGTGTTTCTTCATGTTAAACCTGGCACAGCAGTTTCATGCTTTTCTAGGTCCATCTCAATCTGTTACCAGTCGTGTATTTCCCTCCTTCTGGGGCTCGTCTCTAATGCGCACAAGGTACTTCGCAAACCGGTGACGTAGATTCTTTAAGTGCAGCCGCTAAGAAAGGGCTTGGCCAGGCCAAAAAATTTATGTGGAATATTGCCGTGTAGCGGCAGCCTTGGCGCTAACACAATTCTCTTTGTGAATGGAGTACGTTTTTAAAGGACACTGCACTTGAACATAACCTTGACACATCCAAAATGAATAAGCAGTCAAGTTTAGCAGGTGGGTGTATTTATTTATTTATCTATCTATCTATCTATCTATCTATCTATCTATTCATTTATTTATTCTAGAGGACGGTACAAATGGCCCTTGGCAAAACTGAACCAAAGGCTTCTTTCAAATAAAAAAATCTAACAGTTTGTATTTTATCCATCGTATTCCTTTGGGGTGGATAAAATCCTCTCCGCTCCTCTCCCGGCGTCTCTCGGCTCTCTCTCAATTACATCACCCTTTGATATCCAGCTGTCTTTATATCTTCATCTGCCTTCAGAGGCAAGCAGACAGGCCAAGGTTTTTTGTTTTTGCTTTTTTTTTTTTTTTTTTTAAGACGAACACCCTGCACTGTTTTTTGTTTCTCATCTTGGTAAACTGATTTTTCTAAGTGGTTTCGTTTCATCGGTAGTGTTCGTGTAAGGTTTTTGTTCCATCTGAAGTACTAAACATAGTTCTCATTTCACGTCACTGGCGTTCGAGCGATCCACGGCGTTTGCCAGCACACTTTGTCAAAATGCGCTTGTGCAATTACTTCTTCCATGTTTGAAAGAGAAGTATAGACTGTCTAGGAAGAAAGAAGCTGTATGGAAACGGAAGTAAAATGACAAATGATTCGTCATTTAATCACCTTTGTATAAATCTGGTCATTAATGAGTTGTATATAGGAAAATACTCCATTTCCAACAAAGCCTGGATATTTAGCGAGAAATGTAAACGTAGCGATTGAAATGTGCAACACATCTCGTATGCTTCATGCCATTCCAAAATAATTCAACTAACATTCCCCATGTTTGTATATTTTTACATATATTTTATATATTTTTTGCATATTTGCTCAGTTTTCTAAGCAGCTGACTGATACATACATTCCGCATGAAGTTGCTGCCAAAATCATACGTACTTCATACTTGTACTCCAAATTCTTTGAAGAAAAGTTTCTTTCTTAATGGGTCAGTAAACAGCTGAAGAACATATATAATGCATAGAACTGGACAAATCAGTTTATGATTCATTATATCTATGTTAGCAGAGTTTCTTCTAAATTTAAAGCAAATAGTTTTCTTCTTCTTCTTCTTCTTCTTCTTCTTCTTCTTCTTCTTGTGATTATTAATATTGGTGTTGTTGTCATTGTTATTGTTGTTGTTGTTGTTCTTATTAACTTTTTATCCTAATGTTTGTAAAAGGCCAAATGTATAACCTTCCAGCATGTTTTATCTTACATGAACATCTACACTGTGACCAATTCATGCAGAGAAAATAAATGGAAATGTTTCAACCAAGGTATATCTAAGATGAGCAAAAGTGTGCATGATGGCCTTGAACAGCATCAGAGACCACACCAGAGACTACAGAGTGGAGCGGTCCAGTTAAGTATCCCATTTAAATGCATTGAAGCTCTGTAGATAAAGAAGGAAATAATAAGGGTGGGTTGGTTTGGGGGGGGGGGTCTAATGGGGAGAACTCACACTGAGGCCAGTGGGGGAGCCCTCTTGCTGTTCTCTCTGAAAGGAAGATGGGGGGTGTGATGCTACCTGAGAAGGTCCTGGGACAGTCGAGCACCAAAGCAGTTTCTCCACTCATTTTTAAGTTACTGTATTTACATTCACAGTTGCTTACAGTGGGCCAACAATGGAGAGAGGAATATCTTCGGTCCCTTTTCAGGTGCTTAACTTTTTTCCAGAGTGACTTACTCAAGGGTATATTTTTGCTTTTTTGCTTGCAGGCAATAGAAATTTAAAATCTTTTGTGGAACAATTCAAACTGATAACACCTAACCGGAAGAACCTCATCTTAAAAAAGCTAATTTTACCCTGTTATCCAGAAAAGTTGTTTTCTTTGACGCACAAACCCAAACAGACACTGAAGTTAGGAAGCACCTTGCTGAAGGACCCGTGAACCTGCCGCACTGCGGAGGAGAGATGGACATGAGGGTGAGACGTGTCTTCTAATCCACCGCAGCCAAGGTGGTGCAGAAAGGACAATTTCATCAAATTCATCGGGGACTAATGCTTATCACAGCCGGAAGTGTCCAATTGCTCATAGATGATGGCAGCCAAAAGGCAGGTATTGTACTTCTGCCATTTTTATTTCCTTTCAACATGAACCTGTGGAGCTCTGCAGTCGGCTGCTTTATTGCTATTTTTGTTTAATTGTTGGCCGAAACCATGAATTGTAAGCGGCGGTGGGGAGCAGCCGACTGCATTCATTCACTTACCTTCACTTCGGTATTTATTCATCTACATTTGAACAGGTAAAAAAATTTGCTGTTGCTATTTTTTATTAGGTTGTCATTTTTTGCTCTTTGCCCCCTTAAATCCCATCAAGTCAGTACTACCAGAAACCAGACATCTTCTGAGGGGTGTCTTAGCTGTCAGTCATAGTAACGTTTGTGAGAGGAAATTTTGTAGTGGGTATTTTGGGGGTTGGGTTTAAGGTGTCGGACACTGTGGCCATTGTGGTCATTGTAAGTTGTGCTGTGACACTTCAGTTAAAAATTTGGAGGTGGAGGTGAATGAATGGAATTTCTTTCTTCCACACGTTTACCCCGAACCATCGAAAAGTCTTCACTGTCGGCGGACTCTTTTTAGTTTAGTGTTGACCAGTCAGAGCAACAGCTGTCTTTCGTCCCGCTTTGACTGGCAACGTATTACATTTGTCCAGGGAATGCAAAAAAAAAAAAATTTAAAAATCCGAAAAAAACAAATTCAGAACTGTTTTATTTGTTAAGGATATGTTTTTTTTTCTCTGTATTGTGAAAATTTAACTGTACACAAGTCTTATTAACTTGCGTGAACGGCCTCATTTCTTTTTTCACGTTAATTCCGTAAACAGTCAAATGTTTGTTGTAAAAATTATTCCGTTAAGTTATTATATATAAATGCACACAAAACACTAATGTTTTAATTTTCTCATTAGTCATTTACTCGTGTGACTGAATATCTATTATTAGAAGGTCTAGAAAAAAAGATATTAGTTCATTAGTTTTAATTGTTGAGTAATATCCTAGTCGCACCTGCCAGGTAACCATGGGAGCATGGAGGTACGCAGATATTTTTGGAGAGTAACGTTACTTAATGTTGCGGAATTACCTGCTTCTACTTTCACGAAGGCATAAACCCAGGATAGTGTTGCGACAAATGATCACTTGTGACTAATGTTAAAACAAAATGTTACATTGCTCCTGTGTTAATGCTGCAAACAATTATTTATTGCAATTTAATCTCGATGCAAACCTTTGAATAGTGGGAATGCACTCTTCGAGTTTTATAGTCAAGCTGCACTGTATATATCCTACTTTACTCACCTCGGCAGGATTATTTCAAATCATTTCCGGTAAGTATCAGTTACGCATTTATATTTTTGTTTGTGGGGAGGGTTATGTTTATTACACCTCATGTTTCATAAGTGAGTCATTATCCCTTGAAAACACACCATTCTGTTTGTGTCCTATAGCACGGCGTGAGGTAGGGGGGACGTCGGAGGCACTGATTTAGAGTCCTGAGACCATTAGGGTGCAAGAGACTGTAAGGATATAAACACTTTGGCCAAAAATGCAATAAACTAATTAATCACATAAAATTAATGATGTCTGAAGTGGATAATGAAATTGGTCAAATGCTGGAAATGTATTCAATGTGACAAAGAGGTGCCTGCAGCCACTGATTTACAGTAAACACAACATAGGGCCCATAAGGAACCCCATAAAGTGTTCCCTACTGGCAGGTCCTACACAAATAACCTCTGTATCACAACAAGCTGTTAACATCTCCCAGTGCAGTGAACAGGACCTTCAGGCCTACATTATGCACAAGTCAATAGCAGTAAGCAGAAGTAATTAAACCAATAAATTCCACTTGGTTTCCTGTTAGTTTGATTCTGAACCACTCCAACCGTCACTCATGGTCATCAAGAATGCTTAACCAGGGAGTTTAAAGCCACTTTATAGACTTCTAAATGAAATCCAGCCTTGCATTTTATATATTATTTAATAAACAGTCCACTGCTTTAAATAAACAGGTTACAAGCATGCAGTAAGTGGAGCAACTTGAATGTTATTGCCTCTGTTCTTTCTTTCTTTCTTTCTTTCTTTCTTTCGTTCTTCAGAATAACTGCTGGACAATGAAATTGCAGCTCATATTTTTCTGTCACAGAGTTACGTTGTTCAATATAAGACATGACGGCTCTTGAATTTAAGTGGACACGTCTTTGCGATAAGCTAATGTGCATTTTTCCTGCTCTCTAGGGGTTCCAAACTCTTTGGTACGTTTTTCTTCCGAACTGGATACTCGCAGCTGTAGAAGATTTTTGTTTGCTATTTTTGCATTTGCTGCTGCAGCAGTTTTTTTAATCCATATATATATATATATATATTTATATATTTTTTTTCTTGCTTATGGTTAGACTGAACGCATGCTTGAATGACAGCTTGCTCTGCATGGAACGTTGTGGATGGTTCCTGACTGTGAGATCACACTTGATCCAAGCACTGACCCCTTCTTGTGCCCCTCCGGGCTACTGCAGCCTGGACCTGGACTTCAGAAAGATAAGTTTGTTGAGCAAATTATAATAGCACAAATAGTCCTGCTTTTTGTAATAGCACTAATAGTCCTGCTCCTTGAAACAGCGGCTCAATACTGACTTGAGATATCATGTCAGGTAAACGCTGGCGATCACATTGTACCAACAAGGGGGGAGACCCACACGTTCATTTAGAAATCTTCAGAGTAGACTTACATGTTATCTAGTGGATAGAAATATCTTGACTCCTCAAACTATGCCAGGTTGCTAGTGTTCAATCATTCTCCTACCTCCTGCCCACACCGGCAGTATGGCCACAGACTGTGAGAATTCGCCGTGCTGGACCGATGCCTTGAGCACAAATTCTTCTTGCGATTATTATTGTTGTGAAAGTGGTCCACAAGGCTACGCTTCAGACATGCTCAATTTATGTTGAAGTTTCATGCACCTTTCAAGGACATTATTTCATGATTTCAGGACGAATGGTCAAAGTACCTTATCGTTATTATTCCAAGTATAAGGTGCGAACATTATACAGATGAGTTAGGATGAAAAATGACTAACACAATTTTGTGAATTAACGGAGGTGGCTGAAGCCAAGCATGCATACAAACAGCCTGCTGGGAACTGAATTTGATACCAGTGGTACAAGAGCACTTTGTAACTCAGGCCAACATAAATATCTGCATGTGACCGTTGTTTATGGAGACTGTTACTTAAAATATGATCGGCCAAATCCATGTACGTAAAGATCCGTTTCATTCTGTTCTACCATGAACTGGTCCACTTTTTAAAAACAGAGTTCACCTTTACAGCTATATTCGCATACAGTAAATGGTTTTATCATGGAATTCTGTCCTGCACCTACACACAGATTGTTTGATCAGTATTGTAAGTTGAATGTCCTTTGGATGCTCTTTAAACCAGGCAGCTGTCACATCTCTGTGACTCTGAACAGAAGGAGATAAACTTGAACTCCACAAGACAACAAAATGCTTCCCAATATGAAAATGTAATGCGGCCGCTCCAGCACACTAGTAGCGTGTGCTGTGATAGAGGTGACAAATGAAAAATTCAATGAATATTTATATTTCATGCTCAAAAGGCAATGCATGTCACTTGGCTCAGATTTGTAATGTGACCTCCCTATTAATTGTTATAGCAGCTCAGAAAGTGCATTCCCAGACTCCCGGTGGAGATGACATAGGCTGGGAAGAGAAAGTGTCCTAAATTAGAAAGATGGTGATTTTCTAATACTGAACGATGCCCAAATGTCATTCTTCGTGTCATGTGCCACTTTGACAGTTGAAATCAAGCCTTGGGTGTCTTATCTTGCAAAAGTGCATTGTTTATAGAATCACTGGTGTACCGCTGATCCTCTCTGTGATTTTCACGAGGGCTGCTCATTTTCTGCACTCTGCTGGAGGTCTTCAGTAGTCTTGCACTGCAGCATTTTTTTTCTTTCCCATTTTGACACTGCTGCTGAGCGGAAAGTAGAGAACAACATCCCACCTTCTAACAATGTAGTCACTAGATCACTCTTTCTCACTAGGAGCCAAAAGAAACCATAGCTTTGCCACAAAAGTTGTGGACGGTGTGTGAAACAATGACGGAAATCAGATTTGCAAGTTGCTGTAGTGTTTTGCTGACTTTCTGAAGAGTCATACAAAGAAGGCATGACGAGTGTCCAGACTCAAGACTTCTTCTATGGGTACATAACATTCCATACGCAATTAAAAGAGAAGGGAGCAAATGGCGTCCATTGTATCACAGGATCCATAAGTGTCTTTCGGGCATGTAGAGGTTGTTGTTCTCGGAAATCAGACAGAGCCCTGCTCTGTTCTTTCAGCAGTGCAGAAAGCAGCGTCTGTGGTCTTTTCTCTTCCAAGTGAAAGACCCGGTCAGAACTGATCCTCAACGTGAAGTTTTAATTACGGCTGAGGCTCAGAGAAGACTGGATGCTAATGCTTTTTGTCATGGCGAAAATGTATCCCATTTAAGAGCCTTTGGATCTGGCCTGTGCTCTCCAGCTGTGGGCTTCTGGTTTTTAACAGGATGACTGGGGGTGAGGTGGCTGCTGAGCGCGCTGTTGCCGACCTGGGTTTTACGGTCACCGTTTGCCAACGAGTCGGTCGTCGCGTTCAATTCCTCAAGCGTCGTACTTTCCGCCTCCGTGCTTTACCAGCAGGAAATATTACATGCTTATTTCTGCGACCACAAGTCCTAATTTGATGAAGAATCTTCTGTGTGTTTTAATAAGGGGATCGATCGTGCCTACTAAGCCATTTCACAAGCAAATGAGTCATTTGTGAGAGAGAAAAAGTGTCAGTAGTCAAGTCTGTGGGCTGATGACCAGCAGTAGAAATGCAAGGCAATCTGCATTCTTAATGTATGGCCCCGTGAGCGGAGTGTTTTAGCAAAAGTCTCCCCATTAAAGGCCAATTTCCGCAGTGTTGTACTTCCAAAAAAGTAACTCTGAGCGAGGAAGCTAAATTAGTACTAATTCAGGAGACACACTGCAGTGGTAATTCTTTCTTTTTTTTTAATTTATTTTGCTGGACTGCATTTTTTTTTTTTTTTTTTTTTGCCAGCCGATGCTCATTTTTTAATGTTACTTCTTCAGGCAATCCAAACCAAGCTAAGTATCATCTCACTTCCTGGAAGACAAGCAGATAACCACCGCGTGGAGGAAATACGGTGAAGTGCCTGTCTCGAGATTTAAACTACACGCTTCGGAACCATCAGTGCAGCCATTGTCCTCTTACCGTGACGTGCTGTCAGTTGTCGTCGTGCACTTCAACAATCGTACCATTTTTGGACCGCGTTGATGTGCGCACACTTTATGACCGTGGTCACGAAGACATTTTTCATTCATTGTTTCAGTTACTTGTCGTGTCTTAAATAGCACAATCAACTCATCGTTCCATCAGCTATTCTTTGAATACTTCTACCTCACCAAAACTGAAACACATGGAATGCATAAAGCTGAGTTTGGCACCGCTGTTAAGGTGAAGAAGAAATGTCTTTGATGCAGCTCCTTCCACATCTTTTCAATTTCCTATTATGACCTATAGAAATAGGCTGAAGGCTCCTCTAAACTCCTCTCCATAAGGTCAACTGTTCAAATCCTTAGTGGGCTTAGTAGTAGTCTGTGACTTTGAGCAGATACTTACCCACAGTTGGTTAGTGAAATATCCAGCTGTATTAGACTTTGTGTATGCCTCTGGTATGGCAACCCAATAACCCTCCACATAGTCGAGCAACCCTAAATTTTTAATTACACAACCTGAGACACGTCTGCCTGAAAGAGGACTAGGACAGACAGGGGCCTGTGAGGTTTATTAAGCTATTTTCAACATGGGAAAAATCCAGAGTGGTAAAAACAGAATAAATAAATACACACTGTGGTGCAAAAATACAAAAAAAGATTAAAGACAATAGACACAAGGAGAAATAAACTTTGAAGCAGCGGCCTGTCAGGCCCCCAAAGAGTACTAGACGACTCCTTAGAACTCATCAGCAAAATTTGCTTTTCATGTCTTTACTAAGGACTGAGTTCATAACACCTCTATGCAGTTTATCAAGTATCTCATCCACTGTGCCACACGTCAACAGTCTGACATGTGGGACATCCAGTAGATTCATAAATTATTGTACAACCACGGTTTTTGTTTTATTTTATTTTATTTTATGGGCTAATGGTTATGTTCCATTCAGAACAAAAAAAATGTCAGTATAATTTGCAGATCTGACAAGACATTACTCTCCTTAAAAACCTCCTTAACACAACCAAATAACTCAGCCATTCAACCAAGGCTGCAAAACTCATAAACACCCCTCCAGGGCAGCTGTGATTTGTGGATCAGTCATTATTTTTCTGCTTACACTTTACAAACACTAACATAATTCAGTTCTAAAATTTAGGGTACATATTTCCTTGAAATCCAACATCAAGTTCAGAATGGGTTCTTATTTTATCTCATCAATGCGATTAATAATGTGGTCTCAGCTAAGCTGTTGTAGAACAAAGGGCGTCATTTCCCAAATACCTTGTTTGCTCCCCTGGTGGATGTTTCTGACTCAGTGTTGTTGCACTTTATAAACTTTACCCAGCCTAAATTTGCAAAAAAATTTATGAGCACCTTTAAATTTTATTTGGCATTTTCATTTCAACCACTCCAATCTTGCCAGCTGCGGTCTTCTAAGTACAATGCTATGTAGATAGCTTTCAAAATGTTTACAGGTACATTGTACAGAATGTGAATGTATATTTGATGAAATAAGTTCAGTTTAGTTTCCCTGTCTTGTTTGTATTTGTGAGGGTCGCCGTGAGAGCAGGCTGAGAGGGCGGGCCAAACCATCTTGTTCCCCATAAAGGTCTACAGCTTCTCCTATGAGATCTGCACGCATTCCCAGATCAGGCAAGAGATATAAATTCTCCAGCATGTCCTGGGTCTGCTTGTGTCCAGGGACAGTTGTTCCCCTCTCACGTGAAGAGGGCAATTCACTTTTTTCTAAGAGAGGGGCATGAGCTCAGACTCAGAGGCGCGGAATTTCATACCTGCCTCTGGAAACCGTTCCAGCGTTCATTGAAGGTCACAATCAGAAAAGGCCAACAGGACAACATCATCCATAAAATGTAAATATTCTGCCCCTAGTCCCCCCAGCCAAACACCCTTCAAAACCTTGACTGCACCTTTATATCCTGTTCGCAAAAATCACAAACCGGAGTGGAGACAATGCGCAGCCTTGCTGGAGTCCAACACCCATGTTGAACGGACTCGACTTAACGCCAAGAACATGGAAATAGCTCAAACTGTGCTCGTACAGAGAACGAATGCAGTTTGCCAGAACATCTTTGAGGCCATCTGGCAGCCTTTCTCCATCGCCTCTCCAAACTCTTCCCATGCAACAAGCTTCCACTTCAGTGACTGTCTTTGCTGCAGCCCTCTTGGCCTGCTGGTATCCCTCAACTGAATCGGGAGATCCCACTGACAGCATTTGTTGGAAGGCCTCCTTCTTCTGCTTAACAGCTTCTCTCACCGCTGGTGTTCAGCAGCTGAATCTAGTGTTGCCGCTGTGAGGCACACAAACTGTCCTCAGTCCACAGCTTTTGGCATCCGCATTCACAACTAAGGTTTTAAACAAAGTCCATTCAGACTAAATGTCTCTCACTCGGGATAAGTGAAAAGGTTTCTCGGAAGTGGGAGTTAAATTGGTCCCGCCCTGAGTTGTCAGCCAGTCGTTCCCAGAAAACTCTCACAAGAACGCCTGGGTTTACTAGATTTGTCCGGAGGGGTGCCCTGTAAATTGAATCCAACTGACCATCAAGTGGTGATCGGTTGACAGCCTTGCCATATGCTTTACACAAGTGTCCAGAACATATATCCTAATCAGATGATATAACCACAAAGTCTATCGCAAACTTTTGGCCTAAGGTATTCTGGTACCAAAGACGCTTATGAACCTCCTTGTGTTCAAACTATCCATGCCTGGCACAGAGGTCTACTAACACTTCACCGCTGGAGTTCAAATGCAGCTGGATCTTTGTGAGGGTCTCCCGGCAACCAGGCACTTCGCCAACAAGCACCAACCCCGAGGCCTGTCTTCAGCGCTGGGTCTCAGTAACCCTGACCTGAGTACACTTTGTTCTTCTTTTCTGTACTCATGGGGGTCAGTACATATTGACCCACATGAGTATTTCAGGAAATGTGCCCTAAAACCATAAACACAGCACTGTTTATGTTCCTTTAACAAATCAATTGCTTAACCGTTTCACTACTTATTACTAATGGGTGACTACTTACCAGTACTGGTTCGCTATAATAATAAAAAAAGCATTTTCTTAGAATCATTCTTGTCAAATCTGAAGTCCATCCAACAACCTGGACAGTGGGAACCAGAATAGGTTTGCTTCATCTACAAGAATAATGTTACTCCAAGCCAAAATTAAGCATCAGAAGCGTCTAAACTCTTTCTGTCAAGGCAGACTTTCTCTGGCCAGAAAAAAAATTGGCTAGAATACCTTCCCTTGAACTTTGTTTCCAGTTTACTTTCCACCATTTTTTAAAATATGTACAAAAAAGAACACTGGGTTTTCTGCAGTTATTTTGTGCAGCAACTTTCTACAGGCTTCTCTGTGACCTCAGTGAGTTGATTCCTTTTCCAAGAGTTTCTGCTGGAATTTAAAACACAAGAGATCTTCTACTGTGCATTGCCTTCAAAAGCAAGGGGAAAAAAAAAAGAACAATTATATTCAGTACCACGAGCTCGGGGAACCAAGTTATGCAGCATGTGGTTGTCAGGTTTTTCCACCAAATCTGGGAGTGAGCGCTCTTCTAAGGCTGGGTGTTAAACTGAAGCAATTTTGCGATGTAAAGCAGGCATGAACTTTTTATGCCTTGTTCACATGTGCACACATGCTCCGCTGGTCTCCGTGTCAAATTTACAGAGAAACTTGTCATTTTATTTGAACCGCTGAACACAAATCAGATCACTGAGGTAACTGAATATGGTTAATGTATTAAAACTGCATTTAATGATTTGAATTTAGATGATTTAAATGATTTATTTTTCCAAATATGACAGTTTAACCTCCCATACTCCACTTCAGATAAATTCTAGCACTTTTTTTCTTTACACAGACTCGCTTAGTTGTATGCAAGACTGGATAACACAGCCCCTTCAATGCAGAATTTCACGTATAATTTACAGTATGGGTTTATCTGGGACCATAAAAAGACCCAATGAGGGTAAAACATTGTCAGGGCTGTGCTGAACACCGCAGGAGAGAACACCTTAGGTGACCAGGCAAGTGCACGACGCTGGTGATAAACCGACAGATATCACCATTAGCAACGCAGTTAGAGGGAATCCGAGCCGGAATGGCTTCATTTGTTTTGCCAGCCATATTTCTTCATTTCAATGCTGCGATGCTCAAATTGACTTCGATGAGCAATAATAATAAATCAAAATAAGAAAGTTTCGATACATTAGAAACTTGTTAGTGTTATTTCAGAGTTAAAGGGAAGAGATGCATTTCCTACCTTTTGCCTAAGTGTCAGTCGGGGAAAGGGGGGGGGGGGGGCATCGGAGGGGCGGGGTCTAATGTTACCGTCTTTTACTTTCGCAAGTATAATTTTTGATATCAATTTNGGGGGGGGGGGGGCATCGGAGAGGCGGGGTCTAATGTTACCGTCTATTACTATCGCAAGTATAATTTCTGATATCAATTTGAAATTGATATTTAAAACACAGACAGGACACGCGCGTGGGCCGGTGCAGTAAACAGAAGAAAATTAATTCTGAAAGAAGTCCGGTCAAAAACCCGGCCTGGACGGGGCTGTGTGACACGTGCAGATCTTAACCGAAGGTGTCATAAATAGCAGCGAAATGTTGTTTTGTTTTGTTTTGTTAAAATCAGATTAATATGAGTGTGAAAAAACTTAAAATACGGAAGCCTTGTTTTCATTGTGAAAAACAGGGAAAACGGTATGATTCTGTGGGATGTGAGGGCAGCGAAGAGTTTAGGATGTTTGATATACGAAAAGATGCCCGACGTGCATAGCCTTAATGGTGCCGTCCTTTGATAAATATGTCATCCCTTCTTTTTTCCTTTGCAGTGTCTCGCGGACGATGTCTCCGAGCGGGGAAGAAAGACGTCTCAGAGTGGGCTGTGGGACACTTTTTTAGTGTCCCGACTGGTGGCGAAGCGCTGGTTCCCCTCAGTCCACGGTGTGACACAAAAGCAGGCTGTGCTGCGCTATGGCGGGCACATCAGCATACGGGGTGGTCAGACTTCAGCTGCACGGTGAAGATCCATTTGTACACAGAATTAAACAGCACTTTCTAAAAATATGCAATTGACTGTCTCCCATCTCCCCAGACGTTCGTAAACACCTTGGCAGTGTGAGGATGAAAGGGAAGCGACATTATTCTGGACTAAGGTTTTAATGAGTTTCTTGATGTTCCCTCAGGAGGAGAGACCTATCAAGGGGGTTTAATGAGATCTCAAACTGCCCAACACTTGTGTGGCCCATTAATGGGATACAGAGGACAGCGGCTTTGTGACATGCAGCGTTTCTGCTGTTGTGGATCCTGGTACGCTGGGGTCAAGTAGCTAAAAAACGCCAATTGTAGAAGACAGGAGATCCCCACACGCAAAGCCGTGCTATTCCCTTCACTTAGACACTTAAGGCATATTGCTTCACTGACAGAAATGCTCACGTCGGGACTTTTTTGCGTTTTGTTGTCCCGCACTGCAGGTAGCACAGTGGTTAAAAGACACGGAACTGCGACGGTTGTTTAAGAGACGGAGAATAAAAATCACATCGGTCTCCGGGAAAATTAGCTCGTGCATCCATTTAGTAGCAATTGTATGGAACTCAGCGTAGGCAGGGATGGCATGTGTGGAGGATAGGCCCGGTGCCTCATGGTCCTCACAGTACTTGGGCATGGGTTCTTACTTGGGCTGTCTGTGTGGAGTCGTGTTCTCTCCTTATTTGTGTGTCGTCTTCAGGTGCCCACGTTTCTACCCACGGGCCAAATGCATGTGCTTCAAGGGAACTGGTGCCTCTGAATTGCCAATAGTGCGTGTTAGCAAGAGTGAGTGAGACCGAGTGCTCAGCGGCCAACCGTCATCCCTTCCAAGGTGAACCCCGCCTCATACCCTGCATCTCTGGGATCCTCCCAACTACCACAGCCATACACCGGATAACCGGTTAATGATAACTGATGGATGGTCTGTGCATAAAGGGGTGCAGAGTGGATTACGCTGTTTCCTCAGAGCTCCAGGTTTTTGGGTTTGAATCCTACTCCGGGTGCGTTTTCTTGTAGCTTGTACAATGTTGGAATGGTTTTTCTTTGGCCGCTCTGGATTCATCCAACAATCCCTTCGCAACAGACTGGCTCCAGATCACCGCTGCACAGGCGGGATAAGTGTTTGCAGAAAAAAGGACGGCAGAAAAGGCTGTGCACGAAAGCCGAGCTGTTTTTTGTTCAAAGTATTAGCAGCACTTACGTATTACACGTGTGTACAAATGGATGCGGACCAAGGTATTTTTAGGTTGAATACATTTTGTCAAGGAAATCAGCCACAGCCCTCTCAGGCCTCGTGTGTGTAAACTTCTACTCACTAATCTAATTCCTTCCTCACAATGTCTGAAAACATTAATTTAAAAAAAGTACTAAAATACATTTGTATGTCTTTGTTCCCCAAATAGGGACATTTCAAAATGTTTGCATTTTCATCTTCAGCCACATCTACACATGCAAGTCTTCGGAGAAATGCCTTTAAAAAGAATTCTTTAATGTTCTCTCTCTCCGAGGTTTCCGAGGCAGTAACAACTGAAGGATCTTTCCATTCTCAAAAGACGACATGAAATATTTACAACTATGTTAAGTTCAGTTTTTATTTTCTCGAGCAGAAAACAAGAGGATGAGATTGTAGATTTCTCCATCAATAATTCATGCTGAAAAACTCAAAAAATCCCCACTGGACAGAAGAGGGCCTCCGCTCCTTCGCCCGGCAGACAAGATGCTTGCGCGTTCCACGCTTGACCAACTTCCTACGGTGAGGATGTCAGGTTTGAGGTCCTTGTGGACCGCAGTCCACAACCTCGGTGTTTAATTGCCTTATTGAAGCAATTATTGAGAAAGTCACGTCACCTGGTGTTCCACACGCTGATTAAAACTTGCAGGTCCTAGAAGAAGTGAGGCCTCCAGTCATGTGGACAGCAAGTAGCGTGGGAATTAAAGACCCGGATTTGATCTAGGCCAGTTGATCTGTGTAGTAGCCGATGTTTCCCGTGAGTATTTTAACTGACTAGAGAGAGCCTGTCGACTCGACCAAAGTATTTTTTTCTGCACTGCTGAGACACTCGACAGTGTTATTTGAAACGGAGGGAAATTACGAGACAGCTGAGTCCCACTCGAGGAAACATGTGCCGCATTGGTGATTAATCTAATTCATCCTCATAGTCCAAATAACCGAGTGTGATAAGGCCCTAAAACATCTCAAAACTGCCCCTTGACCCTTTTACGAAGGAGAAAACCTGAAGCAGGCTGAAATGAGAAGAAACAAGAACATCTGATAGCTGCTGCTCTCCTACTGAGCGACTGTTTTGTGAAAATCTCCCCACATGCATTAGAATAATGTGTGCATTAAGGAACGGGTATCTCTCAGCTACTCACATCTGCTCATTACATTATCAAAGACTATATTGTCATAGTGACAGCTGGTTCTACACATAATGTTTCGCTGAATTCTGGATGAATGCTCGCCATGCTGAGCGAGAGGCATCGTGCTGTTCTGAGGTGTGTCCTGTAGCAGGAGAGAAGCAGTGATGTGCAACATTAACAAAAACAGTGTGAAAAAGAAAAAAAAAGCCCATGTGCCAAATGCCACCTTCCCCCTTCTGCTTTTCTACTTTGGGGAGCTCACCGCCGAGCGAAAAAGAAACTGACCAAAATCTGCATCCTCATGAAGGGTGGTACTTGGAGTCAGGTACTTAAAATGCCTCTGGTATTTAAATGTAAATAGGTTAAACTGCCTAACCGGTTGAAACTGCAGCTTCAGACAAAACTATCAGCAGTTAAAAAGACCGACTGACTAAGTGCTGGAAATTTTTTTTTAAAATCTGATCACGGTACAGATCAGCTCTCAAAAGAATTTCCCTTCCTTTAGTCTTTGTAGCAGATATTTCTAATGAAAAGTGTTCTAACTGAACAGAAAACAAGATTCTAATACCGACAAATTAAATGATATATGTTTAACATGTCTTCGTAACTATCGCTCAGTGGAACACAATGAAAGAAAGAAATGATATCAGATTTAATGTGAAAGCACATCTGAAGCACATATTTGCAAAATGCCAAACCAGCCTAAGTGCTTCACTGACCAAAAAATGACTTAAGCAAAGAACCAAGATTATGAGTACACACATATAACGGGTCCTTTTTTGCAGAGTCCTCCGTGCTGCGGTGATGCTGCAGTGATGCATTGTGGTACTGCTTTGCCGTTTCTTGCTCACGGTCGCAATAATGTTTGGACCTATAAGAGATAGCCTTCAGTGGGACCAAGGAGGGAGGGGGGATCTGTGGAGACTCAGAGAGTATAACAGAAGTCTGAGGCAATGGGGGGGGTGTGACACATACCTGTGTGCATGAGGAGCCTGACTTATGAAGAGCATCACTGTGGTGGAGGGGCTCTGCAATGACAAGTGCACACAGGCGAGACCAAGTGAGAGAGAGACGGCACCTAAGCAAGCGAGAAATGGAGACGAGGCAAAAGGGAGGCTGCCCTGTGAAAGGTGTCCTTTTTAAGGTGGCTTCATTTTGCAGTTGGCTGCACTCAAACTTGTTCTTGAATCACATTCTCACATAAATTTCTGAAAATATAAAAATATATAAAACATAAAAATTCCATGTTAATATTAATATCGTTGACAGTGAAGGTGATGTTTAAAGTGTGTGTGTGTGTGTGTGTGTGTGTGTGTGTGTGTTTGTGATATTCCAAGAGAATATGAGAAGCGAGGGAAAAATGCCAGAGAATGAAAGAACAACCTGAGAGAATGTGGAAGATGAAAACCAAGGTAGTCCCATAGGAGCACCTCGGACCATCACCCCTAAGCTGGAGGAGCAGCTCTGTCAGATCCCAGGTATGACAACAGCTTCTCAGTCCAGAAGAGCACAATCCGAGAAACAGCAAAAATACTGCACTGTACCCACAAACTCCCACACCGCTGGTAGAAGGCTTGCATCTGAGGAAAGTTACCACCCACCTTCCCTTCTTATCCAGTTTTTCCCCTGTGGGTGGTAAATGATTTTTTAAAAATTTATATATACCTATATACTTTATACAGCTATACAAATAAATTGAAAAGTGAAAAAAAGAGAAAGCAACAGCAAGGATTATAGATTTGCTGAACTGAACAGCCACATGTCAGATGGACACGTCAGATGAGAGTTTTATTTTTCTTCTAAACAAGTGCAAACTGTAACCTTTATGTCTGAATGCTGTATAACTACATCCATCTAAAGTCTTTACCTGCTTCCGATGATGCAATGTGAATGTAAGGCATGCACGAGGGGCCGTAAATTCTGTGCCACTTCACCAAAGTGTTAAGGCCACCCTACGGTACGCTTTTGAGCTCTGTGACACTGTATACTGCTGAGGTTGTTTTGAGGACTACATCTGAAGAAGCTTTGCCTCAAAATAATCGGAGGAAGTGGAGGTCAGGGGGTTGATGGAATTCTGGCACAATGGACACCGTGTGCTCAGAGATCTGAGAAATTTGAGGGTACTGCGGTAAAAGAGCTTTATTGTTTATTGTAGTACATAACTAAATTGAGACAGACTGGGTCAAGGGTATCTGTTCAGTCTGAAATTATACTTCAGGAGCACAGCTGCTTCAAACAGCTGGAGGATCTGCTCTGTCACCGTTTGCTGCAGTACCTGCAAAAACATACAGGAATAGCACTGTCCTTGTGCGACTTACCCAGATTTTCTGTGTGAGCTCATGGAATGGCTTAATTTGCATCCCTTAAACAGCTTGGCGAGTGAGAGAACGTATATGTGATGTTCAGTGGTTATTTGGTGGTTAAATCACATCTCATGACATGTGAAGCAATGTAAATAGCAATGCTGGGGAAAACAGCATGGTTTCAGCTGCAGCATTGGCCAGTTTGTCTGTAGCACCACCAGCAGGGACCGGAAAGTTGCAGTGGTTCTAATAAAGGCACATGTTATACAGCTGAGGTGGAGTCTTAGTTTCATTTCAGAAGGAAACAGCCCAAATTCATGCATTCTTTCATTCTCCTAAGCTGCTTTTCCTGGTCAAGGTCAGCAGTGACACGTCAACGCTGGAATCACTGGGCTCAGTGTCAGTACACTTTACCCTGGATGGGATGCCATTCCATCGGGGGGTCTTTCAGAATCCACGCTGTGCAAACCCAACCTTGTGTGGACGCCAGCTACGGCCTTGTGTCCCTCTTCTGGGTGCGGGCCCCCCTTCTGGGACAGGCCCTGACTCATAAGGAGCCCTTGGCAACGCAACAGTTAGCGCACGTCTCCGAGTTAACAATGAGCATATCCGCAAGACCACTGACCTTCAAAAAATAAAATGCAAGGGAAAACTGAAATCGCTCTGATTGCGACAAGGATTTCGTAGGATTCCTCTTTTATTCTTGTGTCCTTTTGGAAGGGGAATTGATATCTGCTAAGGAGATTAATGGATGAAAATCTGAAGGTTACGGGGACACTTGACAAGGGAGTGACAGTTAATTTAGACGGGTGAGAAAGCTGTTGGGATTTCGGAAGCACCACCCAGCTGAGTTAATTATGTTTGTGACATCACATGACAGGATGCCTTTGGGATCCAGAATCTTTCAAACCTGTTGTTGAAGAAGTAGTGCAAGTCCTACCCTGCGCACAGAGGTTTGATACAAGCCAGAACCTCTTGCGAGAGAATACGGAAATGCAGTTTTGTGCTGATTGGGCGAATGTTATGGGTCACTTGCAAATGTGTACGGTGGAATCCCAGTTGTGGTCTCATTCCTATCCCAGCTGCTGTCGCTGTGCAACATGCGGTTTCGATGTTCTTGTCCACTGAAAGCAGCTGTGAGTTTGTAAAATGTATGACTGTGGCCTTCAGGCAGTTTTCGACTAGAACACAAGGCAAAAGCAGCATAATTAATAAGACTGTAAAATCTATTGAACAATAGTGCTCAGGAAAAAAATCCATTGTATTTTTTCTTCTTCTCTACAGGTTCACTTTAAATTTTTATGTAAAAATACTGATGAGTTTCTAATGTGGAGTTTGTTAATATACTGCAGTTTTAAAACATATTTTTGTGACACTTTTTTTTTCTGTTCAGTAGAAACAAGACCGGTATTTTGGTGGATGTTAAAAAGATATACAAAGAAATACATTATTAGCAGGTTATTGTTGCAACACATCATAGTCTAGTGCAGGGCTGAGGTGGTCCAGAGCCTATCGTGGAGGCCTCAGGAATGAGGCAGGGTAGACCCCGGAATAGGACGACATCGCCCACACGTTCTCTCAAACATATGCACACACTAAGACCAACCTAGATTCACTGACTGACCTCAAACGCATGCCTTTGGGATGTAGGAGAAAACTGTAGGAAAATCATTTGAACTTGGGGACAACATGGTTGATCTTCGTAGAGCCAAACTGAAACCCAAAGCTCAGGAGGTATGAGGCACCAGTACTGTCCACTGTGCCAACATGCTGCCCCTACACTGGTATCCTTTGAAATAAGCAAATATTTTAAGGTTGGAACCTCTAAATAAACCCAGATAATTCCCAAAATTACAGTGAGAATTAGCAAATCAGCAAAGCCTAATAGGTTAATAAGAGTTTCAGATCCAGGGTTCAGGATCCCGCTGATGACCTTCATGTAACTTCATGTCAGAATCTCACCAATGCCAGTTTGACAAGGTGTTCAGTTCTAACTGGAACATTCTACTGTGTTCAGAGCCCGTCTGTCCCTGTTAAGTGTAACAGGTATTCAAATTTTATTAAGTGTATTCATTAAAACCGACACGCTGAAATTGTACCCTGGAAATTTTGTTCACAAAACTCTTTGACGTTATTCAGATGTCAATGAAAACGGCAGGATATTATGTGAAGGAGCCATCTGAATTGCCAGTGCATTATTATTGTCATCGGGGTGGCGGAGTATCCCGCAAACATTTTTGCTTCCTTCCGTGACCATTGTAAAATGGGAGTTTTGATTGCGTCTTGGACCCCAGGTTTCCAACAGGTCTACAAATGCATTCCTTTACCCGGCCAAGGGTTTTCACCAAATTAGACAATATTACCCCAAGTTGGTTACTTTCAGCCCAATGACCATCGGAAACCATCAGTTTCAACCCACGTTCTTCCTTCATTTCATTTCTGCCTGGAATACTGGCCCTGCGGATACACGTTAAGCTTCTTTGGCACACAAGCCATCTCAGCCAACTGATAAAATTACTGCGAAAATTGCATGCTGGTCACCGAGGGACAAGCAGGCTGAGAAATCAGAATTATTCCTCATTTGTATATAATTTAAATTCCTTGTGTCTGCTGTAAGAAAGGGCCAGCTTCGGCCCCAGTAAGGAGATTAAAGGCAAATATAGGTTTGTCAAAACCAGGAGCCTCGGCAAGTGCTATTCTGCTACATGTCAGCTTTAGGATGGGAACTTGGCGTCGGGGCTGACTGGTAGCTTAGCAAGGGATTTAAGTCATTTTCCACAGTATCCCATGGCTGTCCCTTACACTGAATCACTTTTAAACCTGACACACAGACTAAGAGCTAAATTTAAGAAAGTGGGGCAGCGCTCGACAGATTGGATTGTGGCGCTTGCGACATGGAAACAAATGTCACCGACTCTTTAAGTGGAATTTGGAAACTGACTAATGGAAAGTTATCCAGAAGCCCAACACTGGTGAAAGAAGGGGGAAAAAAATAATCTAAACAAAACGGTAGCTTGTTTTATTTAAGTCGATCGCAAACCGTTACTAAAATTTCAAGTTTGATTCTCTAAGCCCAGTTATGGTCTGGTCTCCCAGAAATAAGGAAGAAAAGGAGAAAGGTATCCGAAATTTTAACTGCTTTTAGCTGTGGATCTGTTTGGCACAGTCTACAGCTGACACTTAGCTCCATATAGATGAACGTCATCCTGACATGATTCAATGCGTAATATTAAAGAGCATCTTATTCCTACTTGCATCAGAATTTCTATCTATAGCATTCATCTGACAAAAGCACTCAGATGGAAGCAGCCACGATATGGCAATGATCTTTCTCTAGGCTGATGGTCCAGCAGACACTGAAGATGCTCATTCAGACTCTGTTTGGAGACAAGCCACTGAACTGTTTTTTTTTTTTTTTTTTTTTTTTATGAGAAACTTGAGGTCCTAGCTCTTGTTTGAGCGATGGGTCTGTTGCAAAAATTAAAGCACGGCGAAAAGGCCCATAAAGAAATTGAAGGTTTTCTGCATTTGTTTAATTGCAGTAAAGTCGCTGTTATTAGTTGTTCTTTCTTTGCTATCCCCACATATCACTGACTCATCGATTGCTTTTTGCAGCTGCCTGAATACATCTTGCAGCTAAAAAATCTGGGAAATCTTATGAGCCAATATCTATCTCTGTGAGACTCCTAAGTCGAGACCATTTGTTCAAAAAATAAATTTTTATACTGCCCTCTGGGTATCATTTATGCAACAATAGTTCTAATTAATCATATCAAGAAACTGAATCATTTACATTATACTGAAATTTCTGAAGGATTTTATGGATTTCTCTGATGCATTTTTTGCTTTCCTCCCATTTATTTATGTATTTATTCCATTATTCTCTCCGCGCCCGAGTATTAAATGTCACGATTATGCGGATTATTTGTTACATAGTGCTTACAGGCCAATCATTTTCAACTTTAAATTTGGAGAGGGTGAACAGGTAACAAGAAAATCAAAATAAAAAATATGCCTTCATTATACGGAGTGTGACAATCACCTAAGAAGGCTTTTACCCAGATGACCCTGCTTCTCATCTCTTAATAAGGTATTCATTGTTATGAGAGTTCATTATCTGGGATTATTCCACAAAAAGAAAAGCTGAAAGTATGGCCTCTGGGAGAAGGAATGGAATGCAAGACCGGGGGGACTGGTTAATCATACCGGGGGGCACCACAAGGGCACTGATAGCATCGGTGCGGATAGGGAAGGGGGGGGCGAGGCATGTACACGGGGTAGATGATGAGAACATCACCGAAAGGCAACTGCAGTGATATAGGTACGGAAGTGAAGGAACTGCAGCAACTGTTGGCCCAAACCTCTACATGTGGCTCCAACTGGAAGCAACAAGTATAGACGATGAACCCACCTTCTTGAAAGTACTGCAGAAATGTGTCATTCTCCTGAGAGCCAACTTTTTTTTTTTTTTTCTGGCCACTTTCCCACTCCTCCCACGCAAACTGAGGCAAACACTTCTGCAGTGCTCCAGTCAGTCAGCATGGGTTCTGAGGCGTAATGGACAATGCAGGACCCCTTTTATATAATCTTTTCAGGCTGGAATGTTTGTTCGTTTTTCACAAGCACCACAGTGATACAGTGAGCAGCACAGGTGTTTCGTGGCTTCCAGACCATGTCTTCAGATGTTGGTTCAACTCCAACTCCATCTGTGCAGATATTGCATGTTCTCTTTGTACCCGTGTGGCTTTCCTCCCATCGTCTACATCTGTTTTAGGTGAACTAGTGAGTTTAAGTTTACCATAGTGCACAAGCAAGTAAATGACAGTGATTGTCCTACAATGCACTAGCTTCTTGTTTATGGTGCACCTTTCTTCACACCAACGCTTTCTGGGTTGACCATGACCCTGCGTGCATTTACCGAATACGGATATTCGTTCTTACAATTAAACCCTTAAGCGTGTGTTAAAGTAAAAAGAGGTTCTGAGTGCACATGGTTTGAGATGCAAGGAAAGCCAAGCACAGAAATGGCACAGAAACTGCCTGCCTTTGAACGAGTTTCATTTCCATCCTAACGCCCATGAGAACTAAAGCTTTGGAGCTGCATCGCTAGCATCAGGTTTTTCCTTTTTCACCGTCTTATGGATTAATATAATAGGTGTCCAAACTCCAGTGACACAGTAGAGCTGAAGGACGTGCCTGGAATGCTAAGCTGACACGTATTTTATCACTTTTCGGCACATTTTCACTGTGGGGCAATGAGGGGAAAATGTTTTCAAACATATTTAAAAGGGGCACAGAATGTCGTGAATCTGTGTTTAAAGCGGAGGGCCACAGCAGGCGGCGTTCTGTCAGGATTACTCCTGTGAGAAGCAGGGTCAGGGGAACAGGTCCAAGCCCATGGTGGGGGGGAGGGGGTCACATATGGGGGGCTATGTGCTGCTGCGGCGACACAAGCTATTCCTACAGAACAGCAAACGTGAGGAACAGCCGCCTACGTATGGATGTCGGTTTTGTGTATGGAAGCTAATTTGCAAAGTGAAGCTTCGCTTGAAATGGTAAAACAGGTGTTTTGTTTATATGTACTGGCTTCTTGTAATGCGTTTTTCCCGTCTCTTAGAAGGCTGCTGAAAGAATCGTGGCGTGCGGGAACTACACGGCACGATAGGAAACGCACGCTAATTTCTGACACTTATTCCATGCAAATGTTGGCTAATCTGTGTTCATTTGCGGTTTGCTTTCAAATTTTGGCAGGATTTCGGCGACAATCTGTGTGAAGTGCACGAACCTCCGTGGTTCTGTACGTGCTGCTCGCAGCACAGCACCACCTCCCCGTCTCCTCCTATCTTCTTCAAAGATGTCACAGTAGAGACCTCGACAACCTCACCCGGCGCTCGGTGGCATCTCTCCGACAGGCTACAAGACAAAACGGGAGTACAAGTTTTCCCTTTGCAATTATTATAGTGGGATGCCAAATCCTGGATATTACTTTCAATAAAGCTCTTTAAATTTTAGGGGCCCTTGATACATTTCTGCCCTGGGATTTGTCCTTTTCAGTCAAGGTTTTCAATATTTTTTGACAGATCAGAACTTTAGCACATGGTTTTTGACCCCGAATTCTATAGCCGAAAATCTTCTTAAGAAAGCACCAAGTTAGTGAATCAGAAAAACTAAATGCAACTTATAGGTGGGTAGCAAAAGTGACTGAGTTGCACTGGTTGAAAAGCCCTCTCAGATTGTTCAGTTCTACACCTAAATCCTACTGGAGGAAAAGATACGGAGTCTCCCAAAATTGACATGTTCCGTGTTTTTATGGTCCACCCAGATAGATGTAACTGACCATATCATGTGCACAATGGAGGCTGCCTAAAAAAGCTTTGAAAGATTAGAAATTGTACACCCGTGATTTGTCGGTTATAATTGGGTGCTTAAAATGTTAATAACTTTCAAATGAATGGGCTTGTCAGCTTTTTAACATTTTATATGTACAGTAATCTCTGACCAGGCCTCAGAAAGCATTGGTGATAATGACAACTACGGGGATATAATTCAGTGCTTTTTTTTTGGCCAAATATATAAGTTTCGTGCTTCAAAGACAGAGAATACAGTCGAGCATAATCTCTCGGTCAAATATAGACAATATTATGTAGAGTAATTTCAGAAACCTCTTCCTACAAATCATGTTGGATTTTAAGTGAAGATTCCTGTTGGTTTCAGCACGTCAGCAGATGTCCCCCGGCATCTTTCTCATGGCACTTATCGACTCGCGAGAGCTACGATTTCACAAAAGTCGTCGTACAAGCCGGTTTTCGTTGGCACGTTCCCGTTTTCCGGGCCAGCTGTTGACAGAAGATGCCTAAGGAAGAACTCCGGAGACCGTTTTTTTTTTTTTTTATTTTATTTTATTCTGGCACGGAGAAAGTTTCACTCTCCTCCAAGAAGCAGTGTTTTTCTGTATCATTTACTCAGTGGGGCGCTGTGTTAAAACGGAGCTGTTCTGAGAATACCCCAAGTCCCTCAATATCACTACAACAGAAGAGTTCATTTACTTGCCAAAGGGTAAGTACAACACTTAAACAGTTTAAACACATCACAACTCTCTTGACTATTCCACTCTGCCCCTTCAGAAAATAGACTTTGTTGCTGGTTATCGAAAATATTAATACTCTTAGGGGATGTACAGGCCACTTAGTGCCTCTGCATCCGAAGGAATCCCACCAAGTCAGGACATACAGACGTAAAATATCCATCCATCCTTGGTTATGAACCTCTGAATCCCGGTCAGGGTCGCGGTGGTCCGGAGCCTGTAGCAGCATCATTGAGCACGAGTCTACAAACTACCCCCGACTGGGACAGCCTTATATCACAGGGTGCTGTAAAATTAAATTTCAGTTTAAATCTTGCTTTTGTTTGGTGTGTAACGTGTCGTGTGATAAGGTTTTTTTTGAGGGAAATCGCTTTTTTCAGCGTAGCGGCGTTTAAAATAAACCACACGACTTTCAATCGCTGTTCTAAGAAGTTCAGACACTTGCATCTTGGTTAATTCTGAGCTATTGTCACCTGGAACATTCTGGAAACCATTTCCTAGCACTGCACTGGGATTGTTTTGTTGCTTATTGCCAACATCGCAGTGGAGCAGTGCTCCAAACTGATGCTGCTTTTTTCTCAGAGCAAAAGCAGACGTTTCAAACAAAATGCAATGTGACATCAAAAACCTCTTTTATCTTTGCTAATATTTCCCTTTGTGCAAATTCTTTTTCTATATATATATATTTATACACACAGAAGTATGCGGTGCATTAAGTTTAAAACTTGATGACTTGGTGAAATTATTATGTTGAGATATACACTGTGCTGTACAATGTACATATACAGTAAATTATGTGTCATTTTCAAGCAAAAAATTGCGAATATTTGATTAAACTGCATCTCGCTTTGGGCGAAATTCAGCACTGAGACTGTGCCACATTTGTCTGCAGAACATCAAAGGCTTCTTACATTCACAGATACCCTCCCCAAGAAGAGATCTGCTGGGATTGACAGGGAAAAGGTGAGTTATTCGTACATTGGAGCACTGGGAAAATTGGAACATATCAAATGTATTCTAAATCTCATTCTAGGCAGTTAGGGAGAAAGGCACGGAGGTGGTTCGGAGGTTGAGCGCCGGTGGAAGGGACGGGAGCCTCGCTAAGCACTGGTTCCCCCGCGGACCCACCATACAAGCTTGTCTTGCCTTAGCAGCTTGGAGCTGAGAGCCCAGTGACCTGCCATCTCCTCCAGCTGTGGCCAATAGGCAAATACATCCTGGACAAAATGCTCTGTAACCGAAGGCTTCGTGTGTTGTTTTGGGTTGTGTTGGGGGGGGGGGGGGGGTGGTGCGTCCTGAGCCAAGATAACGGCCCCNGTTTTTTTGGGGGGGGGGGGGGGGGGGGGGGGGGGGGGGGGTTGCTGGTAATGACTGCTGATCAGGACAGTTAAAGAAAGGTTGGATATGGAGAAAGGAGAAAACAGGAACGGGGCATGGAAAATATATAATCCAATAAGCTTGTGGGGAATTCCAGGGAGCTGTGAGAGAAGCAGGGCTGCATACCCTCTGATAAGGAATTACCTGCCCCACCCACAAGCCACCTGATTTCCAGCCCCCCACCTAGCTCCCCTGGCCCCTTCAGTCACCACCCCCTCGGTCCCAGCAACCCAGCTCACCAGTGATAATGCAGATTTGAGTATGGCAACACATCCCTCCTTACTGCTTTTCAAAGAGCCTCTGATGGGACTTGGGGGGAAGGGTGTTCCACAAATGGACTGAGATGCAGGCCAGGCAGGCTTTCTGGGGCAGGAGATAAGTGGTCTGCTTATAGGGTGAAAGGATCGGCAGAATGGAAGAAACAGCCCGGCGCGGCCCAGTGCTGAGATTCACCAAGCAAATATGGTGACATGTTGCTCTGCACTGTTTCTTCTTGTGGAAACAGCTTCCAACACAAGGTGCAGAGAGCCTAAACCACACTCGCATGTCCTAGCTCTGCAAAGCCTCAGAGCACACACTTCCAGGATAGCAGACAGCATGAGCAAGCAGGAGAAGCCACAGCACTTTGGTGAGTGGATTACACGTGATCCACACTGTAGGAGAAATAATACTGCTGAATTTTTTGCTACCTTTTACTGGTTGCACTCAAGCAGTAATTATGTGGGTGTATCTGAACACACAGTCTACACACAGAAGCACACATACAGTACTGCGCAAAAGTCTTAGGCACCTGTGGGAAAAATGCTATAAAGCGAGGATGGTTCCAAAAATAATTCCATGAATACTTATTAACCAATAAACCTTCTAAAAAGTGCAGGAGACAAAAAAAACCTCAATCAGATCAATATTTGGTGGGACCACCCTTTGCCATTAAAGCAGCATCAGTTCTCTTATGCAAACTTGCATGCAGTTGAAGGTAGAGGTTGATAGGTTCTTCCAAACATTTTGAGGAACTGGCCACAGTTCTTCTGCAGACCTTGACTGTCTCTGCATGTCCTCCCAGACTGATGTGATCATGTTGAGATGAGGGCTCTGTGGGGACCATACCATCTGTTGTAGGATTCCTTCTTTTTGCTCAAGATAGTTGTGTATGACTGAGATTGGGTGTTTGAGGTCATTCTCAGGCTGCAGAATGAACTTGGGACCAATGAGAAACCTACCTGATGGTAGATAAGAATCTACCTGTACTTCTCAACAGACATTGAAGTTGCATGCCTAAGACTTTTTCACAGTACTGTACATCCATAGCGAATACTTGTCCCTGTTTGCCTGGTGAGATGAGAATAAAAATGGACGGTTGATAAGATCGTGGTAGTTCCGCATTATAAAGAGAGCACGAGGTACCGTGATACATGGCGTGATAGATTAAAGCAGAAAGATAAGAAGTGGCTGCAAAGGTAGATGTGTGTTCTCCAACATTCGTGCAAACCCAAGAAACGGGCCTTATGAAACCAACGCGACAGAGGAAGGAAAACGCAAGTGTAATTTATACCCCTGTCTGCATGAAGTATTGCATTGGAATAATTTACCATTGAAATGAGACAGAGATCACTGTGCTTTCTGGCTTCTGAGAAATTATGAAACCAAGAAGAACAGGGAGGAGGAAGGAGCCTCCGTCGACATCGGAAAATCTTGCCGAAAGTACTTGGCCAAGCATCTGTCACCACCAAAGACAGCTTCACGGTGGATTATCAAAGACTCCTGTGTTTCTCAGACAAAATGATAATTTAACATACGCCTTTTTCGTACGGGATACCGTCGTTGTTCGCTGGTTGATTTGGCGTGATAAGTGATGGCGCGGTGTTAACCGTGCTGTAATACGCGGAGAGTTAAGCGACGAGCACACGAGGACGAGCCAGAGGAACACAAAGAAGGTTTAAAAAAAAAAAAAACGGTATCTGTCACAACGGGAGCGCGTAACATGAGCGCGGCTGAACCCTGCAACCTGCCTGCTTTGACAGCTCCTCCTACAGCTCAGAAGGAGCTTTGCCTTTAATTACACAGCCCTTCCTGCAGCGGGGGCCTCGGCACACGTGGGGTTGTCAGCTCTCAGGCCGGGTGGGTTTTCCGTGACGGACCACACCCTGCAACCAAAACGGCACCGTTTTCAGGGTGACTGCACAGGCCCCGCCAGCCGCACGTTTTCCCACGGCTCAGCAGAGATGCGGACTCGCAGAAAAGAAACCTCTTCTTTTCCAATACACCGTCGCACGAGCCCTTGCCATCGGGGAGGCATCTGAGGAAGGCGCGGTGGAGAGTTCCTCGGAAGCGTCAGGAAATGTTCGCAATTGGACGCTACACCGCTGCGCGTCATCTGGCGCACGAAGGAATTTGGCGACACGAGTATTGCACACAGCCTGAAACAGCCCATGTCTGCAGCACCTTCCCATAATTCAGCAAAAGCTCCTCAGGTGACCCTCTCCAAGACCAGTGTTTCTCCCCCTCTCTAATAGTCCTCTCTATGTATAAATCTTTTGCACTTTGTTTTGTTGTTTATGTATAGTACATATAATCTGTTAAAATTAAATTTTGAAAAATTGTGCCCAGAGGAGTTGATACTGAGCCATTTATTTACAACAAGCCTCCTCTGGGATCTGTGTAAATATTCTGCACAAGATAGGATCCTGTCACCCGAGCCCTGCGTTCCATCACAAACCACCTCTTTCTGTCGGGGACTAACGTGGAGGTGTATGTCACGCCTGGTGCTCCTTCTTAGTAGATACACTATGGCCGCATTTGAAGTTTGTATAAAACTTCATTTTGGGAAAGAAGTATGAAACTCAACCCCTGTCTACACCCAGGCATCGGTTCACACCGATATACCTATAGGTGCTCACCAACTTTTGCCCCGTGGGCAATTTTTTTTTTCTTAAACTCATGTACCTCCCACCTCCATTTCAATCTTATTCAAAGAGTCCCTGCCGGGGGGCTCAACACCCTCACTTGACAGCAGGCGCCAACCCTCCAGTGCGCTCCAGGCCCCAGTGGGCAATACGGTAGGCATCCACCCAAATGCACAACCGGTCTAATTCTTCTACCCCCTGAATTGATCATTACTGGGAGCCAACAGAAGGGTCTCAAACTCAAACCCCTGCATGGGGGTGATGGGGGTCAGTGCAACTGCCCAGGCTTCTCTTCACCCAACCACGGCTTAATTGCTCGAATTTTGTGTTTCGTTTCTGTCGTTTTTATGCCATTATAGTCGCATGATTTTACAATATAGCGTTTTAAACAAAATTAAAGAAAAACGTGGATCGGCGAAACAGCATTCAGATGAGTAAAACAATGCAAGAACTGCACGTAATTCTTAGCAAAGTAACTTACTGAGATTCACGCTTGTGAATTGTCGTCTGTCATCTTCACCGATGTGTAGATGGGAACAGCAGGTAAAAGGCTCCCTTGGTGCTGCAGTGCACGTTTTACACCATAGTAGGTGATGAGGTTGGCCAGGCCCCAGAAGGATGTACGTTCGAGTCCCTGGATGGCACACGCCGTTGTACCCGTGTGCTGGGTATTTAGCCTGAGCACGTTCAGCAGATTCTCAAGTCGTGCAGATTTATCGTAACTATACATGCTGTATAGTCTGCACGTGGCATTTTTAAGTATGTGGACTAGATGAAGTTTCCTTGAGGCCGCCGAGATACTGAACAGACTGTTTTCCAGTCTTCCATCAGGCTTAGGTTCTTTGACAGACTAAGAACCTGCGAATTAATAAATCTTGAGTGGAATGAACATTGTAAGGCTTTAATAATGCTTGTCTTGTTGGACGAGAAAGCTTATCCATTGAGCAGCGTAATGTTAGATTGTCATCTTATCACTCGCTTTTTTCACTCGATCTTGAGGGAAATTAGTCATCGTGCGTTGTTATGAATCATTTGCAGCTGGATGCTTGGCCCATAGTTACGAGTGAACGGTGCTATATGAGCAAAGAGACACAAAATTGATTTCATTATGTGACAATTGAGATGCATTTGCTCATTTGTTTTTTTTTTTTTTTCTCCTCCTTCTAAGAGTTCTCGGTCATTATTTTTAGATTTATTATGCCTGGAAGACAAATATTGAGAGTTGAGGTTTTGATTCATTGTTTTAGACCATAGGCGGTGCAAACCATAAACGCGTGTTTAAATTTTAATCACCTAAATAGACCAGATAATTTTGCTGGCATTTAATGCCCTGCTTTCTAAGGTTTATGGTATGCGGGATCTGTATAAAATGATGACCTTGGTCGGTGAGAGGGTTTACTACTAATCGAGGGCAACTCGACAGGCTGAAGAGCCAAAAAGGTGTTTTGGGCGATGTGAGGGCAGAAAGGATATCTGCAGGTGTTACTGACCTTGAAGCGAATGCTGGGGCTGATGACAACTCCATTGAAGCAACATTTCTTCAGCTCTGCTACACACCTCGTGAGATACAAACCAGGTGAAAAGAACAGGTGCTGTGTGCATTGTCATTTAACAAGGTCCTGGTAAACACCAGGACTTGAGGGTGAGGAGAAGAGTCGCATGGCTGCGATTTCTGTGCAGCTTGAACCTCAAATCCAGAGAGCTTGTTTGACAGTCATGTGTCACCCATGTGTTGCAGATATAGAAAGTCAAACCAGAACAGGAGGCATCCACATTCTTTTCTAAAATGTCTTTGAAATGTTCTCCTTCTGTTGATATTTTTAGGTCTTTTGTAAATTGCTGGAAGAAAAGTGACACTCAAATGCTTTGAGATAAAAATGATTTCTGTTTCCTAATTCAGTTCTATGGTATAACAGACTGAATCTGTGGCAGCTTTTTGTTTCTTTGGGTTTTTTTCTTTTTTTTTGTATTAACCCAAAATGTATTTTCTCTGCTGTATTCTTCTTTCATGAATGGACAAAAAATGAATTACATCTTCTGTTTCCTAGATGAGAACATCCATTCCATTCAGTTTCCCCAACAGTCCTGGCTGTGAAAAAAAAAGCATCTTTCTTCAGTCATAGTAACACATTTCCAAAGCCACAATAATGAGATTAAGGTGAAATAACTGTTAGGCGTTCCTCCTGCAACAGTGGCACGGCTCTCAGTTTGTAATCTGGATGTCCTTGCTCTCCGCAGAAATCATGCAGAACAAACTGATAGAGCTGTTATCCCTCAGAAGAAGAATTCACATTGTACTTTGCAGAGTGTATGTAAGCCTAGTTAACCAGAAAAGCCGCGTCAGTTTCTAAATATAACAGACAAACCCCACACAGGGAACCTATAAGCTACTGAGCAGATCTAAGGCCTTTTACATATGTACGTATCTATATTTGTACATAGCTGTGCCGACTAAATAACAGACAGGTAGTAGAGCAACCGTACAGTGAAATGTTTTGATGCAGTCAGGTATCATTTGGCTTTTTATCCATTAGTAGAGCTGGATATTTTAGTTGACATTTTATTTTTATAAGCTCCTGACGGCCGCAACCCTCCTCAGGATAAGTGACTCTTTCAAAACAAATAGATTTTGCTTGTTTGTTTGTTTGTTTGTTTGTTCAAAGTGAACCTAGGTACAGCTCGCATGATGGTGCCTCAACTAGCGCTGTTGTTCTGCAGCACCTTGGCATGGGTTCAAATCCAACCCAGCCTGTAGGGAGTTTGCATGCTCTCCCTGTGTCTGCATGTTTTCTATCCAGCTTTGACAGTTTCCACCTTCAGTCCAAAGATGTGTATTTCAAGTTACCTCTAATTTGGACCTGGTGTTCGTGTGTGTGTGTGTGTGTGTGTGTGTGTGTGTGTGTGTGTGTGTAAATTTGTTGGACTGGCATCTGATCCAGGATATAGTTTTGCTCTGGGCATCTGTGACCCTGACCAGGTTAAAGCAGTTTATGAAAATGGGTCAATGGATGGATTGCGCTATTTATAGGCTGAGGTATTTTTTGGAGCAATTCATACACCTTCCTCAAGGCTATTAAACTAGAAACAAGCTCTTCAACCAGCAACATTCAGGGCAGAAGTTCACTTTTTTAAAACTGTCTACATCAGAGGGTGAGAAGTTACAAAGCCAAGCTTTGGACTTGACTGTCAAGTTTAAAGTGACAAATCTGTGTCCTCGGTCACACAAATTCACAGCAGCCCAGCAAATAGTATTTGGACTTCAGTTTGTGCGACATATCGATTAAAAGAGGGAGGATGTTTGACTGACTGTATTTAAGCTCTGTTTTGAATACTCTAATACAAATGCATGAAGGATTTATGAACATGTCAAAATTTGTCATAACATCTAAACGGAGTGCCTTCCCTTTCAGAGAACATGACTATGCAGAAGAGAAGATGTGAGTTCCAACCGAAGAAAACAATGATTCACAGAGATGCATCTAAATGAAAAAAAATAAAACAGCAAATGTCCAGTTTCTCCTCATCTGGTGAGCCGTAATGAAGAATAGGGAACCGCCTGATTCCTTTGCATCAGCTCGGAAATGAGCTTATTTGTCTTTACAGGGATTTTCCCCCAACCATTTATACTGCTATTCTTTTCCTGTTGCACGATGGCTTTACAACACCGAACACTGTGCAGCAAACAATTTAAAACATTTCTTTACCAGTCTCTGTTTTGAAAATTACCTATTGATCCCTCCATCCATCCATTATCCTTAACCGCTTAATCCAGGTCCGGGCTGTGGCGGTATGGAACCTATTCCAAAATGACGGGGACTGGGCTAAGAAACAATTACCTATTCATCAGATTTTTGTTAAACATTCATCGCATGTGGTGATTATTTGGGCCCAGCACTACACTGTACATGAATGCAAAATGCTTCATGTAATGTTTCCATCCATTCGCATATATTTTTTCAGGCTTCTCCGCAAAGCGCAGCTGACATGCGATTTTTACGCTTTCGCAAATAAACTGATTCCAAACAGAAAATAAATCTAAGAATGACAATTACCACTCAATTCCCAAATCTCACTCCTGTAGCTACTGGAAACAGACCTTCTGGTCAACCACATAGGCCACCTAGGCTGCACAGAGCATCAGCATTTAAATGAGCCCAGCTTGTGACACTGGTCACATTCTTGAACCTTCACATTAAGGAAAAGATGTTTTCTACAGGCTTGAAAGAGAATTTTAGAAATATGGTACCCCCTGATGCTCACACACTGTTAGTCATAATATATTTGCATAACATACATGTAGTTATTTCAGTACTCTGACTACTTTAAAAGACTCCTTGCTTTGGCATAAATGTAAAATTTATGTGATTTGTGTCATCTTGCACTGTGTTAATTTCTTTATTCACTGTCGTGAAAAAAATACAACTGAATTATTACTTGTATGTTCTCAGTCATAGCTGCAGAGACTCCCTGCACTGACTCAGCATTATGAATGGTCAACTTGTACTAACTTCTGTAGTTTATTCTATGAATTGCATGTTCTCACTAATACAAATCCAAAATTTCTTTGTACGCAAGGTGAAGGTAACTTGCATTTCCTTCCCTAGACAATACTTTGCATTAAATAAAGTTGTAATCTGGGATGGACTTAATTCAACTCACCTCCACAGTTTTTACAGCTTCGGTCTGATGTTCCTGCATGTTGGTGATAATGAAAAAGATGATCAATACGAAACACGTGCATGAAATAATTCAGTGACTGAGATTTTTTTTTCCATTTTCGATTAATTAGAAGATAAAAGTTTTTAAATTATCTTACAATGTATTTTTATTTATAGTAGCTGTATCCAAGACTTTTACATAAAAAAACAAATGATTTTTATTACACTTTTTTACATTAATAATAATTGCATTATTTATTGTGAGTCAGAAGCATAGGTGACTTTTCATTGACAGGTAAACAGAAGAAGACTTCCAGCCACAAATGTAAGTTAAGGAGCTGTGCACACAGTTACTTAGCCAGTCAAGAGTAGTCCTGTTAATTCTGTTCGGTGGTAAGTGGAGCAGCCACTGAAAGGAGGAAGATGTCATCTTTTGAGTCACCTCTCGTAAACAAAGGGAAAAAGCCCAGCTCTGCAAAGGTCAGATTGTTTACAGTGGTTTAAGCTGCACAGTTTCTGGGGTTTTTCCATGGTCCCCGCGTAAGCCTTTATACTGAATGGGTCCCTTGTGACCCAAACACCTTCCAGCATTAACACACAATCTTCAACCCACCTTAGTGTTTGTTGACGCTTTCAGCCATACTCTAGTGCTGTAGCTCAGTCATGGCCACCGTTGGCTTTTCAGCCTCTTGAAAGCAGCTGGTTTACTCGGATCAAATTGTTGTATAAGACCCCATCTATGGTAGCATTCCGCTGGGTATTTCAGGGGAGCACTTCTGTCTGAAAAGACTAGTCTGTTACTGTACCCTGCAAAGCTGTCTCTTTGCAGCCCCCAGGATGAATCACGGGTTCATTGTAATAGGCCGCCTCTGTCACCGAGGGGGTTGTAGCTGTCAAACCATTTCAGATGCTACAAGTATTTCAGTAAGGACAGGTAACCACAGCTTGGAGGGGATGAAACTTTAACGGCCAGCCGCCAGAGGTCTCTACATGTGCCATCCTTTAGCTGGTTACAGTAAACATCCCCTGGATTATGTTTGCCGTTATAGGCCTGGTAGGGCTATGGTTTTACTGCAGGTAGCACTGCCCAGGGAGCAAAGCTGAGGGCAACTAAGTCATATCCCCACAACCACATCCAGACGCCAATAACTACATGGCAAGAGTCACACATACAGACATACACATGCAGCACGGTAAAGACACCGACATGTTGCACGGTGCATAATATTTTATGTAAAGTTTCTTGCAGCCGGTGTAAAGCTGTAAGAATCTCCTGCTCCTGTTTGGCAGTCAGCATGCATTCCTGGCTGCATACTCATCACTGTCATAAGTGGGACCATGTTCTCTATATCAATGAGTGCACCATCTCCTCCAAATGAAGACTGTAACCTTTCAAAACCTGCAGATCATCACTCAGGGTTTTCCCATTTTCTATTTAATTTATTTACATATTTATTATGTTCCCAAGTCCGGGAAGTTAATGGATTCCTGTTGGACTCGGTCTAAATGATAAATCAGGAGTCAAGCTTCAGTTCTGTTAAAAATGAAGTCCAAATTGTTTTCATGAATCTTCACACTTGAGTGTTTTCATCTTTTTTTTTTTCTGGAAAATATATAAATTAATACACATATAAATTAACAATAAGAGATACTTGTACATTTTCCTTTTTCACTGCACGCCCCAGCACCCGCTTACAAACTGACACGTGCTGAAGATCTCAGCAACATTTGGCCATGCCTCCTATGCAGAGTTAAAGGGTTTTTTCTCCTCAATCTTTACTCTATTCCATGAAGGAGAAACAGGACTCCTTCTCCGCCGACTGCTCGCAAGCAGATTCCCTTCGACTGTTGAAAAAAGCTGATGATTATTTCAATTTTGAAAAGTGTGTACTTGGCCAGGAACTAAAACGGTTGGTTTCCCCCTCATGACAGCTCACATCCAGTAGCTGTCATCGCCAGCCATGCGAAACACATTATGTCCTGTATGGGGGGGGGGGTAGATATAAAAGAGAGGGTAGATAAAAAAAAGGGGTTGGAGTTGTATTCAATTCTGTCCTGCCGTTCCCCATAACAGGGATTCATCAGTAAAAAGAAGTCTTTCCCTTGTTCCTTGTTCTTTGTTTCTGGAGGTAATGTTAAAATGAATCACTCAACAAGAATTTCTATCACAATCAATCCCACCTAGGGGCTACATCCTAAAATGTATTTTTACCCCCCCCCCCCACCTTGAGGGCTGTACTATGCCATATTTTAGGCTGCATATGGCCTGCTTGAACAGGACAAACAGCAGACAACAGCAGATGAAGAGCACACATCTGACCCCCAGCATCTAAAAGAATTTTCGCCAGGGAAGTGTGCAGTTCGTGCTTCGGGAAGGGTTAGCTGTGGAACAAAATATTGCAGTATTCTAAATGCTTAACCTTGGATGAGTTTTTGCTGCCATTTTTTTATGCACCGCACACCGAATGGCTCGGAGGGGTCCTTGCTTAGGCAACCTGAGACAGCCCAATGCACCTGAAACAGTCATGTAGTACAATTGTAGAAATGGATGAATGGATGGAATCAAAAATCCAGTCTTTAAAAGGGAGAAGATAACAGCACTCAAACAGAGCACTCCAGTGTTCCTGCCCTACTCAAGTAGCTCTGCGCTGTGTTTGATGTTCTTGGTTCCCGTGCCTGCTAGCTGTGCGTACTTGTGTTTTGGAATCCCCTTCTTTGCCGTGTTCCCTGAGCCCTCTCTCCACTGTGATTTCCAAGTTTCTGGCTTACCATGTCATCCAAGTTTTCACATCCTCACAACACAAGCACCTGCACCAGTCACCTTTAGCACCTTGTATTTGGAAATAAACTTTGCACCTGAGTCCACATCTCTGAATGACCATGGCAGCTACCTACATGGCAGGAAAACAGTTAGGTTCAATCATGGAGGATGGTCGGTGATGCTGCTGTTTGTAAACAGTGGTGTCTAACCATTCCCGGGAAGTTACGGGGGGTTGTTGACCTTCTCCGTGTTGAGTAGGGTAGAGCTTCAGGGCAGACGTGTTGTTGTTGTGTGAGTGCTGATGTTTAAACAAGCCGCTTGCGGGCTCCTGCTCCTCTTCATAACAACATAGACCTAAAGCTTATGTTTCAACAGTCCAGTCTGCCAAGTCCTCCTTTTGTAACGCCACAGCACTGTCAAAGCAGGTTGTGACATTTTCCTTTATAATAACTGGTTTCTTTCCTGAACATCTAATGAATTTAAAAAATAATAAATGGATAAATAAGGTTTTGAAAATGGGAAAAAATAAAGTTTTCCCATAGAGAAACTGAAAAAAGCAGTTTTGTTTTTCATTAACCTCACAAAAAGGCTACTCCACATTTTACGCCACTGAATGTTTTGGATCCTACCTTATGGTGGTGTTATACTGTATGTCCAGTGTAATAATTCATTATTAATATAGTCATAACTATAGCAGTTATTCGCTTATACATGTGACACTCATTGCATACTGTGGAAATGTATTCTGAATTTATTTTTCTGTTTTTTGTGTGATTTTCCAGTGAACTGAACCTCCGTTGCATTTTCAATGCTCATAATGCCATTCTGCAGTCATCATGTGATCTGAACAGTTTCTCATGTTATTTCCACACTTCCAGTTTCACAGTTCTGTCTGCTCACTCTTTCTTGCAGGTGTTGCCAAGCCTCGCTTCGCAAACAGACCTTAGTTTTCCTGCCGGTTCAGAGGGCTTGGCAGAATGCTGTGGGTCAATGGCAGGTGGCAGGTGAACCATCTCCCTTACTGACCACATTAGATACCTTTGTCTAGAACTTCCATTTGCAGGGAGTGAAACGGACGTCACGTCCAGCACAACCGGTACTGCGGCAAAGCAAACAGAACTGCTCCCACTTCCTCCATCACAGCAGGAGTGACACTTTAAATCAAAAGGCCAACAAGTTGTGTAAATAATATATGTACATTGCCGATCCCTTGGCTGGGCACTGGACACCGGCTTGAGAGCGATGAGACGGGGTTTTAGTGGAGACTGCAGAGTTTTACAAATTACAGAGATTTCTCATCCTTGTGTGGAAAGAAACAAAATTAAAGAAAAAGAGAAATAGGTAATAAAACTCACTGGAAGAAAAGAAATGAAACCAACTTACAGTGTGACAAATCTGTGAGACTCTTATGAAACATCAAGTGAGCTCTTATTCTGGTCGTATTACCTTGCGTTTTCCATAAAGTGAACAAACTATTCAAAATAAATGAGGATTTATTTTTTATTTTAGTTCCAGGGGCTGATTTAGGTCAGTTGGTTAGACGTGGAAGTAAATTTTTTTGAAAACCGAACAGTGATGGAGACCCTCATTTGCCTTAATATCGTGAGCGAATCCATAAAAGTGCTGTAAGGAGAGCCAGAAGGCCTGAAGGACTAGGTGAACAGCCCTGCTCTACATTTCCCATTAAGAATTTACTGCCAGGTTTACTCACATGTAGAGTCTGAAAAGATATTTTTAATACTTTTTTCCTTCTTTGCATTTATGATTTCAGTAAAGAAAAAAAAACTCCCAGCTGTCAGATTTTTTATTCTTTCTGTTAAAATGGCAGGTGTTTTTCCCCAACATTTTTTCATAGGCTAGGCTTGGATTAAGTAGAGTGAAATCTCCGGAAAGTACAGTTAACAATAAAATGTCACGGTTTAAAAAAAAAAAAAAAAAAAAAAGGGAACACAGGGAAACAATAAAGTGCTGATGCCATCTCCCACTGAAAGCACGTTGTACATATTACATGGTACCTTTGTGCATTTGTTTCTTTATATTACAGTGATTTCCCTCAGTTGCTGTACTTTGCTTTGTTCCGTTGATCAACGTGTGCAGGGAAAAAATTGGATGACTAATTTATCAATATCCTTTCATGAAAATAGAACGGAAACATTTAAAGGGTTTAGTGTCTCTCTGTCCCGTCGGTGCGCTCGCACGACTCTGCGTATAATCTGATATTATGACAGCTAAAGGAAAAGGTGTCACACTAGAGGCATTTTTGCGATACGGAGAAGGCCGTGCATACATGGTCCCCAAGGGCAACGTGCACAGAGATAGCCAGGAGATTCCTTGGATCGGGGAAATCAGTGTTGGAAGGGGTTTGTGGGGCAATGCAAAAAGGGACAAGGGTCTCTGGAGGCCCTTTATACAAAGTGGAGAGTGGTGGTCCTGGGGTCATCCACACTGGGTGAGGAGGACATTGCAGGTATGGCATTGCAGGTATGTATACTAACAAAAAGGAGTTTCCTGTATACCTGGGTAACGTTTTAGTGATAGATTCAGTATTTAGGCTCATGTACAGACTGAGGGGGTCCTCTAATACTATAAAGACATGCAGGGGGGGGTCCCTGTTACAGGGAACTGTGAGATGGGAAACGGTATTTTGAAGCTCTCTGAAAGGTCTGCCATTGTCATGGTTGCCAAAAAAAGCCTATAAACTTTTGACCGACCCCCTCTTGGCCTCACCCATGATACAATTCAATTCAACTTATTTTTAGAGGCTTCTTCTCACACACTGAACAGTAGATTAGGACAATGGAACATAAAACAAGTATATAGTGAAGCTATAGACAACCTTTACATGTTAATGAGAACAACTATATGGGGTTTAAGTGCAAAACAGTATACCTGCCAGCAAGTGAGGAGAGGAAAACAAAAAACCCAGAGGCGAGGGAGAAAAATAAACCCCTGAGGGTCCGAGTGCCAGCGGCTCCCTCGCCTCCTGGGCTAACCAATACATACAATAAAATTAGTGGTGGAACAAGGAAAGGTTACCTTCCCAGACACTTCTTGAGAGGTCCCATGTAACCAGAGCATAATCCTCCAGGAACTGGTCAAAATTTAAGTGTCTCATTGTGTTCTAAACCTTTTCGGGTTGACAGGTTATTCTTGTTAGCACTGCTGGTCATTGGCTGTTAAGATGACTTACTGGTGCCAGTTTGGATTGAAATGTGGATATTAGTAATGCCGATCGCTGCTGTCACAGGAGCTAATTCCCTCAAGAAACGAATATATGGGAAAGAGAAGCCCGTCGTACCGCTGCCGCTCAGGATAATCCTTTGTTCGGCCTATTTTCTACTTGCTTTCACGGGACCCCACACAGCCTAATGGCACCTGAAGTGGCCAGGCTGCTTTTTCCAGATTAATGTTCCCAAGCACATGTTCCTGAAGTACATATCAGTCAGCATCTTGCAGGTCCTCAGCCTAATCTGCAGGGGGCTTCTTACGGATCAGGGCTTAAAAGCACCAAAGGCAAAAAGCCATGGGTAACTTGAGTGATTTCTTCATCTAATTCTCTTCTCTTTATTTACATTCACTCTGTTATTGTTAAAAGTTTACTAACAAGCTAGTGTTAGCTGGAGCTCATGCTTGTAACCAAAGGCTGTAAAATGATTCAAACTGATGAGGCATTTTATATAAATGTTATATAAAGTTTAACTTCTGAAGTGCCACTCCCTGACAGGAGATAGTTTTCCTAGAAAAGAAAATGAAAAACATTATCTTGGCACTTAAAGAGATTTTGAGTCACAATATATTCTTTTTATGTTACAGGACTATATGATCAAAGAAAAAAGTCCATCCCTCCATCCATCCATTATCTTTAACTGCTCTGTCTCAGTCAGGACTGTAGCTGTCCAGAGTGTATCCCAGGCTGTCACAGGGAAGTCACGCACACACACACACACACACACACACACACACACACACACACACACACACACAGACACACGCACACACATTATGGACAATTTGGGGTGACCAGTTAACCTGAAGCACATCTCTTTGGACTGTAGGAGAAGAAAAGCATGTAAGATTTATTTTCAGGAGCTTCAAAGACAAAAAAACTTTCCATTCACTACATTGTCGCGATATTGTTTTCTAATTGCTGCGGTTAAAGACAATCTTCACTACTGATGTGTTGTTTGAAGGAGAAGTTGGACAAATCCAGGTGAGAACCTACTGTTTTTTTTGCTTTTTTTCCCACATTTCATTTTCCACCATCCCTGCACCATCTCTCCTCACAGAGTGTCAGAATATACTAGAGCCCCGGCGGTAGCCATGAACAGCAAAGTCAGAGGGGGTCCGTGTTGGGCTAAAGCCCTAGGAAGCGATGTCATAAGAAACTGCAGAACTTGATTTGGTTACTTGAAACACTGTATTTATGTCCTAAGCAAGATTATTATCCCAGACCAACGTAAGGATGACTTCTTAGCAAACATTTGAATAATGTCTTTGCATTATTCTTATTTTATTTTTTCCTACAGTGATTACTAAAAAGGTCAGGAAAAAACTCAAATGTCACATACTGAACATCCTATTACTGAGATACTAGTTGTAGCTATTATATTTGGAAAAGTAAGTCGCACTTTTATATAACAGACTGCATAATTGGATTTTGGATCACTTTCGAAATCTGTGGCGTCCAGGTCTCCAAAGGTTCTAATCATTGTCCAAAACCTCTCTCTGCAGCCAAAGATACAGAAAACTGCAAAATATTTGTAAGTACCAAAGGTAGCAGAAAGTTGCTCTGTTTGTAGTTTAGTTTGTTGTACCTCTGGCCTTTTTGAAGCCATTTTTCAATGTACATCCCTCAGTCAGAAATCTTTCAATGCAAGTGTCAATTACAGTTTAACTGGACTCACATTCTTTCAACAGACCTGCAGAAAATAACTTCGGAAACTGGTGATAAATTGTTTAAATGGAGTGATTTAGCGTCTTTCGACGTAATTCGAATTTCTTATAGTTTGGGGGATTTTCTTCACAGTTGGATTGCCAGTCTGATGATCTTGGCAGGCGTGAACTGTTGACAGTTCGAACTTTCCTTCAGGCACTTTGAGGTCGCTGTGCTGTGGACGTTGTTCACCGGAGACGGACGGTGTCGCGCAGCGAGGTTACGCTTCTTTACACGGAGCGCCTCTCCGAGCCGATGAGCCCGATCAGCGCGGGTTTCCTCCCGAAAGAGAAGCGACCATCGCAGCAATTCCGCGAGCACCAGAAGCGTGGAAGCAAATTGCAAATTTCTAGAATATCTTCCCTCCTTTTGATGTCCTGCAAACGTTGCAGGAACGCTAATGAGACTGAGGACGGCGTCTCCGGTTACCGAGCCCACAGATGACTGATAGGAACGATGCCGCAAAAGCGCGGCTGTCATTTTCTCCTCCTTAGAAAAAAATGAGCGTGTCTGTTTCCTGCAGCTTTTAGCTTACTTGCACAGGTAGGGCTCTCAAGAGCGGCCCGTAATTACGAGAGGCAAACAGGTAAAATGGCAGCAGTCCGACGGTTTCTCGCAGACATTTCTCTCTGTCACCGCTGCCAGGTGAGCTTGGTTTTACCAGCCCTGAGACATGAAGAATTAGCGGTGGAACGATAAGAGGACAGCAGGACATATTGTATCTTTCCCATAATGGGACCTGCCAGTCATATGAAAACCTAATTAGAGCTTTAAGTTTTTATGTATTACAGAAATAAAACCAGGTTCTGCTTTTTTTATATCTGTACACTTCAGCGTGCCAGGCTGAACTCAGCTGGAAAGGCAGGGGTAAAGCTTATTTAAGCCATTAGGATGATGCATGTTATGAATATAGTCCTTGTTCCGCTGCCATTTTTTTAAGACCGATGTAAAGTTTATGTGCTGAACTGTCTGCAAAGTGTACAGAAGATAGATAGAGACCTTTAATCTAGCAAGAAGTGGAATGCCAAGGTTTTGAAAAGAATGAGGTTTCCAGGTTGTGGCTAAGGAGAAGAGAAACCCTAAATAGAAAGATGAGCTATAGAGGTGTCAGGAGGGCACCTTGGTCATTTCAGATTAACCAAGTATTATTGTGAGAGTTAAACTGCTTCATAAGCGTTCTCCTGAGCCAAAAAACCTGAGCTAGAGCACAAAATCTTTTCATGGGACTTTGAAGATCTGAAAGCAACTTTCCAATTGTTTCAGAAAGGAAAGATTTCTATCCACCCCCCCATTTGTCTACTGACTTTGCACCATCACAACTGGCTTTGTTTCAACTAAATCCTCTTTTCTTCTTCATTTATCCATTCATCACCTTCTTTTATGTTTTCTGCATTATGTTGCCTGTTAAGATTCTTCTCCATGGTCCAAGCGAAGCTAAAGTTGGTTAAATTCTCCCTTGTACAAGTGTGTAAATTCTCTCTTGAACGCCAGTATAAATTCAGTAAATAAATAAAATAAACTTTGAACGTTTTTTTGAGGTAACCGAATATGAATTGTGTAATACAATATTCTGACATGCACATGCAGCTGTATTCAAAAGTTTGGGCACCCCTGACCAAATTATGTTTTGCTGACTTTCTACATAAAACAATTCTGCATCAGGAAAAAAACTTGAACTTGATATATTTATTCAAATTTTAACTCACAGTCACTACTTATTTGTTGAATTTAAACAGACTTGAAAAGGAAAATGCTGAATGTGGGATGTGCAAGAATTTCGGGAACCTTTCAGTTGACCCACTAGTATGATTTGCAAGGTCTCAGAACTTCATTGACTCCTTAAGCCTTAGTCTAAGCCAGGTCCTGACAGTTGCAGCGCTTTATACACTGAAAAAAAGAAAATGTTAAATGAACCATTTGCAAAAGTTTGGGCGCCCTATCGGTGCTTAGTCACACCCTCTTTGACAGAAATCACAGCCTCCAAACATTTCCTGCACTCAGCTAAAAGTCTTTCTTTTCTTGCTGTAGGAACTATTTCCCAACCTTCCTTGCAGAACACTTCAAGTTCAGAAATATTCTCGGTCTTCTTACTTTCAGTGTACGTTTGAGATCTACCCACAAAATTTCAATAATATTCGAGTCTGGAGCCTGTGAAGTGAAATCCAAAAGCTTTTTTTTTTAAATAGTTCATGGTTGATTTTGAGGTTTGTGTTGGATCATTGTTTTGTTGAAATATCCAACCTCTTTTCAGCTTCAGGTTCTTCACTCACCATGGGACTTTAGATTCCAGCATTTTCTGATACTGTGCAGAATCCATTCTTCCCACTACCCGTATAATATTTCCTGTGCCACTGGCTGCCACACAACCCCAAAGCACGAGATCCACCACCATGCTAAGCAGCTGGCAAGGTGTTCTTCTCTTGAAATGCATCTCCTTTTTTCCAAACATACCTATGGTGTTTGTAGCCAAAGACTTCAATTTTAACTTCATCAGACCATAGCACTTGGTTCCAAAAAAGCCTCTGGCTTATTTAACAATTGCATTCCATACTGCAGATATTGGCTTTTGCGATGAGATTGCAGATAAGGTTTCCTTCTGATGACTCTTCCATGCAGACCGTGCTTGTGCAAGCACAGCTACACAGTAGAAAGGTGCACCACTGCTCTCAAGCAGCAGTAAACTCTCCAGCAGGTCCTTTGCAGTAATATGAGGGTTTTGCTTTGACATCCTGACCAGTATCCAAAAAGTTCTATCAGACATTTTCGTGGTCTCCCACATCTTACCTTGATCTCAATGTTTCCCCTTAATCTCCACTTCTTAATGATTTCTCAGACAGTGGAAATTGCAAGCAGGAAGCATTTAGATACCTTGCATAACCTTCCACTGCTTCATCTATTATCTTTATTTTCTGATCCACGGAAAGCTGGAGCTCATGGTTCCTGAGTGCAAGTAAAATACCCAGAGTGGTCTGAAGAGTCAGAGAATTTATGAAGCCCTGCAACTGTCAGAACCCAACTTAGATTAAGACCAAAGGAGTCAATGAACTTCTAAGACCTCGCAAATAATACTAGTGGGTTGAGTGAAAGGTTTTGCACATCCCACATTTGGCATGTTCCTTTTCTTCAACTTGGTAAATTCAGCAGACAGTGAAAATGAGCATAAATGTGTCAAGTTTTTTTCACTGCGGTGTTTGTGTTCACATTGTTTTACGTAGAATATCAACAAAATGAAATTTGGTCAGGGGTGCCAAAAGTTTTGCGCACAATTATAAATGAAACTGAAACGGTTTTGTTTTAATATTTCAAAACAGTGTTTAGCACTGTGCCTGAATTTTAGATCACATGGGATTTTTATTGCTCTGGTCACACGTATTTTAGAGCAATTTGTAACTTCCTGGTTGAATTTAAAAAAAAAGTATAAATACGACCGAAGGAGGCCTGGGCTGCACTGGTTTGAATCTGGCTTAGTCTTTATGGAGTTTGTATGTCCTCCCTGTGTCTCTAGGCTTTCTCCCACAGTCCAAACATACATGTGCCAGGGTAATTGGCAACTCTAAACTGCCTGTACTGGCCAACTGTGTGAGCGTGCGCATGTGTGCAATGGACTGGCGGTCGGTCAAAGGCGGACCACCCCTAGGCCATCAGCCAGCGATTCCCGGACAGGCTGTGGACAAGCGGTTAGCAAAGTGACTGAGCACAACGGTGTAACACCACAGCTTTCTGGGGTGACGCAATGTTTTGGGCCTGATTTATAACATCCTATATAAACAAACGCTGAATCACAAGCGCTCGTAATTAGTTTCCCATTTAACATCTTTAATATGTTTGATTTCATAATGAAAGTGGAATAAAAAAGCCATCCTGGCTCATTTATGTAAAGAATGGAATGCAGGTACTGCTGGGAATGAACGGATAAAGCTAGTCAACGCGCCATTTAAAGTGGAGGACTTCCTTTCACCTGCGTCAGGTGACACAGCTTCATCGCTGATGACAAATGAATAGGAGGACAAAAGATAATTGAAAGACTCCCCGGTACTTTCTGATGAGCTGTTTTTATTCATTAGACGGTCCAAACAAATAAACCGTACAAATTAGCATACCAGCCCGGCACGTCTGACTGTAAACAAACCTTCCAGCATTTAATAATGATAAAAAGCAACGCAACTGTTGCCCGTGCGCTCGGCGCTCCCCTCTAAATGAATTAAATAAACCAAAGTTGCAACGGGAAAAAAAAAAAAAAAAAAAAAAAACGCGCAAAAATTAATGAAGCCTTTTCACGCCCTTTGTATTCTGCCCGGTCCAGGGTGACGGCGCTGCTGCACATTCATCCGCTAATGACAGCTCCGCTCCAGTTCCCCCAGCGCCGCATCTTTGTCATCCGGGGACTCGCGAGATTGGAATTTGTGCTCTGCACGCTGCAAGTCGGTGGAACCGCTTTGGACTGACCTTTACAGGCAACGTTCTCATCCTTTTTCGTAACAATCCAATTAGTCCCGTCGTACGCTATTTGCCCACCCGATCGAAATGTTTGCGGCTCGAGTGAATAATTAAATTCGATGAAACGGCCGAGGTCGGGACCGCAGCAGGCCGTCGTGCGGAGCTCGGACTTTGAATTAATGATGTGCCTCGTAACCTTTACGTGTTCGTGTCTGAGGACAGTGAGACGGCACATTCAAACACGCTGAAAATACACACAGGTAGTCGCGGTCCGAGGCCGCGACGGAGTGGAACTATTAATACCGTCATATTAGACCTTTAAATTGGTTGCCGTTGTCCAGTTTTTTTTTTTTTTTTAATAAAGAAGTACTTTTTTAATGCATGCACGCGTTTTATTCATCGAATTGTTTGTTTTTGTTCAACTTTATTTGGCACTGGGCTAACTCCAGCCGGTTTTATCTTTTCGCTTTAGTTTACGCGCTCTGATCCGGCAGCTTATTATTCCGCAAGCGCAGGGAGTAGATCGATGTGGGTGATTCGCGGTCTCGCGTATTCTGCAGCTCTCTTGACAATAGGGTGCGGGTATTTTACAGTATATTCGCTTGTGTAATTGCAGCTGCGAGTTGTCGCCGGTTGGATATGCCGCGTGACTTGTCCACATTTGCCAGGTTAAGAAACCCATTAATGAAATGACTATATGTATGATCTATATGTCAGGATTATGGGGCATTTCTAGATTTTGTATATTGTGGTTTTTTTTAGAGGAAAAATGGCGAGTTAGTGATTGTGTGTGTGTTTGTGTGTGTTTGTGTGCGTGAGATTGTCCTGCAATGGGCTGGTGTTTTGTGCACCCTATTGTGTACCCTATATTCCAAGGACAGACTCTGGGTTACTGTGACCCTGTGCCAGACAAGCGGTTATAAATAATGGATGGGACAGTGGAAGTGACTTTTAATACAATGCTTGCTAAAATAGTTTGCATTAATGGAGAGTCTAAGCTTTCAGTATCACCTTTTCACGTGCAGTGTGATTTTTTTTAAAAATTTGCTTAGAGCGGCACAGCGGTGCGACAAACAGCAGTGGCATCTCACAGTGCCCGATCTGTTTGAACGTGGGTTGAAGCTCGGCTGACATGTTCTCCCTGTGTCTGCGTGCATTTCCTCCTGTTCTTATGACTTTCTTGAGATGGACTGGTGTCCCATGTCAGAGAAATTTTTCTGCCTAGGGATAGCTGACAGTAATAACCTGCTTAAGGAAGCAGAACTTTGAGGAAGAAACACCAAGATGACTTATGGCTGCGGAGGTCTTTACTTGATGTTCCGGGGGAGATGCGTCATACCACCGAAATTACATCATAGGGTCTCTCGAAGAGGGTCTCCCTGAACAACATCACAGCTCCGTTTTTCTACCTATCGATTACAGTCATAGTAACAGAACCCACGGTAACAAGGCGCAAACTTTAAATTCATAACATCAATATAGTTAGGTCTTATAACAATAGTCAATGAACCTTACTAATAATTTCTGTCATTACAATAGTCAAAAGGAAACTGTTTTGAATATAGCGGTTGAATAATTTAACCATTAACTCGTAACATTGTTTGCGTCCTTATCGCGTCCTTAGCTACACTGACGCAAACAGTATTGTCCTTAAACATCACGAACTCACTCTGAACTCATTTGAACTTATCGAACGTACTCGAACGTCAACAATATCAAACTCGCACTGAACTTCTTGAACTCAAACAGCGTTAATCATGAACTGTAAGAACGTGAACAGAAGACAAATATCATGAACAATATGAATAGTAAGGGCATGTCAAAATTTCACTCCCACACCCATGCAGGTTAGTCCAGTAACTGGTGCCCAGTGATTCCAAGATAGGCTGTGGACTTCATTTCCATCACTGTAAAAACGGTTTTCATAGAAGCGGGGGTATGATGAGAAAGGGGATGGAATAAGGAGAAAGCAATCCGGTCTCCCTGGGGTTTATATTTAGCACATCCATCTAAAGTCTTTAATTCCAAAATGTTGACTTTGATATTTGGAGGACATGAAGTTCATTTAAATCTTATCTTGATCTCTCCCCAAACAGACTATGGGAAAAGCAGTAAATAACTTCAGGTAAAAGCAGGAAGACATTTGACCACGGAAACATGTTTCTAATTATCGATTGCCATTGCCAGAATAAAATTTCACACTGATAAAGTGGCCTGCAGCATGTTATCATATTGAGCACAGCGGAGAAATAAATAAATAAACACTAAGTTCGGGCAATAATTAGCTTTCAGTGACACCGGAACAATTGTAAACGCGCCGATTTATTTCTTCTGAAAAGTTTATGGCTCTTTTCGAAGTGCACCTCAACCATGGACCCCGGGAACTCACTAAACTGGTTCTGATAGTATGGACGACAATTTCAAACCATTTAGCAGACCCTCTTTTTGGTGCTAACAAACAGTTGCTGAGATTTCCTATGAGGGTGCAATGGGTGGGTCTTTGGTGGATGCGGAGGAACGGGGGGGGGCTTTTGTACATTTACGGTTTCCCATTCACAGCACAAAATACTGGGAGAAGATTATGAAAAAAATACAGAATTTCAGGGCTGGTGTCAGTCCAGTTACTGGTGGTTTTATGTTTTATTTAACACCTAGGAAAGAAAGAACGTCTTCACTGGTTTTAGCCTTGACGGAGCTGCGACAGTTCTCGCCGTGCGTTTGAGTTTTCTTTGACAAGTTTATTTACACTGTCAGAAGAAAACACTGCCCAAACATACTCACTGCGTGAGTTCTCCTGAAAGCGGACGAATTTGCAGTCCCTGCGACAGCAAAGCTTCCAGTCGCCCTTCATTTGTTGGTCTCCGGTTCTTCCCAGCACACGGCGGTGGCTGCAGCTGGAATGTCGCAGTCAGCATTATTTCCTGCATTGTCTCTAGTCCTAAGGTCACGTACCCAAAGAGTTCACAATCATATATCCTTTCCCAGTAGCCAGGATTCTCTGAATGACATTAAAGAGCACCTTTATGATATTGCAGCACTCGAAAAGGTCGCAGCTGATGGGACACGCAGTCATTTGATCTTTCCATCAAACCGAACGTGTGTTCCTCAGCAGAAAGCCCACGTCATGCTCACACCAACGATAATGATACACAAATGTGGCAACATATACAGGTCGTTTTAGTGGTATTTTAACAATCTATATTTTTGTGTACGTAATTGCTTCTCCAGAATCTCTGCTTACGCTGGCAAAGTGACAAAGTTGACAATTTTATAGTGCCTAATAATGGAAGGATAAAATTAAGCGGCACTGATATTAACCAGCAGGTAGCCCGTTTGTTGGAGGTACCACCTTGCATAGGTTTGCATCCCGCTCCTTGTATAAATGGATAAATCACTGAGAGCAGCTTAATCCCAAATAAAGTAGTAATAAAATCAGTGTCACCATTGTGACTTCATTACCGAAGGGCTCATTTGTCAATAGCAGGTAAGTGTAGACGTGAAAAACGACCAGTTGAGAACCTGTGCATTGATTGTGGTTCAGACCACAGAGCAACAGTAAGAAGCAGCACTTTCGGTAGAATTTCAGCATCGGCGATTCGGTCTGTATGCCACCCGGCCCATCCAACCACCTTGAAGAGACTCCGCCAATCTAAGCACATAATACAGTACTGCGTAAAAGTCTTAGGCACCTGTGGGAAAAATGCTGTAAAGCGAGGATGGTTCCAGAAATAATGCCATGAATACTTATTAATCTATTAATCGATAAACCTTCTAAGAAGCGCAGCAGACAAAAAAAAACCTCAATCAGATCAATATTTGGTGGGACCACCCTTTGTCTTTCTCTTATGCAAACTTGCATGCAGTTTAAGGTAGAGGTTGGGAAGTTCTTCCAAACATTTTGAGGAACTGGTCACAGTCCTTCTGCACACTTTGACTGTCTCTGCATGTCCTCCCCTCCCAGACTGACTTGATCATGTTGAGATCAGGGCTCTGTGGGGACCAGACCATCTGTTGCAGGATTCCTTCTTTTTGCTCAAGATAGTTGTGTATGACTGAGATTGGGTGTTTGAGGTCATTCTCGGGCTGCAGAAAGAATTTGGGACCAACCAGAAACCTCCCTGATGGTAGATAAGAATCTACCTGTACTTCTCAACAGACATTGAAGTTGCACGCCTAAGACTTTTGCACACTTTTGCACTGTAGGTGTGAAACTCACAATATACTGGTATGCACAAGGAGTATGAAACACAGCCTGGACAGAGAGTGACCATCCAGGTTGTTGGTGTGACCAAGTTGGACCCAGTACATCCCAATCTGAATGTCACTCATTTCCTGAAGTGCCTGCGGGTCATCGCTGGGCCAGAACCAGCTACACACCTCCATTGTAACAGCACAGCGTTATGGGCTGGCAGAGTGAAAGAGAAGAGCACACACTCTCTCTCGGTCTGCGATGGCTTCAGGCAACTGAAGGGCGCTAGAGTGACTTTAAGGCACAACTGGAAGTGTGTGTGTGTGTATGTGTGTGTGTGTGTGTGTGTGTGAGAGTTCAAGAGAAAAAGCAACAGAAAAAAAACACAGTTTGTGTGTGGGCTTTATCCCACTGCATGAAATAGAGAAAAAAAAAACAAATGCCGCAGCAAAAGATATGTAGAGCCTGGCTGGCAGAGACCATCTTTTGCTCCAGAATGCATTTGCATGCTGTGCCTCACTGGAGTGGAACTGCTGTCAGTGCATCCTTTCTTCTCGCCTCCCTCCCCCTCCCACCCTTCCTCTTCTGTTGCGACAGTGTGGATCTGAGTTGTTCACTTTGATGTGGGATTATACCGCTTGTAACCTTTTCACCACATATAACTGATGTTATGGCCATATATTAACCCTGCGTTGTGTCATTTGGAAGGCCTCGGTAAGCCCTCGGCGTGGGCGCATGTGTTTGTCCGTAGGTGGGATGAAGGCCTATCAGGGATAATAGCCGCCTGTATGTTTGCATGTGTGTTTTTTTTCTGCCACCAAGAGGCAGAATGAGTGCAAAAGGGCTGTACTATGAGGACTCCCTAAATAAGGGACACATTCCAGGCCTGTGTGCAATGAGTCATGCCCTCAAGGCTGAATGTAAGACAGCTAGCTGAGGAAAAGGCCACGAGAGGGCATGGCGGTGTTTAAACCTAGACTCAAAACCCATTTCCATTTCAGCAGCTCATTCTAAGTGATGTGTTCATGAGTTGTTCTCTTTTTATTTGCTCTTTTCTCGAAGACATCTTGGCACCCTGGGAACACCAGTCCCCCAGGAAGGCCCACAGTGGCACTAGCATAAGCCACCAGAAATGACAGAGGACACCGACTCCCTGGATCTGCAGCCAGCTTGGTTGACCTGTTAATCCTGTGCAATCTTGGAACCATTGGACACAAAGCTATGAAACCAAGCTACCTCAGTGGTGGCCACACACACTATGGGCTATTTAGAGTGACCTATTAACCTGACACGCATGTCTTTGGACTGTGAGAGGAAACTGGAGCATCCAAAGGAAGCCCACACAGACAATGGGAGAACGTAGGATCTCCACACAGAATGAGCCAGATTCGACCCCATGCCCAACGAACATTAGTAACCGTGAACCTGGAGATCAACTTCATCATTATCAGACTACAGTGCTGCCTTGAGCGACACCCTGGTCTTTTATACCAGCTCTTATTCTCACAGGTCCCCTGTCAAAATGGTAGAATGTCCAGGATGGGTGGTGGGCAGCACCTGGTTCCTGGCACCCCAGAGGTTTTTCCTCGATTTCATTTTTTGTTAGGTTTTGTTTTCGCTTCCTCAGCAACCGGCTACCGGGTCATAATAGCTAATTATAACTGCTGTCTTTGAAAAGAAAAATCTGCATTACCCCATTCCTTCTACTGCCCCACGGCGTGAACATTTGTTCAGTGCTGTGGGTGGCGCCGGAAAGAAGAGCACTCAAAAAAAAGAATCAGAATTGAAATTGAAATTGAGGAGCATAATCTGCCTTTTGGCCAGTGAGTTTTGAGCCTCGTCTTGTGTCAAAAACGTTTCTGAACTTGACCTCCTGAATGCCGATCTCCCACTGCCCGCACCTAAGTGAAATGGTAGCATTCGGGAGGTGCTCAAAAAAATACCGTTAACTCGGATGCATCGGGAACACAATCGAACTCAGACAGATCTGGCCAAGAGCAGAAGGATTTAATGCTACAAGGTTAAAATGATTCTGAGCGGAGGATTGGTGAATGATATATGACCATGATAAAGCCATGTACTTATGTATTTACATAAAAATGCACTTAGGTTGGTGACAGCGTTCATTTTTTACGCTTGGCTTGTGCCTCAGCACACAGGGCCATTATTGCAAACTTATATGATTATCGTTCCAATTACCCTCCTTTTTTTTACAGCCTTTGCTTAATATATCAAGAAGCAATAACCAATCAGCTCTTCTACTCCCTTCTGTTCTCCTCCTTCCCCTGGGAAAGACCAGTAGATGGAGTTATTCGGCAACATCCTCTTCACCACCGCTTCTCCACTTCTGCCGCGTCAGCACCTTTGGCGAGATTCTGAATGTTTAAAACTTAAGATTTGTCTTCAGAAGAGGAAAAAAAAAAAACAACAACATTTTTAGTTCAAAATGAATGGCAAGAACTTCCCCAGAAGCGCCTGATGTCTATGTGTCTCCATATTTTGTCTATTTATGTACTTGTTTATTTTTTACTATCCGGTGTGCAAGAGGGGTATGAAGAGGACAGGAGTTTGTCTCGGCGCAGGGTGTCATGATTCGTAACTTTCAAAACTTTTATTTTCACATCCACTGACTTCTTAAAAAGGCTCTGTACTTCCTAAGCATGCAATGCTGGGTGACATTTTTTCTTTCTTCTACCTTAAATGCTAAGAATTTTCCACTGGGAGAACCTTCTGAGTTTTTTTTTTTAAATTGCGATGTTTTGCCAATTTTTTTAACCTGTTTAGTTGATTATTATTTTATTGAAATATTTACCTATGTAATGGTTTCCCGTTATGGACCTTCCTAATGAGCTCTTACTGAGACCACCATAAGGCATAAGGTCATATTCCCTATACTGTACTACAAATTTGACCGGTGCCTCCTAAACAGCATTTTCTAACTTCTGCAAATTGTTAGATGGCGCTTCTTCAGATGCTTTAAGAAGACTGGTGTTGAATAAATGACTTCATTATTAAACACTAATAAGAAGAAACAATAAGATTTGGTTACTTGTCACTGAGCGCCGAAATGAAGAGTGTGTCTGTCGTCGGAGTACGACGGTGAACGTGGAGGAACACGGAAGGGAAAACCTATGCGTTAAATCTCCAGGCTTTTATGTCCTTCTTTCCATTTTATACGCATGCATTAAATGTGAAGAAAAACCGAAAAAAAATATGAGAAAATAATGCTGTGTGACACAAGGTCAGCGGCTCGCAGAGTGTGTGACCTCATCCTTTTGAAAATAACTTTTTTGACACAATGAATGTCTCTCGTGGTATTTAATCAACTCGGTTTGGAAGTTTTGTAAGCCTTTAACTGTACTCTCTGATAAAAGCGCTGATGTTCTGACCTTGTTCCCACCTCAGCAGGTGCGGTGTAGAAAGGGACATCCGTATTGCTGCTGTAGTGTTTTCTTTTCATTAGGCCACCGTCACCTCCCCGCGGTGCAGGTTGACTGACCTACTGCCGCGCTCAAAACTTCATCCTTCTTGTCCGATTTTTATCTGCTTCCCAGGCACAGCATTATAGTTAATACAGCGATTTGAGCGGGGACTTATTCTCCATTCAAGTAAGGGCAACACTCCGCCTATTCTGGTCCGTCTTGGTTTGCAGAAACTCTTCCTGCTCATCTGTTCATGCTAACATCTCACGTGACTCGGATAACCGTTGTCACTCATTTCAGTCACTAACAGAAGGTCAGCTATTCTCCACCTGTTGGTTAGAATATAAGTTTATATTGCTGAATCATGCAAAACTGAGTTCTGAGATGTCCGCAAATGAAGACGAAAACTGGCTATAACACTCACTCAGTAGAGAGGCGGTGCAGGACCGTTCCTTTACAGCACCAGCAAACATCTGACATCCTCGAAGGAACAAAAAAAATGACACCGTCTGCGGTTAGAATATGAATAATGTGGTGTCTGTAGCAATGGATAAAACAAAGCTGCATTCTGCACCTTTCCCTTGTGCTTCAACCGAAAATATTACATGAATAACCTGCGATAGTGAACGTTAAACCTGAAAAAGGCCTACATCTAACATCTACGTATACACACATCACGGTATATTTTTAATCAGGCCAAAGCATTAATTTTGAAAATGGTTGTGTTCTTTAAGTGTCTTTTTAAACGTTTTCCTCTGTTTAAAGGGGTGGGTGGGATTGGAGCGCTTATTTTAAATGGTCTGCAGTAATAAATGTGGGAAAAATGTGGCAGTTAAATATAAAAAAGAATATTTTACAATCAGGACCACATAATGAGCCACAATAAGCTGCAATTGTCAGCTATACTTTATAACCAGATTAAAAACGTCCGCAGTTTCAAATGGATCGAATTAATTGAGCAATTAACAGGAGTTAATCGGAGTTAAAAGCTTTCTTGCATATGGTCCTCTGCGGATGAAATATGACAACCCAGCTGCAGGCCTCCTGTACATGTGGACCTAACCAGCCCAATTTTAAAAGCACAGTTTACGCTTCTCCGTATTTTCGGACTCGACGGGCCTTCGGTGAAAGCGCAGCGGAAAAGCCACATTCTGGGCTTCACCAAGTTGCTTCAGGGACGTCATCCTTCACAACAAAGCCCATCAGCTTCCATCATAATTGGACCACTTGACATCAGAAATGAGCCACTGCTCCAAGGGCCACATTTCCCAAAAGCCAACTAATTCACCCGTGTCGACGGGGACGGGAAGCAGCACAGTGTGGCTCAGGGAGCTTTTATTACGACTAAAAATAGGGCTCTGGCCTATACTGAGTCCGCTGGGTTGGCAGGGAGGTGGAGAGGAATCCAGACACAGAGTGGATTTTCATTCTCATTCTGTTTCGAAAAAGACCGTGTCTAAGCTAAGCTGCTGCTGTCCAGTTGAGTGTGTTTGTGCAAACAAAGGGTGCATTTTGGGGTTTTGTCACAAAATGTTCACCTTAAGCAAAGCCTAGGTACTGTGCGAAACGTGTCCAAAAATCCACATGCAGCTGTAACTACATATTATACTGCATGAACCCACAGTTGCGTCTCACTTGGGACCAAGGTGTCCACTAAATCGAGAATAACAATCATAATCCTAGCGGAAATGCATTTGATTGTAAATTGCCGTTTTTAGCGGAAGAATTCGACAAGTTCTACAAATATTTATTTCACGAAGCGTAAACAGCAGGAACCTAAAAAGATATCAAACCCGGGCCGTCATTAAGTTAATAGCTTATTCTAACCTACCTAATGAAGTCAACAGCTCACACACGCAGTGGGTGACATGGAAGCGGGGAGGATGCCAAAATCATTTCCTATCTAAGTAATTATTTAAATTAGCTCATAAATAAATGAGGTAGAATGATAGCTTTCAATTTTTTTTTTACGTTTCCCAGAAGATCCGGCGCTTGTCAAGTACATGTCCCTGTTTCAGACCTTTGGATCAGTTTTGCATCTAAATCAATCGGCAGTATGACGAGATATTATTTATTTATCTGGTCATTTATTCATTTGTTTATTTTTCCAAGCTACTTAAAGGATCGGTCTTACGCTGTGCCTTTCAGTTTTACCTCAAAGACGGTTAGAATTTATGCTATTATTCAAGAGATTTGGACACAAGGTTAATATAATATTTTGAAATCCGGCGTCATTTATTACCAAAGCCAGTTTTAACGTTCACTTTTTTCCGTGGTGCAAAAGGAACCGACGCTCAACTGACCGAAGCTCGACACCAAGAACAGCCTAAAGAGGTGGCTAAAAGGATGGGACGGGTCTACTGTGTTTGGTTGATACTGAGGGAGAGGAGGTGGAGGTGGTGGACAGATTCCTACAAGTACCTGGGTGTTCATTTGCCCGAAGACTTGTGTGGACATGCAATACTGAGCCACTGTTCAAGGGTCACTTTTAGTTTCTGAGGAGGTTCTGGTCTTGCTGAAATATGCAGATCAGTGTTGCAGATGTTCTACCAGTCTGTTGTAACAGATGTGATCTTCCGCGCAGTTGTGTGTCGGGGCACTGTGGTGCCTGTCCGAACAGACTGATCGGGAAAAGCTGGCTTGAGCGTGGTGGTCAGACTGATACTAGTCCCTTTTTGAAAACTTTACATGACTCTCATTCATATTCATTTATTCTCTTCATGATTCCACTCCTGTTTTCTTGTTTTCTGGCATAATGTGTATGTGTTTTTGTTACTATTTGCTGGTGTAACATTGCGCAGTTTTCTTCCCGGCCCGCTAAACTGTCTGTCTACATTATACTTAAGTTACAGCTGCGCTGAGTTCAACTATTTTAATGCAGTGTTTTTCTCAGACACTTAACAAAAAATCAGAGACTTAGGAGACAGCAAATATAGCAGCTATAAAGTAAGCGAGCTGGCAGCTTAGAAGAGGAAAACAAAAACCCCCAAATTTATTGTGTTCATTCCCATCAGTTTTAATCAATGTTTTTCTCCTAACCAGCTTGCATTTTAAGCTACATAGCCATGTATACAGTACTTTGCAAAAGGGTGCTACAGTTATATATATATATATATATATATATATATATATATATATATATATATATATATATATATATATAACCTANACTGTGTATATACAATATATATATGTGTGTGTGTGTGTATACAGATATATATATATATATATATATATATATATATATATATATATATATATATATATATATATATATATGACCTATATCATACATACATGCATACAGACAAACAGACAGAGAGATACATTTGTACGTATGTATGTACAGTACTGTGCAAAAGTCTCAGGCCCCTGTGGGAAAAATGCTATAAAGCGAGGATGGTTCCAGAAATAATGCCATGAATACTTATTAATCAATAAACCTTCTAAAAAGTGCAGTAGACAAAAAAATCTCAGTCAGATCAATATTTGGTGGGACCACCCTTTGCCTTTAAAACAGCATCAATTCTCTTATGCAAACTTGCATGCAGTTTAAGCTAGAGGTTGGGAGGTCCTTCCAAACATTTTGAGGAACTGGCCACAGTTCTTCTGCACACTTTGTCTGTCTCTGCATGTCCTCCCAGACTGACTTGATCATGTTGAGATGAGGGCTCTGTGGGGACCATACCATCTGTTGCAGGATTCCTTCTTTTTGCTGAAGACAATTCTGTGTGACTGAGATCGGGTGTTTGAGGTCATTCTCAGGCTGAATGAATTTGGGACCAACCAGAAACCTCCCTGATGGTAGATAAGAATCTACCTGTACCTTTCAACAGACACCGAAGTTGCATGCCTAAGACTTTTGCACAGTACTGTATGTGTGTATGCATCGTGGTTATATGTTCTAAAGTTCAAATTCAATGTCACTTTACACAGAATACAGTGATTTAATTGCACACCTTCTTTATTATAGGTGTGAAGGCAAGGCAAATCAATCCCATTCTCATTTAAAACGGACAAGTGTTCTATCTGTTCTCTAAGCCTTTCTGTCTCCTGTGTTAAGTTCAAGAGAACTTACTGTTTGTATCAAAATTTCCCTTTCGCAACTGCCGTTTGAAAAGGATGGAAAATGGCGAAGGACTCTAATAGTTTCCTCCTTTCTTTCTTCACAGGTGTCACAGAAGCATAAGCACAAGGTTACAGGAGCTTTGGAGTGTTTCTGTTAATCAGATGTTGACTGCGTTTTCACAGACCATCCACGTCCTGCACGTAACCAAGGATGAGATTTGTTTCTCATACTGCAAGCACCCTAGATTGTTACCATTTAAAAAATATAACTATAGAAAGCTGCTTTTCGAAGTGATTTTGTTTTCATTCACACACATCTGCACTTCCGCATTACGTCTGCCGTTGGAGTGCTAAAGTTTATTGACTGCTTTATTACCTTTTTCAATCACTCCTATTTATGTGTGAGCATCCAGTGAAATACATGCTTCACACGATGCGGACTGTGTCTAGCCGGAAGATTGCATCGAGGTTAAGGCAAACAGGTTCTGCAGGGCTGCTCCGTCACACATTCTGGCAGGAGGTATTTAGTCTGGACTACTTCAATAAAAGACCAGCATTTATGAACATTTAAAGTGAAAAACTACATTTTTAGCAACTACTGGGCTCAAATCGATATGTACTTGTTTCCCTGGGACTGCCTACCACAATCTGGAACTGTAGCATGGAATTTTTTTCACTTTTGGACTGGCATCCCATTCAGGGTTGGACTTCACCATTAGACAAAGGTTGGCAAAGCAAAGAAGACATTTGTATCTATGCATGCAGTGATTTTTATTTACACCTATACTGACATATCAAACATACCAGAATTACTGCTTAACCTGTTATTTTCAGTAGCCTATTGTCAGGATGCGACCCTATTGTCACCTAAAAGAAAATTAAAACACTAGTAAATGACAACTGGACCAAAAACACAGCTATAAAACTAGCTTTATAAAACTATAAAGCTATAAAGCTTTCAAACTCACAGAAACAGGTTTAACAACAGAAACCTGTAAAGTACTTGGCAATGACATGTTGTCTTCACATGCAATAAATGTAAAGGACTGAACTCTACAGAGTTCATTTCATTCATTCATTCATTCATTCATTCATTCATTCATTCGGATTCATTTCAAGGTTTTTAAGGTAACGATTGATCCCCAAGCGTTTGCGTTAGTTATTTCACTGGGTTTGAAAAAAATTTCATTATTATAGCAAAGTCGAATTATGTAGATGTTACAACTGAACACGTCCAGTGTTTCAAAGTTCTGTCACCATGTATAAAAAAAATCCAAATTATTTCTCTAATCATAGCCACTATGAGTTTGATATCCCATGGCGGAGCGTGTCAAGAGTGTGGCTTGTCTTTGGGGCGATGCACTTAAAAGTGAATCCTCAAACCAGCAGCTGTCTAAGACTGGAATCGCCAAAGTGGCTGTTGACCGATGGTTAACCTGGGCTGGGTCGGGTACGGCATATAATCTGAGCAAATCGATCGGAGATCGATGGCAGGTTCAGAGATGCAATCTGCTGTTTAATGGTAAAACAATATTGTCGACATTTTGATTTTATTTAATCAGACCTCCCCTGCAACGACAACACTGATAAATGGCAGTTAGATTTAAAGAGAAGTGTAGCAGTCCAGGGCAGGCAGCCTAGACAAAGTATAAGAATTTAAGAGTTTATAGTTGGCCGTACTGTTAGATTCACATTTCATAAATCCTGAGTATATCATTATTTTCTCGAGAATTACCATACACGCACAATACAACCTAGACCGTTGCAGCAGCTCTGACGGCGGTGAGCAACACAGGTGCACTCCTAGGATCAGTACTGTCTATATTCCTGTACCTCTCACTTCAAATATGTCTGTGTCACTTGCAAAAGTATTCTGATGACTCTGCAATAAAAAGAAAAGTGTTGAGGTGGAGTACAGGGGTCAGACTGAGGATTGTGTTTCATGGTGTCAGTCAAACAATCTCTAGCTTAGTATCAATAACATGAAGGAGCGGGTGGTTCATCTCTGCCATTTTAAAGAGCCCTCGGGCCACGTTACCCTTTAGTGAGGAGACGTGGTTCACACCTACAAATACTTGGGGGGTCCACAGAGCAGGCTGTACTTCCTTAGAAGGCTAAGGTCCTTAAACATGTGTAGTAACATCTTCCTCATGTCCTACCATGTGTAGCACAGTGTAGTCACCAATGTGGTCCTTTGTGCTGTGGTGTGCAGGGGGGGGACATCACTTCTGGTCAGAGGTTCAAACTCAATAAACACAGTATGGGTCGTGGTCAGAGCCATCATTCAGCGGAAGTAGCGGCAGGATGAGAAGGAGGCTACAGTCCATCACGGAGAGATGGCTCAAATCTCTGAATGAAGTGATCGCCATGAGCTCTTTCAGCTATCAGGTTATTCAGTCATCTGCCTCCACAATGCCACCCAAGGACCTATCAAAAATTACACTGTATTTATTAGTTATTTATTTGCTTTCAATCATATCAATCCTATCCATTTCATGCAGTGAAGAATTAGGAATTTTAAATCCTGTTGTTTGATGGCGGTAACAAGATCTCCATCTAATTTTTCTTTTATCTCATGATTGTTTATTGGAATGAGTATTATAGTGCTGAACTGACCCTGTGCCTTTTGAACTTGGAGTCAGTGGGACTCCGTTAACTTGTTTGGGGAAGCAGAACATCATAATGGACAGACAATTAAGTTCGATGTATAAAAAACAGAGCAGCACAGTGATGCGGAGAGAAGTGCTGGTGCCTCGCAGAGCCTGCGCTTTGGGTTCATGCAGCGTTAACATTTTTTCCAACTGTTTGCACTGGTTCCCTCAAAGCACTTAGGTTTCCTCACAAACATCACGCATGTTTCTGGTGAACCGATGACTCCAAATTACACGTGTGAGTGCCCTGCCGTGGTGTATGTGCCCCGCCTTGTGCCCTTTATTTCTCACACAGGCTCTGGGCCAGTGCATCTGGATAAGTGGTTATTGATAATAGATAGATATGATAATGCAACCCCTGACTCAGACATAATACAGAAATGGAAAAAATGCAGGGAATTTAAATGAATTTTAAACAATGAGATTACTTATGCTTTAGGCAAATAGAGAACGGTATGCAGGTGGTGCTGAAACAATGGGGCAATTATGTAAGGATTGCTTAACAATCGCTCAGTGACGTTGCTGTCAAACCGGTGAGAAGGAGTCGCCGAGTTTTCTTTGCCTTTCATCCTCTTCAAGTATTTGTCTTGACAATATTTCTGTGCAATCTCAAAAGGAACGTTACGTAATGTGCTTCTGCGGGATTCTGAAATATTGCAGCTGGAACATTTAATCTACAGAGCATTTTCTTGAAGGAAACGATTCAATGCCAATTACATTTTCATCTTCGGGATGATTTTTTTTTTTTTTTTTTTTTGGCCACCTGCTTTTTTTCAAGTAAGCAAAAAGTGTCCATGAAGTCCAGATGGGGATCAAAGGGAATAGTGGGAGAGGTCAGTAATCCATCAAGACTCTTCCCAGCTCTCGTGTAAAGGGCAAAGAGAAGAATCGTATCAGATTTTTGTCCTTTTGTTGGATAAACTATATGAGTGATATGTGGAGTCAGAGCACCGTTGGGATTGTGACCAGAATGCACATTAAGTTATATATTCCAGCAAAAATGTATGCGCTTCTGGCTGTGACCCCTCTGATCAGGCATGCAGGTAATGAACAAAACCAGAACAGTGAATAAACATACATGAGGGACCTTAAAGTCAGACTTGAGCATCAAAGCAGACCAGCGAATGTCACAAGCAAGGCAGCAGAACTCATAGGGATTTTTATCTAGGAGCTGCTCTCTGTTGCATAAAATCAGGTAATCGTATACAAGAGCTCGCTCAGTTTAACCCTTCCGAGCCTGAGAAGGTCCTTTTAGATGTTTGCTTCCCAGCTGGCTGATGCAATCTGTGGATCCTATCAGACCAAGACAATGCCTGATGGTTGTCCTTGCTCTTATCAGGCAGAAGCTGCCGCAAAGTGCCGGCCCATCTCTACTTCTAAACTGAATGGCAGTGGTTAGTATAGGCATAGAGAAGATTCATTTCATTTCCATTTTAATACTGGGGGAAGGATATATCCAATCACATTTTCCTCACCTTGTAAAATACAAGTATGCAGTTGTCATATTTTGCTCATGTTATTTACCTTCAAATTGCTCTCTGGAAGGTGTCCAAGTTCAACAGGAGGTGGGCAGAGACAGGCTTGCCGGGACCTGAATGCTAACTCTCTCATTTGGTTTGGATAACAGACAAAAAGCTGGCATAAAAGTGACTTGATTCACTGCGAGACATAAAAAGAAATTTTATCTTTTTCAGAGCGGTCCCACGGAGATAGTAAAAGTGAATTATTGCATAAGGTATATGAATTGAAGGACACTTCTTAAAGGCTCCGATGTTCTTGCAAAATAAACCAATGCAGATGTCAAAAAGGAAAGGATGCTAAAGTTTTTTTTTTTTTTGCTTGTGTGTGAGCGAAAGAGAGACATTGTTCAAGTATTAGTAAGATATACAGAATAGGTCCAAAAAATAAACTGGCCTTATTGTTTAGCAGTTCCTTGTATTCAAAGAAACACCTATGCACCTTCTATTTTAATACTGTTTATTCACGTAAGTGAGATCTTTTGTTAAATAAACTTAGTGTAAGTGATTTAATAAAGGTTTATCCATTTATAAAGCTGTGTGATTTTTAACTAAGCAAGTACCATGCTGAGGGCTGTAAAAGCTTAAGCAGAGATTCAAACCCAGGGCTGCTGGTTGCCAAACAATGGCGCTAACCGCTATGCTCCCACCTAAAAACTTTCAGAAGCAAGTCAGGTAAAGTATTTAATTCAAGGGAACAACAGCAGGGCCCACCTTGGAACATCAAAGCTGAACATTTGGTCTCAAAAGTGTCAGTCCCATATTCTTGCAGGACAACTTAGCTCACAGTCCTTAATAGCCTGGACTCTCTCTCTCTCTCTCTCTCTCTCTCTCTCTCTCTCTCACACACACACACACACACACACACACAGAGTTGTAGACACCTGAACACCATGCCAACCTTAACACATATAATACATACATAGCTGGCACGAAATGCCGATTTAAGTCCTTGCTGTCCATGGGAGGAGGTCTTTCCATCTGGAGCGGGACACTGAGCACACAGACCTGTCTGACCGCTGCTTTTCCTGAACTAAGAGTTTCAAATAAACCTGCGAAAGCACAGAATAAAGCCGCTGTGACTCCTCTTGTCACACAAGCCAGTGCAGTTGTCACAGTGCTATATCCTTTATTTATTTATTTATTAGCCAGTCTTGCTGCTTCGTACTCAGAAATGAAAGGAAATGCAAGGTAGGTTATTGTGTGGCAGCCTGGGTATATATGAAGGAGTGCCTGTTTCACCCCCTGTGCAGCCATTCATCCTCTTCCAGAATGCAAATAACTCCTGAGATGGAGAAGTAGGTAGAGAAGGTAGGGGGGGGGCATGCCTATAGCAGCCCAAATACAAAGCTGGGGGGTCAGAGATAGGCCTGCTTCCCCCCCTGTGGTGAGGTTAATTGGCAGGAGGATGTGCTGAAAGGGCTTTGCGAAAAGCCTCAGGAATCTCCCGCGCATTTATGTGCAGCCTATTTAACAGCAAATGGTTCACACCGCAGTCCTCCTCCCTTCGGGTTTTCATCACCTGGGGGTGCATTTCCAGTTCACACATAATAGCTAGGCTCAGTTCGGCAGGACCTCAGAAGTACAGGAATTTTCCTGGGAAGACGAAAATGCCCGCCTTTCTCTACAGCAGTTTGTGCACTTGACAGCTTGACCAGTTGTTCTGTGCATACTCTTCTCTGCAGTACATGTTTGTCAGCATTTCCTGCATGACTCATAACATCCAACGTATAGAAGTCAAGGGAAAAATTTATAATGAGGTGTTGGTGCAGTTGATACCTACCATGTGAAAAAGACTAATCGAACCAGTTCCTTGTACTTTTTCTTTCCATACTGAAAAGGTTCTTTTTTAGGACCTGTAGGCAGCGATATATATTTTTTTTAAAGATGTGCTTAGAATATTTTCATACACTAGTACTGCAGCACAATGATTGTACAATAACTATTTTGACTATAAAATTTGCATTTCAATTCTATTTTGAGACACGCTTACTCAGAACAACTTACTACATGGTAATGTGACAATGAAATATGACCGATTTAATGCCAAATTACATCAGTAGCCTTGAAAGTTTGTAGATTAAATAACTAAATCGAATGGCATACAATTTGAATAAAAGATGCATGCATATTTCCAGACCTGTTAGTGTAGCTTGCATGTTCTCTTCATGTTGCGAAGGTTTTCCTGCTATAAGCCCAAGAAAAACACGCAGGGGAACCATTTACAGACACCCGTTTTCCAGAGATGAATGAGTACTGATGTAATAGAAAGTGCATTGCGGACCCTGCCACATTCCACATGCCTCCAAGGATTGGCTCTGCATCACTGAAACCATGATTTGACAAGTGGATATTGACAATGGATAGATGAGGTGAACTCATATTCCATCTGTGTGTTATGAGTTATGGCAACGTGGATTATGGAAAAAGGACGGGCCTAGAGATTCAGGACAGTGTTATTGGCTCCACAGGGTCATATTGTGATCTGCTAAGAGATTCCTAAGAAAGGATGTGATGTTGGCCATGAATTTGTATTAAATGACTAGCAGAATGGAAGAATGAGTTCAGGGAGATTAGACATGGCTTGCCCTTGCAATATTAAATTAAGCGGATCTCATCGCTGGGTCCCGTCAGTAACAGGCATCAGCTACCATGGGGTAGTGGAGGGATGACCGCAGAGGTATGACCGTGAAGAGGAGAAGAGGAGAAGCAGAATGAGACCTAGTAGAGGCTGCTGGAGTGGTGGCAACAAGGAGGTGCATAGAAGCTGCAGTGATGTCGATCCAGAGGTGCCATTGGACGGGTTGCAGCTGTGGTGCGTCAGGTAGAACCCTTAGGCAAGCTACAGTGGGTACAAGGAGCAGCAGCTGCTCATACACCTTTCCCTATGAGGTGCTGTACATTGTTATTTACATATATAACACAAAGCACCAGCTCACCATAGCAGAAAGGCTCTTATGGACTGTTCTTGGTGCCTGGGAGGTGGCAGTAGTCAATGGTGCGCATAAGAAGGCAGTCCCACATGATGGGTCACACTTGTGGGGCCATCTGAAAGTGGAACACATCCATCTAGGCAGACAGCACTGACTGGCTAATGGGCCACTTGCTGAAGGACATCTTTTGAAGGTTCTTTGATTTTTTTTTTTAAGGGAGAAATGCTACAGAGCCCATTGAACCATAGTAAGCAATGGAGTTGCTCGACCTGTGTGGACCCTTTTGCTTGCCTGGTTATAAAGAGGATACACTTTCTTATGGCTTTCTGTGGAACGTGAGCCATTGCAGTAGATTTGTTCCAGAGCAAAATGAACATATTGTAACAATCCGCATCAGCGGTGCTACGGACAAAGGGCTCAGAAGGCAGAGTTGCGGGCACACAAACTTTATTCTTACGCGGCATGTTGAACGACACGCCAACTCACAGAACTATTGCACAACCAACACAGCCTCAGGGTCATTGCCGAGCCCTGGGCTTCCTCCCATGGTTAGACAGACTAACTAAGGCATGATGGGAGCCACAATTCAACCAGACATTACACAACCCTCCCCTTAAGGGTCGACCGTCTCGGCGATACACATTCAGCCCACAATATGTCCATGGACAGGGGGTAATGTGGCGCTCCCATCGCTGCACAAGTGGGGACCCGCAGGCAGCCACCTCGGCCCAGGTGGGTTGCCTCGCACCTGGTTTCAGTCCCGTTGCTGTTTGTCGCCGTCCTGTGTCAGAGTTGGAGTCCCCAAGCGCGCACTCCTGGACAGTGGCGGTCGCACAGGTCCCCAGCAAGACCACGCGTGCCTCGCTCTGACCGCTCGCCGTCCGCGACTAATGCACCGGCCCTTCCTGCACCTCCTCCAGCAGTCTGGCTCCATCCTTTCCTGCAGCCCTCCGGGTGCCACGAGGACGGCATGCTCGCTTCCGCCGAGTGATGGCAGCCGCGTAGAGAATTTCCTCACCTGCACCTGACAAACTCCCCCAGCAGCGCACCCTCTCTGTTGGTGTCCCACCCGCGGCACTTCCTCAGAGTCCAGGGCTCTCAACAGTCACGTGTACGGTGCCCACGCCTCTTGCAGCACCAGCAGGTGAGCGCTGTCTGGCCATCGCACCACGCAGCCCCACTTTGCGCAGCGCAGCTGGCCACCAACGCCCGACGCACCTACCGGCATCGCCCAGAATGGCCTCCGTACATTCCGCTTCTTCCAGAGCTCCCTCCAGGCTGACAAGAGCAGCCAGGTTCATGTGCTGCTGGAGCCATTCCGGCACCAGGGCTCAGAGGAATGCGTGCAGGGCCAGGTCCTCCTGCACTTCCGGTGGATACGCAGGATAAGTGCGCTGCGCCAACAATTGAATGTCTGCCACCAGCGCTCCCAAGCACTCTTCGCGGCATCTGTGCAGCAGGCGGTTGCGATAGCAGAGCGGCACTTCTTGTCACCCAAAACGGCGTTTGAGGGCAGCCGTTAGGGTGGACAAGTCGCCGTGCTGCTCAGGAGCAACTTCCAATAAGACCGTCAGCGCTCTTCCTTCCAGCGCAAATTCCAGCTGCACCGTTGTACTGAAGTTGCTCCACCCGTTGTGCCACGCTGCCAACCGGAGCGGCGCAGTGAACAGCGCAGGGTTCACTGCCAAAGTATTGCAACAAGTGGACCTGCCGAAGCTCCTCCGCGTGCAGCTGCTGCAGCACTTCGTTGTCCCACGAAGCCGGCAAATCTGCCACGCCACTCCGCTGCTCCTGTGGGGGCACTCTACTCTCCATCTCCTCCTGTCACTCTTCGTACTCCCACAACTTCTCCCAGAGCCACTCGATACTCTCACCTACGTCCGCCACTCGTTCCCACAGGAAACGGATTTCGCTGTTGTGGGAGCCGTCCCTTTCAGATGCTCCACTCACATCCACCTCGTCGCCCATCCCACTTCTAACACCACTGTTCACCGCATCAGCGGGCTTACAGACAAAGGGCTCAGAAGGCAGACTTACAATATACATAGAAAAGTCAGACATGCTAGCATTCTGCAGTTGCGTCAATGGTCAATAGTAAATATCGTGGAAACGTGGCCAACATCTAACTGAATAATAAAGGCAGATTTGCAAAGCAGATGGAAGCTCTACCTGTGAACCTGAACCATCTTTAGCGGGTACAGCATCCTGATATTGGGCGTTCAGGATTACCCCACTGATTCCTTACTCGCGGGTAAAGTTTTCACGGAACAAATTGGCAAACACAAAGAGGAAGAGAATGCTCAAAAACTCATCATGGTGGTTTTCAGGCTATTTTTAGTACTGCGTTTAAAACAAAAATCAACCCTTTGTGCGATGATGTTTCTTTACAGCCTATCATGGGCTTTAGTGCTCAGAGTAGTATTACAGCACATGGTTTCATCCTGATGATTTATGCACAATAAACAGTACAATCTTTGTGTTGCCTCAGCTTGTAAATACCTGCACATGGGAAGGTCAAACAGAACCTATTCTCTGAAAGAGTGCGCTTCACTTGCAGGGTCCAAGCTGAGGGATGCTGAGGGATGCTAGGTGGAGTGCGGTAGGAGTGCAAACAGAGGAGTGAACTGGGAGGCAGCAAGCAAAAGCACTAAGCTGTTAGAACGAGCAGAGGGAGCAGGAGATGGGAGTTGTTTGGGAGACCTGACAAGATGTTCCACAAACCCATGTATTAAGGAACTCTGAGAGATTGAAATACCTTTTCAGCAGAGCAGGAATATATTTTCCAGTCAGGCAGAGGAGGGGGAACTCTGAGGTGCCTCCACTGAGACAGCCAGCACACAGTGACCCAGCCAGAGTCAGTAGGGGGGGGGGGGGTTGTGGTCATGGCCCCACCATTGTGCTCCCACTGGAATACATTGTGCCAACCGAATTAAACAGCCAGCATCCATGGGGAAGGAGAAATGTTTGTTCAAACTGCACACAGCTTGCAGAACAGGAGAAGGAAAAATACCAGCTCATCGCAACAGTCATTATTTTTTCACAAACCAGAGTGAAGAAGCGTGTGTAATGTGAAGGAAATTCTGGAACTAGATATTGAACAAAGCATGGAAACCACAATCTTTTTTTATTTATTCTTTTTATATATCGCTTTCTGCTTCTCAGGCTACAGTATTGAAAACTAAGTGAGGATTTTGTGTCGCCATTAAAGCCCAAAAAGGCTACTTACTATTTTGAAGTTTAAATTTTGTCTCACACGTAATATCACATGCATAGCATACATATGAGACATTGATGTTCTCACCACTCACACAAACACTGACATACAGGACATGATGATTGATTTCCTTGGTCCACCCACAGACTCGCTTTCTCACACGCACATGCTGATGTTATGAGATGGTGACAGATTTTCTCACTCCATACACACTTGCTGGACCACATTCACTAACATGCACCCATGCACACAACTACTAAATTCAATAAGTTTAAAGGTAATAAAGTTTGACATATAATTTATTACCACCTGCACCTGAAACACGCAGCGCTGCACACATTAATGATGCAAGGAAAATAATGGTCGGCGATGCATATTTTGGTTTTTTCCGTTTCCAGTTGTTTCCAGTTCCACCTGTTTGCGCGCTAAATGGAACCATTTTAATGTTAAAACAGTTGGCCAATTATTTAATGTGTTATTACCATTTACCTTTCCTTTGCTACCCCATTTTTTTTCCCCTCGGATCAGAACGGACATTCATCGACAATGTCAAGCACCACCAAACTGTCCAACGCGACAGTTATAATCGCTCCATTCATCATCTCCGACTTTATTAAAACTTCTAAAACCACTACAATAGATAGTTAAAACCGTCATGTAAAAATTAAGACTAAATTATAAAACCCTACTTTAAAACCAACACATATTCACAGTACATGACGGTAAAATCTAAATCTAAATCTAGTTAAAAACATATCCCAAGGCTCTAGCTAAAAAATAAAAGATTAGAGGAAACTTAGCGGCAGACTCCAGCGCAGAAGATGGGCGGGTCCCCTGGCCTGTTCCAGGGTACTACCGAACTTACCTTCGTGGGTGCAAACATGTCTTCCCCTTTTGAATTAAAGTATTAAAAACAAACACTCAAAATTATACACACGGGACTGACAATCAACAAAATGATAAATATGATTAAACATATAAACAAATAAATAAAACATATATCAACAGAACAAAAACCATACCCGTTTTTACCCCGGAGCAGCACTGGGTAACTCAGCTAGTCATTTCTAAGGGTCACGTCCAGCTGGAAGACGTAGTGCGTGGCCCACACGTCTTGGGATGTGGATTTGAATGTGGTTCTGTCTATTTGCATGCAGTCTGGGTTTCCTCTCACAGTCCAGGTGTGTTTCAAGTGAACTGGAGACTCTGAAGTGGCCCTACGTCTGCTTGCGTATGATTACCCTATGATGGAGTGCCATCCTATCCATAGTGTATATCATGCACCAAGCTTCCAGTATGATCTATAGACCACCACAAACCTACACTGGAAAAGTTGTTATTGATAATGGATGGATGGATGGAAGCTACAGAGTGAGACAGTGAACAGTCTCACCATTTACTGTTCATTATAATCTAGGGCATTTTCACACGCATCTATTTCATTTTTGCTGATCCGAATAGCAGTCAGTGCGTGACTGTGCTCAGCTCAGTTGGATTATGGAAAAAAGGGGATCTCTGGGGTGCCGTCTTTTACCTCGTCCCCGTTGTTTATGGTGACTGTGAGGGTAGGACTAAGTCTGGTCAATTCATCTCAAAGGCCCAAGACAGACTCCCTGTGTTTGGTTCTTGTGCTAACAGACCAGGGGATTTAATTTATACTACAGTTTATCGATTCACCGGTTGTCCTGGTCTGGGGTTTTATTTGTCTCACCAGTTAGAATAATGGTGTGAATGAGTTCTAACAGGCACTGGTCAATGGGTGACTAGGAGTACGAAGAAGCAGAACACCAAAACATTCTATAAAAATGCTTATTTGCAGTTTTTGGATTTTATGATTGTGACACAACTGGTCAATGTTACATCAAACCGCTATTCAGAGCACACATTCCCTCAGTAGGTACAATTTCATCACTAAGGAATATCAAGCCGTTGCTTACAACCCAAGATCCGCTCAAAATAGATACGTCAAACAACTTATCAGCCTTGCAAAAATCGTGTAAATGTTGATTGTTTTATTAGTAGAGCAAATTACTCATATTTCCTTCTGGTGCATCGCAACAAATCCGGCAGACACATCAGGCGATGTACGCACGGGACAATATAAGGCTACAGCAACCCCTATAACATCAGCTGTTTGGTAGAAGCATAATATCCACAGATATCCATCGTTGAGACTGAGATGGCTTACTGTGATGCCCTAGCTGTGTTTACATATTGTGTATTTATTTTTATTGCAATATCTGTTTGGGGTAAAAGACTGCTACATACATACTGCTGTCTGTCTACAATGTATAATGATTAAATGGGAGGGATTTGATAAAATTTGTGGATTAAGTAAACTGCTAACAAAATTACATCGAGGTGAACCAACTACGGCGATGTGGCTGTAGATTCAAACAACTGGAAATACCTGGGGCTGACAGTTGTCGTTTGAGCCCAAGTTCAAGACTTCAGCTGTGACCTCCCAAGCAGTACATGGCTCAGAACATCAGCATCTGAGAAATGGCATAGCTTTTTCATTTTTTCCCACCCGCCATACACACCTACTCCGAAAAAAATAAAAATTCAGCCCCCAATGAATGCACGAACACTTATTCTTTGCCCACGACAGACGAACTTGTGAATACTGCCAGTTTTCAATTGTGTTTTTAGTCATTAATGTCTCTCTAAATAACTGCATGAGGTAGGTGAATAAAACCCATTTAACGCGTAGAATCCCCACTTTGATATCATACATAACTAATCATATCAATTACCTTTAACAGGTGACTTGAACCTGCTGCCCCAGCTTGGTGAATGGTTTGAATTAGAAATTTAAACATATTAATGTACTCTTTCAGTTACATGGAACAGGATGGACTGTGGAAGAATTATAGTGAAGCTTCCTTCAACAGGGCAGTTTTACACTTTCGTCACTTGCTGTTCTGCTAGATTATGCCATTGCAGGGAACTAATATCAGCTTATATTAGTTAATATTATATTCGTACCGAGATTTTATACTTCGGAAACTGTAACTCCTCGCTCCAACCCTCATCATTTTTTCTGTTGCAGTCATAGAGTTATTTTTCAACATTGAAGTCATTCTGCTAAGAAATTTTATTTTTAAATTTTTTTAGGAGGTTCAGCACAGAAGTGAAGTGCGTGCTCCCATGATCCAACGGAATAAATAATATGTTAACTATGTTTTACAGGTGGGCCCGTACCTGAGGGACTGTGGAGGAAAACTAACCCACTGTCCTGATTTCCCACAAGTGCATATTAAGCTCATTAGCAAAAAAGTATTTAAACAATATAACAGTAACTACAACAACCTGGGGTCTCCAACTGTGCTCCGGAATGTCTTAATCCAATTGGTTTTATATGCTACGCTAAATTACGCAGGGCTGGTTAATGCCGGGGCTGGAGACCCGTGTAGAATACTCTGCTCCCGAAGCAGTGTTCACAGCATCTGCAGATGCTCATGGACAGCATCCAAAGAAAGCAACTGAGCGCAGTAAAAAAAAAAAATCCCTTCACTCGCTTCACTTTTTTCTCTCGCAAGTGTCGCTGTCCATTTCTCGGTGAGGATTTGTCACTGGTTGGTTGTTTCATTTAGTGTTGTTTCCCGGGAATCGATTAACCAGACCATATACATCCCACTCATGTTCAGGTGACCAGATGCACAACACCTTTGACCTGGGGGGTGACGTGTGTCATTCTGCTGGTAATTGCACCCCCGCCTCTCTCCCCAGCATGTTAACTGCTTGAAGAAACTCCTCTAAGAATGCAGATGGAGGCTCCGGAAAAGCTGCAAAGCTGGACCATGTAACAGACAGTAATGTGGCTGATATGGCTGACATTCACAGGGGAGCATCTCCTTCCTGCAAACATCAAGCATCTGTTTTATTTATACCCTTTATATTACAGTTATGTTCCACTAATATTTACCTGGGATGTTTTCAGGTGCTCCACATTCTTCTTAGTTTCTTTGTCATTTCCTTAGGGCCAGTTTGCAGTCAGTGTGAGTGAGTGCAGTTCATACTAGACTAGCTTCTCATTCAGGGTGTAGTGCCCCCTCCCGCACCTCCATGGACTGGCTGCAGATCAGCAGAAAGCTGACTGGTTGGGTAACTGCTGAAAATGGACTTAGAAGATGGATGGATGGATGGATGGATGAACAAAGAAGGGAGGGGGGTTGTAGCATTGTACTACATTTAGCATCATTATGATATGTGTATATATAGTCTGCTGTTTGGGTTTAATAACCTATTTGACTATTCATTCTTAAAATCACCTCTGGTGGGCTCAGTGGGAGGAAATGTAAATTTAAGGACTGCATTACCTGCACAGCATCTAAGATAGAAAAGGCCAGCATGAAACTTCGGTTTCACTTACAACGGACACTGTCACAAAACATCAAGCTTTTCTTTCACACCATTGTAAAGCATGTGGAAAGCAGGTGACCATGACCCAAAAAAAAGTCTACACGAAAAATTCAGACATTATTGACACGGAGAGAACATAAGACAAAGATTATTTTGCTGTGTTGAATTTTCCCCACATGGAAAAATTCACTCATGAAGAAACTTCATTTAAACATTATAGCATATCTTTTGCAATTTTGAAAGGGCACATTTACATAACCTCTCCTGTTAGGGCAATTCCAAAGGAGCACACTCAAGGTGGACTGTGTCTACTCCTAGACATCCAGTCACTTGGGATGATATCATATAGCAAGACTGTGACACATACAAGACTGAGCTCAAATGTGACAGCAGCACCATCGCCACCCTAGCGTGGTTCCCAGCAGAGGCCATTCACATCAGCACACTGGAAGGAAACGTCAAGGCAGCAGCCGCAAACACTGGAATAATGTCACCGTTCTCTTACACCGTTCTCTTTGCCTTGCCTCATGTCAGGGGAAGCAGCTCCTTCCATGACCACTCAAACTGTCAGAGGGAGCTGCCAAACCATGAGAGTACATTGCGCTCCACTAGCGTCACCACACAGGGACCCTTCATCCAAGCGACGGAAGCCCCTGCCACCAGATATGACAGCGGCTGAGATCACCCTCTCTTTCCGGGCAACGTCTCTAGTGGAGGAGCAGCCCCGCACCCACACCTCGGGGTCATCACCCAGACCGTAGATGGCACCATCTTCGAGGCCATGCTCAGGTGAGTCAGTTTCGTTGACAAAGTCAGTGGGGGTGGAATCTGGCCTCGCTGTCAGCAACCTACCCGGCAGTCCTGCGGTGGAGTACAGCCGATAACACAGTAGGACACTTCTTCGGGGGCCACTGGCCAGCATCCTGGGCTCCTCGCTCATAAGATCAGCCTGTTCACCACCCCCATCTGGCAAGTTTCCGCTATCCCCAAAGGAGTTTCGTTTCAGCAGCTCTGGTGCAAGGGTACTTGAGGCAGACACCAAGAAGTTGACTGGGCCACAGTGTGCATTTAGGGAGGTCATCCCTTTCCCTGCAATGGCCACATCACAAGACCTTCAACTGGGCTACACACAGCATCAAAGACTACATTTGCCTTCAGTTAAGTATGTCACAAGTGATAAGATAAACATCACACATTTAAATGATTTCTAGTCAGATTAGAACCAAATGACATGGCATAGGGGAATAAGAGGCAGGAGTGGCCAGACTTTACCTGTCACTTTTGGGATGCCCTCCAGCTTGGGCACAGGCAGAGTGATGATGATGCCCTGGGCAGTGCCCACCCACAGTAGCCCTTGAGAGATGATGAGGCTGGTGACACGGAAGCTCTGCTGACCTGTTGGGCCAAAGGGACATGAATTGGTAGAAATTATAAGCGCAGTTTAAAAGGGTTGCTTTCTCCGAAACCCTCCCCCATTTCTTCATCCTATATTCTCTTTAGCTCACATGCACCTTACCCAATGCCTTGTGTAATTGATTATCTTTTTACAGGACCTCCCGACCACCCCCTTGAACCAACCCGACCCTTCGCTTCCATCTTTGGCCCCTGGGAGGTGAATGCCATTACCCAGCTCAGTGGCTTCTCAACACTGAGCACCCCGTGTGCAGTCATTTGTGTAGATTAACACCTTTCCCTGATGACCAACCCCCAAGGCCTGGAACAGTTTAGAGTACACTGTCCTCCATCAGCCGGCTCCCGGAGTCCCTGTGTGCAGCTCCTCCGATCATCCTTCCAGCTCCCACCCAAACTAATTACGACAACAATGTAATGACCACAAAACGTCCATTTACGACTGCTGCCAAATTTGCACGGGGGAGGACTGCTCCATATCGTGACATGATAACTTTTGTAGGAAGTGCAATTTAACAGCATTCAGCTGGATTTGTGCATCGTACGTTGCTGCCGGAGGCTATTAGAAGCCCAACTGCCAGGGTGCGAGTTGCCTTGAGGACCCCCTTATGCACGCAGAATGGAACAAACAATATTTAATAGATCAGAGCTTTCGCTAAATCAAAACTTACGTATCAGTGTACGTACATTATTTTGTAAATAAATATAAGGATCTCTGCTGTTTACAAACAATCCCTTCCCGGTTTCTCTATCATTCTCTCTTTAGGGCTGGTTTACATTCATATAACATGGCTGCATCAATTCAAAATGTAGATGTTTTAAAAAAAAAATGTTTCCAGGGAATAACAGCAACTGTTTCAAATCAAGCTTTCCATATCCATTACTCCTAATATGCTGTATGAGCTAAATCTGGACTGATGCTCATGGAGAAATGATGTCTGAAAAGGTAACTGTCATCCAGTGCTGTTTCACTGAAGCGTTTTTTACCCACAGGAAAAGACTGTTTAATCTATTAGTAAAGGACCCCAATTGCCTCCTCGCTTTAAAAATTTGACGGTTGTTTACTGCTCATGAGTGTCCCCACTGAGAAGCAAAGTATTAGAGTCAGGATTAAAAGCTGATCATTAATTTATTCTTTATCATAGGTTTGGGAATAACATTAGGGAATAGGAGGCCGTTGATCTTAAATAACATCATGGGTCTTTCATGCAGCTTGACTTTTGAGATTAGAAGGTTTTTGGAGGGTGTTAGTGATTTTACTACTCAAAACTGTTACATAACTCAGGCTCTATTTTTCATTCTTAGACAGAAAGAACTGAGACCCCCAACCACTAAACCATCCAACAGCCCATCCACCAGCCATCTTCTACATTCAAGCACATTTGTTGCGATACTGAGTATCTGTAAATAAATAAATTTAGTGTTATAAAGTCACAAGTGAATAAAGTCAGAAGAGACAAATTCCAGGTCTCATGCTACCTATAAGAATGTAGTTTACAAGTAAAGAGCCCAAAAACACATTTTCAAAGTTTGGCAATGGACTCAAACTTTTTTTCATTTTTTCACTGGCAGAAAAAAAAATAAATATAGACAAAGTTGTGGAAATAAGCATATTATACCATTTTGCTGTGATTCATTTCTCCATTGTGTTGTGAGGCTGAAAATGTCTTTGAACAATGGCAACGCATACTCTTTGCCTCTTTGTTCCTGCTTCCCATGTAAGTGAGTGTGTTTGTACGTATGTGCGCTCCTCCGCAAGTAGGTGTGAACACACTGCAACTTGCCGATAAATATTACCTCCATCAACAGTCATTGAGGAGGTAGGAGTGCAGGGAGATCCATGTCAAGGATGCTGTGCACAGGGAGTAAAAAAGACAGGAGAGACAAGGAGAATAACATGGAAAGAGGGGACTAGACTAAGGACCATGGAAAAAATCAATGGAAGACAAAGGTATATATGGATGGAGAGGTACTTAGATAAATCAGAAGTGGTGAGAAGGAGAAGGAGAGAGAAGAGAGAAGCAGATCCCTTGATGGACTAAAATGGGGGGAAAAAAAGACATAAAGGTGCAGGGGGAAACATACAGGAAGACTGAAATAAGAGCGATGGGGAGAAAAGTCAAGTGACAGTGAAAGAAAACCGAGAAAGACACCTTTGAGGACACAGCAGGACACTGAGAGACGAGTGCAAGACTGGTACTTCCTGCATACCAGGGATACTGAAGCCAGGCAGGAAACGTTTCTATAGCAACCCCTCATCTCAGAAGCACAGTCTCAAGGTTTGTGTGAAGACTTTCTGCCATTATGAATTCTACCGTCTACCCTAGTAGCGTCATCACGTTTCCCATTTGGGTCTTGTGACTCCTACTTATTCAGGTCACTCCCTGAAGCCCAGAATGGTGGAACAACCTCAAACGAGAGCAACCTAGTCATCCAAGCAAGCGAAGGTGGTCCTACTTAATTGGTACCCTGCCACTGCTCTCTTTCACATTCAGCCCTCCAACGTTGTTGATGTATGGCATAAGTTCTCATGCTAACCTTCTGTAATGTTCACAGTTTTACATCTGTATTTGCTTGTGTAATTTTATATTGCTCCCATAAACCTACAAATGTATGCCGAACTAAACGCAAAGAAAAAATCGTTCCGTATGTTAACTGCTTCTCATATGCATTATTTGTCTTAAAGCGATGAAGTTGAAATTAGTTGGCCAGATACTGAGTGCCAGGTGCCATCAGTTCTTGAATTTGGGATGTGCAAAGAGTAAAGAAGAGGTAGCTCTCAAAGGAAGAAGTATGATCTGAGTTTTCTTTCTGTTGAGCAAAATGGTGCTACAGTTTCCAGTACACTCACTGGAGTTGAGGAAAGCGGAGCGAGTCGACACATTGATCTCCTGTAGAAGCTCCAGAGTCTCTGTGTGGAACAATCGAATGGAAGAGCCCTCGGAGAAGGCCATCCACACTCCTCCGCCGGAGCACACCATGTGAGAAACACTCACCACAGGGTCCTGGTGGGCCTCAAACCTCTGCAGAAAAGGGGTAGGGGGAACAAGAAAGTGTTAGGGACTACTGAGACAGTGGACGCCCCCCCCATAGAACTGGTAAGATGAATAGATCAATTAGGATAAAAAAATCTGCAGATGAATTCCTTCACTTGTGCACAAGAAATAAGCTTAAAACTTGAAATAAGGAAAAATTCCTGATGAACTCCGTGTACATTTTGAATGCAAATTCAAAATCGGGCATGTTTAGAAATTACGCTAAAACAAATAAATCGGACACTAGACTGCCCACAGTCAGATAAGAGGCAAGGGAAAGGAGACATAGATCTACAACCAAGACAGCCCCTGTGACAAACTAAGGAACAATCTATCACATCCAAGCTCATGTGCTGTAATTAGCCACAAATCTCACTCTTCTAAACCTGGAGGGAAAAACGTTTCTCCAAAACCGTCCGACACAGTGGAAGCGCCTACGCCTGCCCACGGATGTCTGATTATCACAGGGTTCCTAATTGTACCCAATCATTTTTTCAAGTACTTGCCTTAGATAAGAACAATTGAAAAAAGCCCATGAAGAATATGCAAATAGGTGTCACAGAAGGGCATGAACACTGCTTATTTGTGTCTTTCTTATTTTATTTTTTGAAGGAAATATATATCCCCCTGCCCCCACCTCATCTACCATAGCATAAGCCCAGGCATTCAGTGGTATTCATGATTCAGAAGAAGAAAGAGTTTTGCCTGAGGCAGAATAATCATAACCTCCCTATGACTTCCCACCACTATTTGTAAATGAAGCAGCAAGTCAGTGCAGTTCTCTGTCTCTCCCCACCCTGATGCTGCATCTAGCTTGTTTGGTTTTTTGAACCCAAATTGCCACACAGGTCCCAGAAGCTCTTTAAAGCTCAATCAAAGATTCATTCTTTCAACTCTAATGTGCTTCTCCTTCCTCTCCCTCCTCAATGGGAAGCCCAGCATTTCATTCAGTGACCATGTGCTTTCCTCTGTGGAGGGAACAGGGGCTGCTATCGAAGATGTCGGCTCACGTGGTGTTTGACTGTGCGATACTGCATTGTCAGGTACTGTCAGGCTCACAAGGACCTGCTCTCCACATGAAATTTTTTTTACAAAGAGGAACTTTTCGTTATCAACGAAAAAGTTCACTTGGTGAATTCTACATTATGAGGGGGATTGAAAATAAGGATTAAAAACAGAACAAGTGAAATACAGCTTATGGGGTGAAATAAAACACTTGATGTCTACCGATAACAAAAAATGATTGATTCTGTAATACTGTCATTCCAAATCCAAGTAGGTCTCATCATAGCGTCACTCAAAGATGACAGATAAGAATGCACAAAAGGTGGTAATGGGTTACAGCGTAACTAACCAGGCTTACCTGCACTTAAAAGTACAATTAGCCCAACAGGACTAAACTCTGAAATGGTGTGGAGGGGGTGAGAACCACCAGCCATAATCAGAGGCCACCGACAAAGAATATTGTAATGTTTGATACCTCTTATCTGTGAAAATGCTCCATCACACTTGATCTACACACTTCTGCATCAAGCCCTATGGTCTGCCATTCCAGAATATTCTTTCAGGCAACAGATGCCAGAATCCTCTGGCCAATGTTCAACAAAGAAGTTAGAGCTACAGAGAGCCACAAAAAACAAAAACACACTACCTTGTTGCTCAACTGTCAAGCCCTTAACAGATGAAGCTTAATGTCAGTGTGGACCTGTGAAAGGGAAACTCTTTGGACTCTGACCTTCATTTCCAGATGTATACCCAGGGCCTACTTCCAAGAGGCCAAAAAATTTCCAACTACAGCTGTGAAACAGGGCGTTTGCATGGATGGGTCCGCTGTGCAAAGAAGTTGTGCACCAAATGCAAGCAGGAGACAAGCTGCAGTCTTACTAATGCACCATTATTTTAACTCCAGCTATATGATTAATAGCCCCAAAAAACACAGAAACCACCACAGCAAAACAGAGATTTTAAAAAGTAGGTGGTGAGTGAGAACATGGCGTATATGCATTATTTATCACTCCTGTAGGCCTAGAGGATTGAGGCTGTGAATCTCGGGGGTTGAGAAGCAGAAGCTCGTAGGTCTCACCTCCTACCTGAGTGTAAAGGCTGGATTCCTCGATGACAGCTACCCAGTTCCCACAGCTGGCCCAGACAGAGTCTTCAAGGACTAGTAGGGTTCGTACTGGCTCAAGGCCCACCTTCACATGTCTGCAGGGTTCTGAATCCCACAACTCTACACCAGTGGTTTGAGACAAAATCACAGACAAAACTTTACTAACACAGAGTAACAGAGTTTTCTTTACTATTATGCTATTGCTTTCCTCCACACTGATTTTTTTTTCTTTTCGATTTACAGAAGTTTGAGTACAATTGCTGGACACTCAGTTAACAAGTTACATCAAGAAGTTTCTCCAGCTGTTCTGCAGCAAATTCCAGACAGGCAGCAAAGCTGTGCATTGCTTTGCCTCTTTAGTGTATTGCGTCTCTTTATGTATTGGCCAGGTGCACTCAAACTTTTAACACACGAGAACAGACTGTCAATTTGAATCGCCTTTGAAAAAAGTACTACAGCAGAAGCCTTCTTGGAACCAGCAATCTTCATTTCAAATTTCCACACCTCTGAACACTACACTATAGTCCCCGTGCTACTTTAGGTAAACAACACAATGGCCACCACATACAACCAAGTTCCATGGTTGCAAAAAGTCCTGAAAGATCTGAGAGACAATTCATTGCTTAGCTTCCTTCACCTACAAGGCCAGTCCAACCACTGGGTCCTGTTGAGGCGGAAGAAGAAATCGCAAACTTTTGAAGATGATTTTCCCCTATTAATTGGAAAATGAAGCAGACCTTTTTCTTTTAGTTTTAATTACTGGGCACCCATCACAATGTGCGTGGCGGCCATTATAAGTTGAATTACATGAGCTTTTTTCTCCTTCTAAGCGTGTTAATGAAGCAAAATTGGAGACAGAAGTTCACCGAGCCATTTAATTAACATTTTGAATTGTTTATTTCTGCCTTTGAAACCAGAATAGCTTTATGCCGCTTCTCGACTGCCGCAGGTTAATTGCCTGGCGAAATTTAAATGTCACTTTCTGTTCCTTTCAAACCCCACTCTGAAGTCATCGCTTCGGTCACCGGCACAAAGCGTGGACCGCCTGGCCTTTTTTGTTGAATCATGGCACAAGGTGTTCGGGGCCAAGGAATTACACTGGACACACCACCACTTTTCAGCGATCTAAAATAAGCAATTTAATAGAACATCTGAAAGGAATAATGGAAGATAATGATTCACTTGAACACCCAGAGTGTCCATACTCAAGGTTGTATTTGATAGACTTTATGGCTCTTGGCTGGCATATTTCGGCAAAATCATTATTGTTTTGGAAAAAGGAAAGAAGCTGCAAAGGCAATACTGGGAAAGCATGCAGGCTGCTTTATATAAGACAATTTTAAAAAATTGAATTTCAATGAATTTATTACTCTGTAACTAAGTTACTGAGATGGAAATGCGCACAGACTTTCAAGTGCAAAAACGTGGAAAAAATAAAGGGAACAACAAATTAGTTCAGATTTCATGTTCATACGTATTTACTTTCTGAGTATTACATTTATGAAAGTGTTCAATTCTTTTTGAATAACCCTGTATATATAAATGCACAGGTAATTCCACCTCAAGCAAATGTGCATTGTTTGCACATCTAATATGTTTCTTAATATAGCTCTCCATACAAGTATGAGCTTAATTTGAGAACTTGGTGAACCATTCAGAGGTGCACATTCTTAATATGTTTTTATGAAGAAAAATGCAAATTCTGTTTTACGCTCCACTCCCCTGTGGTTTTTCCTGTTTTACATAATAAGAAAAAGGTAATATTTAATGCAGGCACAACACAGAACCATGATTAATCTTATACATTACATGCAGGGCCGGATGGAGGTACCTGCTCATAGGGAAAGTAACCTAGAATTACTACGCTGTGATGGAAGGGGCTTTAAACCTATTGTTCTCATAGCTGTTGGTCTCACTGTAGCTCAAGAAGAGCACAACTTCTAGTTTTAGCCAAAGCTTGACTGACCAAGCAGCAGTAACCAATGGTACCAACACTTTACGCCTACGGAGTACAGAAGATACCGTTTCTCTGTAGGGTTTCAGCACTGTGTGGAGGCCACATTCTCCAGCGGGCCTCACTGTAACCACGGTCTGCCGGAAAGGGTGCGAAACTCCAGATGTTAATATGTTGACTGACGTGATGTTTCGTACCCAAACGTATCTAATGGTCATCTTATCATTAGGAGAACTGATAGCCACAGAGGCCGTTCTGCAGTGTAGAAATGTTTTTGTACGATTGACGCTCAGTTGCGTTACTGAAATATTATATAAGCGTAGGCATAAGTGTTTCAGAATTCTCACCCTTGTGGTTTCTAGAACACATCTATATCTATAAAGCGGAAACCTTGTTTGTCTGTTCTTGTTTGTTTTCTGTGCTCAGCTTTGTTGGTCAAGCCACAGATTTGAAACCTGGCACACAGTTACTTCTCATCCCAACTGAGGTTTTGTGCAGTCGAGTTCATTAAATTCCAAAAGGCTGGAACAGTGACATCACACACAGCGCGCGGTAAAGTCACACATACCACGTATGTATGAGAGATGCTGACGGATTACCTCGCTCTACGCACAAACGCGCACACGTGGACGTCTGTCACACTGATGCATTTTCTCGCTCTGCACACACGCCACACGCACTGCCAAAAATTCTCTCTCACACACTCGGGCAAAAACACATTAGGAAGCTCATGATCATTACATTGGATTGCTGTGGTTGCAGTGTGTTGGTCCTTCAGGGTCCTACCTCCATGTTTGCGAGGGAACACCTTCACTGTTCCGTCCCTTAACCCGGCAAAGAGGAAGCTGGACGAGTGTTTCAGACATAGCACCGGACACCCGCCGGGGTTATCCAAGGTCAGGAGGCACTGGGCTGTGGTGTCAACACCGCTAAAAATGAGGATCCTGAGGAATAGAAGAGAAGAACAAGTACACCCGGGGTTTAACAGCAGCTGTACATTAAGACAAACACCTATTAAGAATCCATAGATTCAAACCTAAGTACAAGAGTGAAACTAAAGAATAAGCAATATTTCATAGATATCGCTTCGTCTTTAGCTAAATTAGCCAAATGATTGATATTAAAAAAGAATTTCTGTGAATAAATTGTGGTGTGTGGTTCTTCTGATGCTGGTATTCATCTCGGTTAGTTGCATTTTTTGGTCAAAATTCCTCAGTGACTGGCTGAGCTTGGGCTTTTGTAAAGGTGGTGTAAAAATGAAAACACGCAGATCGAGTGCAGCACTGACTTAAACTTTCTGACCATCGCAGGAAACAGACTCTCGCTAAACATAGAATGAGATGAAAGGGTTCTCAGCCAACGAAGCTGCCCGCGAACAAAAGCGACGTTGATGTGAATTCACTGTGAACGGTTAGAGTTGGTTCATGTTGCGTGTGGACCCAGAGGAGCGTGGAAGGGGGTTGGTAAGGGTTAGGAGCCAAATTCAAGCAGCAGCTCAGAGCTCCTCTTCCCGCGTTGGCCTTTTCATCTTTGCACTTTCTCTTAGGTCACCGCTTTGCTCAAATAGCTTGGAATGTATGCAGAATTTGTTGTTATCATTCTAAGATTACCGCTGCAGACAGGGGTAAATTTCCTCCTATGAAACAGCTGGCTGGTATCTTGAGATACAGTTTTTAATATTGATCTGACTGCTTAAGTCAATTTTCTGCTGCTATCTAGTTGATGGAGGTTTTTTTTAAAAATCAAGGACCATTAACAGAATAAAAATGTATGTACAGAGCTGAACATAATCTGTTAAATCATTTCCACAGAAATTAGTAAAAGGAATCTTGGACCTTCAGACACTATAATAAAACCCTCCATTTATTTAGTTATACGCTCTTTTGCTAATGGTCATTACTTGGAAGTGTTAGAATTTAACAGGTCGGCCCTCCTTTAATGTTTACAACAGGGTGCTGACATTTGAAAAAGCCACAGGTGTCTTATGTGTACGCATTTCTGAGAAGAGCACAGACATCTCGGTAAGTTTGTGCACAAACTGCAGAACTTGACTTCTGTGGAAGAGTTGTTACAAACCACAGGTCATCTTACCTTCCATCTTGAAGTCCCACACAGATAGTGCTGTTCCACTGGATCCCCTGCTCCTCCTCCCCACCCAACTTCTGCTCTGGCACGTACTCCAGGCATAGTGCTGGAGAACCCACTTGGAAGGACCTGACTATGTACGGAGTGGGTTTATGCAAGGAGAAGATCTCAATTTGACCTTGACTGGCATCTCCTCCACTGGCCACCTGCAAAAAAAGGGGGCGGAGCAGAAAGGTCATAGCAACTTTGCTGAAGGCAGACACTGAGTTCAAAAAGAACGCAACAGACCCTGTAGAAGTGCCTTGTGCTTTTAAAGCTATTTATTCACACCTGCTCTTGGCAGACAAGTCTTTATCAAATTTAAGATTCCAGAGAGCACGTCCAGTTGTGTAATTTCCTTAGCCCTGGTATTCCTCTTTGTCAGCAATTTCAATTTCAGAAAAGAGTAAAGTTAAAATCAAATATCCCTTCAAATTGAATCTGTCTTCACCTAACTTTTAAATGTCTGTCAAATTCGTAAATTCCCTTGCTGTAATAGATTCACGATGTCAACTCCATAACTTCAAACATTTTTTAACCTCCCTTTTCATCAGGACAGCAGAGAAATAAAAAAAGAAAAGAAAAAACTGTTCTTTCAATTCTTCCCGAGGTTTGACAGTTGATTTTTTTTTTTAAACAGTGATTGATCTAAGGCTTCAGTTGGGGATTGGGAAATGACAAAGTCAATCGAAGTGGAATCACACAAAAAATGACAGTAACTCCAGGGATACACAAGGATGCCGCGATCACTCCCCACTGCTGCACTGGGCGGAAATATTAGCAGTTAAATATCAAGTTGTCTAAACTGAACATTTGCACTTTGTTTCACATTAAATAAATCATTGTTCTGCTAAAAAGAATATGTTCTGATAGCTACTGCTGACTTCCTGAGTGCCAGTCAGATGTCTATCCATGCCTTACACAGACTAGGTCAATACTCAGGAATGGAGTTTAGTCATTCCTAAGCCATTGTTTGATTCACTGTCAAACAGTCTCATCTCAAACTTGATTATAATACTTCCAAAAGGCTCCGGATTGTAACCTCAACAGCTATGAGGTTTATGTGTCTGTGTGACCACAGTTATAGATATGTCAGTTACAGAATTGCTGTCAAGGTTTTTCACTTCACTTTGTCCAAAGCAACGTAGAAAATATGTCTGTTCAACTGGGAAGGCTCAGCATGCCCTCAAACACGAAGACGTGCACATTGCAGCATTCGAAATAAAACTTACATTTGCTTTGTTAAGCTGTGTTTTGGGTCCTTCAAACAGTAACAGTGCTGTACCTGACACTGGAGTAGTATTCACATGCCAGCGATGTCCTCTGACCACTGGTCCACACTCCAACGAGTATGCCAGTGATAGTAAACTCAGCAGGTAGGTCTAGACCTTCCTTTCCCTAGCAACAGTCTTCTCTTCTCCCTAGAGGATCAACAGATGTTCCCAGGCAATCCCTCTGACATGTCTTATATCAATGGAGATATATCGGCACATCCCACCGGGAGCCAACCAGGGACCCTTCACACAACATGTCTAAACCACATCAACTGATTACTTTTGATCTGGAGGAGCAGCGAGTATAGGCTAAGGTTATCCCAAATCAGTGATCCGACAGTGAAATCTTACTTTGGATGCCGATATCCATAATCTCATTTTTTCAGTCATTACCCAAAGTTCATGGCCTTAGATGTGGTTTGGGAGGTAGATCTTTGTCTGAACACTCCACTCATGCTTCACCACTACAGATCAGTTCAGTGCCTTCATAAACTGCTGATGGTGCCCCAATCCGCCCATCAATCTCTTATTCTCATTTCCAGCATTCATAAACAAGTCCCCTAAGATGCTTGAAGTCCTTCACTCGGGGCAACTGCCTTCCCCCCACTTGAAGAAAGCAACCCATTTTTTTCTGTAAATTGACTATGACCTTACTCCTAGAGACTGGGAGGTTCTAATTTTCATCCTACCTACTTGAGTGTGCAGAGTTGGACGAGGTGAAAAGGACAACATCATCTGCAAACAGAGATGCTACCTTTAGTGGCCTCCCAAATAGACTCCCTCTGATTCTCAGCTGCATGTTGAGATTCCCTTCAAATCACAAATGAGAGTCAAAGTACAACGCTGGCAAAAGTTTGACACCCACATCAAACATGTTTGAATTAATGCAGACAATGCAAACACAACTCACTCTGCATTCATATAACACATCAACAGCCCTGGTACCTGCAGCCCTGCCCACAGCACGTGCCAAGGAACACAGTCAGATGCCTTTTCAGAGTCCTCAAAACAAAAGTTTCCCTCACTGCTAGCATCCAAGGACTGCCACCATGGGAGGTACCACATGCAATCTGACCACAGCCCTTGCCAGTGTCCCCTGGAAACAAAACATACAGTCATTCTCCACCCCATCCTATCCCGATTTCATTGATTTTATTTATAGCAGCAAGGCAGATTTGGATGTAAGGGGTCTCAAGGGCCACGAAGCAGGAGACAGGACTTGTAATGGTTTTGTGCACAGGAACAATGGTAGATAGATACTGCTTGTCTTACTGTGCAGAAGCTAAAAATAACAAGGTTCTGGCAGTTGTGGGTGCAGCCACAACCACAAGCCCTACCAGTATATATGATAAAGCAGACACACACCTTGATTCCATTCCTCACAAACTCAGCTGTTTTCCATTTACCAGAAAAACTCATCACCAGTTGCCTGACATAATAGAGGTTTGAAATTGTAGCCAGGATTGCTTTTCTTGAACTTATTTTTTGCTTCTTCAAGATTTTTTTTTTTTTTGTAAAACGTTGTGCAATCACGCATCCGCAATCATGAAGCTTTCGACTTGAAAGGTAGTTTCTCAGCCACGCCCGCAACGTGCACCTTTCATCTAGAATAATCTGAGAGACGTTAACATGCAGGCTTATTGGACACTGATGGAGTAATGATTCACTGTTGGAACAAGTAAGTTTCCCCGTGTAGGACACAGTTTAGTAAAGACTACAGAAGACAAAACACATCTTTTATCACGGTCAGACCAGAGCATATACATTCAGCAGTCACAGAAATGTGTTACGGAGGCAGAGAGAAGTTCAAATGTACTGCAGTGGAGAGGAAGGGGAAGAAGATGTGTGTAGACAGAGGTTGGGATGCATGTGGTTTTGGCAGATCTGGAAAGCGGAAAAACAATGTGATTCAAACAAAGGATCACAGGCAATGGACCACAGCATCCTGATCTGTCTTCAACCTGAATAGCATCATCACTGCTTGTTTTTAAAAGCATGCCGCTGCTGTGTTCCAAATAGGATCGGGTGAATGGAAACCAGGAATGGATACTGAAAGACTGGGCTGACAGTGAGGGGGGCATTAGACTGTGGCAAACGGTGTTGTTCTTTTTGTTCATTCCTTGTTAGGGAACAAGCAGCTTTGGACATTGGGCCAGGCATGAAAAATGGCAGCAGCAGCCACAGAGGACAGGAAAACCTGACCGCCATCCAGGTCCACACCGAGTCGCCTGTGTTTCTGATTTAAAGCTGCACCTTCTTTTGCCCTTGTGTTCTCCTGCCTCTCTCCAGAAACCAGATCGCTTGACCGTGCTCTCAGACTCAGGCCTCCATCGTGTAATCTGTTTGCAAATTTATGGTCATAGCCACCCTCTCCTCGAGCCCTGTTCTACCACCTTTCCTACCAACAATCGGGGACACATTCTCTGTTGTTCCTATACTGTCTCATTGGGTTTTTTCAGCTTTCTGACTCCCTGCATAGTGTCGGGGAGGGGGAAACTTTTTAGTTTTTTCTTGCAAAGTCTGTTATATAATAAAAAGTGTTTTTTTTTTTACACCAGGAATCTGGTGTACTGCACTATATTTATGTATTAGCTTGTCAGAGTTGTCAATAAAAAGAGGGTTTGGCCATTTAATCAACTTGAAAAATTCTTTATCCCAAAACTTTAATATCTGCGCAGCACTAGACCAATACACTGCTCCAAAACCACAACAATAATTCATGGAAATACTTTGTTTTTTTTTTAAAACCGACAGTGACACTAACCGGATTTATCATCCACACAATTTTTTCTTTCTTTTTTTTTTTTTTTTTTTTTTAAAAGGGTTACCTGTTGAAGTGTCTGCTGCACTAGATGAGGGAGAAAAAAATAACTCGCAAAACTAAGAGGATGACCTGCTGAGGTCCGGGCACAGAATTTCCAGCGACTGCTGTACGACTTCACCTGCCACAACTGTTCGCCTCATTCGTCACCAAACCCTCTCTGCCATCTCTCTCTTCCACTCCCAGGTGAACTGCGCATTAAGATTCCAACAGAGCCTGCTGTGTGCGCCAGGCAAGCAGCACATTACATGCAAGTACCTCTCTGGCCGAGGCCCTGTGTCTGAGTTCAGGCTGCGGCATTAATACAACAGGGGCTCACCGCTGTACGTGAGAACACTGAGCTTATCAAATAGCAGTGTGAGGATGAAAAGTCGCAACGGGGTCGATCATTCTTACTCACAAGGCAGCAAATGTGGAAAGTAGGAATTGAATTTATATTCTGTGGGTGTGTGGGCATGCATGTAAGGAAAGCACAACTAGAAGAGTGCGAGAGTGTGCGACGCATTTCAGTGTGTTTGTATGCGTAAGTGTGCTTGCATCCATGACTGCGCACATGTGTTGACCGGACGGCTCACCCAGAGGTACCCCTGAGGAAGAGACGTGCTGGCTGTAGAGAATCCCAACAGAGCGCTCTGTACCGGATTGTGCAGGCCGGCTTCCAGCTGAAAGAGACAGAAGTGACCATCAATCCCTGTAGTTGCCAAGACCTCTTTGTGCATCAGATGGTCCTCCTTTATTGTTGCGGCTGTTTTCCCCCCAGTTTTATCTGAAGCAAAAAGTGAACTGCTAGCAAGGGGTTTACTAAACTAACTGGGATTCTTTAACAGGTTGAATATCACTACAGATTTGCGTCGTTCCTTGGCTTACGTTCAGCTTCAGGGGCTGCGGAACTGTTTGTCGACTATGAACAACAGATTGGCTGTTATATTTGTTTATTTGTTCTCTACGATTGGCACAACACAGGCTAAAGTGAACAGAGAAGTATCGATGAACATTCCGATTCATTAATAATAATTTCATTAATAACAATCTTTCGGTATCCACTCCATTGTGGCTTTTGCCCCGGTGACTTCAGTATTAAAGCATCTGCACTTCTTCACATTTCCAATCAGTCAGACTGTTTTCAGACACTTTTAGCAAACAAACAAAAGGTCAAAAATGATACGAGCAGCAGTGGTTAGGATTGTTGCTTTGTAATCCGCCTTAAAATCCTTACTCATACTGCAGCACCGTAAATCAAGATACTTATGTTGAATTGATGCAGAAAGAATGGCCAACAATATCTTTGTAAGTCACCTTGGAGAACCTCATGCATGATGTTTGCTTGGGCGCACCCTTAAAAAAGAAAACAATGAGCTGACAGCTGTATTATTGTTGTTTGTATACTTTTGAGGTGTCTATACAGGCTCTTCAATCAGGTTGAGCTCCCAGTATAGAGGGGAACAGGGTTCTCCTTTGGAACAGGAGCCAAGTGGCATGTGAGAGCAAACATGCTGCCTGCAGGTGCACTCTGACACCGCCCTGAGAAAAGACACAGCCCTGTGGATGACTAAAACATTGAAGAGCCCACGGAAGAGATGAGACAGGGTAGCAAGTTCAGTGAGCTCAAATAGAATGAATAGACAGGGGGGCGGAAGCCTGGCTATGGAGGACTAGGCCAAGAAAAAGGAGGAGGTTCAGCAGAAGACCCCCTAGGTGGCTCGCAAATGAATATCCATCTCGCATCGATTACTCAGCTGGAGTGCCTTAGACATAGGAAGAAGTTATCACCCCCATTGTCCCAAAACTGAACTGTAAAGGGGGTGACTTTCTCTTACTGATGCACCTCTGTAAGGCAGGCATCAATCAGTTAGCGGTACTATATCACACAACCCAACCACATGCCACCTCTTCCCTCCGGCCGGCACAAATACAAACAGGCCGGAAATAATTGCCAGATAATTATTTCGGTCCATCTGTCCAGCAAAGGTATACTCCCCCTCCCGATATCCCACCCTCTCCCTTGGCTTTTAAAATTATTTACTCCCACAAAACAAATGCATGGTCTCCTTCTCCCTTTCAGACACATGCTCCATCTCTCAAACGTCTCCAGCCCCCCCCACACCAAGCAGGGTTGAATCGGTACTTAAATGATGGCCATTATGTGGACACATATGGAAGCCCTTTTGTTGGGATCTCAACACACACTTGCAGGTTAGCCTTGTTTGTAGTAGCCGACGCTTTCATGAATCACTGGAGACTCTAAGCATAGAAACAAAGCCCCTGTGCAAGGCGGGCTCCCAGCCATCGCGTAAAACCTGTTAGACTGTGGCAGGTTTTGTCTCTTCGTAGACTGACACATCTAGCTGCTTCAAAAGCATTCAGTTCAAGTGGATGCAAGTTAGTCGTATAAATAACACATAAGTCACCTCAGTCTGTCATTCAAGGACTGCTTTCCAGATGTGGCCAATGCAGTATGCTGTGCTTCCATTACCACTACTGAGAAGAAACATGAAGGACAGATAGCCAGAATCCACTGTGATAGCAGACAGAGCAGTGGTTAGAGGCATTGCCTGTGATTTAAAAAAAAAAAAAAAAAAGCAGGGTTGAAGTTTCTGCTCTTGTTGTTGCATCTTACCCTGAATTTCTCAGGTACAAATAACCCAGGTCTACAAATGAATAAAAGTAAGTACTATACTACACAAACCTTACACAGCAAGTTTCCTTTGACCTAGGAGACAAAAACATAATGGTCAATAATATCTGTGTTGCACCCCCTTCCGCTTCTGTTATTTTTTCTGCATTTGGTGGTAATTCTTTAAGATTATGCAGAGAACGGTTCTACACGTCCCATGATCAATGGTTCGGACAAACCTTTTGGCAAAGCAGAACCCAACATCACAGCTAATCAGACATGAGTAAACTGTTCTTTAAAAATCAATGTGCCACTTTTTCCCTATAAGGGGAGTCAACAGCCAGTGATTCCTTGCCCTCAGACCATTTGTATTTATCTACAGCCAAAGCAGGGTAGCACTAATAGTTTAGTGCCTCAGTCAGCAGGGCCCGACAAAGTTAATAAATATGATGTCAAAAGGTTGCTTGTACATATCTCAAAAGGGGCACCTATGCTGCACTTTTGTACTTAATCTGAACTACTTTACCCAAAAAAAAAGATATATCAGGGTACATACTGGGAAACTGCAGTTCTACAATTAAACAGAAGATGTAACAAGATGGAGAAACCTGGGGAGGGGGATAGGGGTGTTTGTGGGTTGCTGGCCCACACCACCCCACATTTGAAGGCCTCCAGAACCCATGAATGCAGCACCCTTGTAGGGATTAGCCAGCACCCCCTTGAGCACACCCAAGTCCGCTGCAAAAAGGATGCTATGCACAGAGGGCCCCAGCTCCCAGTGCATTGCTCCAAACATTAAAGGCGTGTAATATGCATTACCACTGTTATCATTAACATTCATTATGCTATTATAAGTGCTGGTAATGGCAACGGCACTGGTGATATTAGCAGTATTTCCGCATAGGACTGTTACGATTACAATTTATTCCATTTTCCACGCAATAAGATTAAACAAGTAATGCGGTCTTGTGGTGCTTGTTACTCAGTAATGTCATTGGTACAGTGAAAAGTGTGGCTGAGTCCAGCTTCACCGCCACGTATGCCAATTAACTCCATAGGCTTCCGGAGAGGAACCAGAGAGATCACAGCTACTTTACAGTGCACTTTCTGCACAATTACATCCAAGCATGCATTGCTGCATGTCTAAATTTGACGCGTATTCTCTGTAAGTGTTGCCATGCACTCAGGAGAGCCGTATGCTTCTTGGCCTATGACTAATGCTAGGAAATGAGTAGCTTTCAGTCAGAAGTTGAACAGCAATGGGATTCCTTTTTTTTACCTCCGTGTCCCTTTTTTCCCTTCTTCAAGACAGCTGTGTTGTGAGACAGTGTGTATTGCCTGTAGGGAGAAGATGACATGGACGAGTTCCTTCTGTGCTAAGAGTCATGCTTAAATTCAGACTGAATGCCACCATATCTGTCATGCAGCACATCTTTTCACCACATGAGACGAAGCAGCTGTAGCTGCTGGTCAGCAAGCGCTGGTGCCAGAAAACCCATAAAAACAATACAAATCACCTGCTGCAAATAAGGATTGAAACACACCTGTCAGTCACTAGCTCATACATTTCAAAACCTGTCACTCAGCAATCAAGAAATTCGGTTATCACATGAGTACAGTAGCTTGTTCGTGGACCATTATGTATGGCAACCTGTAAGGGACATACTATGTTAATATCGTTAGAGGCTCATGTTAAGCTAAACGTGTTTCTACATGGTTGCACAGTGTCTCCATTTTAATCTCATTACAAAAATGAAAAATGCGGCCAAAAAGAGTAGAAAAGTTTGTGAAAAATGAAAAGAAAGAAGGTTAGTGTGTGCGTTACAATGTGCAGTGTGATGCCTTGCATGCAACGAGGTGTTTTACAGTATTTTAGTGATATTTGGGGAAATTGTTTCGGGGGTTTTCGATTGGGCTGGGAACACATTATTACTTTTCCCAGTTAAAATGATCAAAAATACAATCCCAGGGCACACAATTTCAATTCATTCAGGAGTGAATTAATAAATAAATGCCTAAAATGGGGTTTTCCTGTATTAAGTGGAACTTCCGAGTTACAATATGTAACAGAGTCAGTTACAGTCACATCTGCTGTAGCAAATACCCTTCCTTAACACTATTTTGTCAACAATAACCCAGTACTAAACAGCAGAAGACACCCAACAGAGACTAAAAACTGGGAACTGACCAGAAGACCTACTACTTGCCTCTAGCTTCCAAAAGCTCAAGGGGAGGAACAGCAGTGAGATGGAGCTAAAAACCAAAACACCCCATGTTACTGATAGTGACAGAGGACTTTCAGGGGCTGTAGGAAACCCAGAAGTTCCAGAATTTGGGATTGAATGTGTGCCAGGTGCCAGTTGAAGTCAAAGAAAACATGACGCGGTATCCTTGAGCATGAAATTTACCCTGAATTGCACCAGTTATAATGTCTGTGTTAAAATGTCTAAAATGACTGCATAAATGAGTAGAGTTATCACTGTAAGCTCAGTAAGTCACTTTGCATAAATTTTCCCTTTATTTGCAAAGTCATGGCAGGGCAGGCACACTGGGGCTGATTAAAAGGTGCTGGAGAAGGCAGTGAGGGTAGGGATATCATTCCAGTGTGCACAGAGATTAGGGATATGAAAATCACAGCAGATCAGCCCACTGGAATTTAATAACTGCAGACAGGAGGCGGGGTGGAGGCAGATAGGGAGTGTGTGTGCAAGACAGGGAGAGAGAGGGAGAGAAAGACATGGCAGGAGTGATAAAACCCTCCTTTGTAGCCTCTGGTACCAAATTCAGTACCTTCTGCTTTGCACCTCTCCATCGTGGGGGTAGTCACATGGCATACTCACAAGGGGGGGCCTGCTCTTGTTTATTTGTTGTTCATTGTGCGATGTCCCCATGTGGATATCGCACAAGAGGACAGCTGGATCACAGCTGAAACGAACTGTTCCTGTTTTGATTCTGGAGGCTGGAATCAATCCAGCGGTCAAAATCTTTGTGAGCATTTCTGATCACGGATCAAAGGTAGTGCCATGTGCTGTAAAGTCAGCCTTGTACCGGTCTCGTGAGGCGGCTCTTTTTTTTGACATCGAGAACACTGAACGACAAAACCTCTGGAAGAGTCGGGAAACCACAGCGTGCGGTGGTTTAATTCTTCACCTCCTCGTCACTTTATTTTTTATTTACGCAAGATCCAAATGTTCCAATTTATTGTGTTGTTTATCAGGTAGCAGATTTGGACGTTGGCTGCCTTGTGATTTATCAATCATTTAGCCATTTATACTGAAATTTATATTTTTCTTTATATTATCCATATAGTAGGAGACCAAAATGTTTGCTAAACATGTACAAAAATTAACAACAAACTCATTGACAACATTTTCTTCAAATGTTTCTGTCTTGTTTAATCACTTGGCTTTTCTGCATTTCCTTGAAGCAACTGTCCAAGACAAACATGGTGTCAGTTTGACATCTTCAGTCTGGTTGTCACTGCCAAGGCACCACTGGGGCAAATGTCTGCCTGGGGAGACGATGACTTCTTCATTCTGTTTCTATCCCAGTGCATTCCTAGTTGTGGGGTCCAAAGTTTTGGATTGCTCCCCCTATTGTGATACAGCCAGTAGGGATGTTTTGGCCAAGAGCGCCAGACTAGTGGGAAGTGAGGAGCCAAAAAGTGGCGTGGACCCCACTGAGCCAGAGCCGATTGGAGGTCCAGTGCAAATGCAACAGGGAGAGGAGCAGGCCAGGCAGACTGAAGCACAGTGCATGTGTTTGTGAGGGTGAGCATATCAATGCACTGCTCTCCTGGACATGGCTTAACAAAATCCGAGATCCTGGCAGAGATCGCTGGAGGTCTACGACTGTTGGTCAGTTGACAAGAAAAGAACAAAGGACTCAACAGTCTCCACAGAGGGAGAAGCGGAACTCTACCAGGGGTAGGCACCATCTCCATAGCAAGGCTGCAGACTAAATACCCATGTTTTAGCCAGGGCTTACAGCTGCCTTATTGAAACTGCAGAGTCCATGGTACACAGTATGAGCATGAAAAACAACTCAGGGATGATTTAAACGGCTCCTACTGTTTGACACATGGACACCAAAATGTGATATGCCTTTGTGGTCTTTGATTCCCTCCACTGATGTTACGTCCCTTATGACTGCCATATCCTGATACTGCATTCAAAGCACTGGCAGGACAACACATGTGCAGTGTCCGTTCAGCATGTTGGGCACTGATACAGATGAAGTACTTTGAGTTTTACCAGTGGCGCAGGCCTGTAACACGGTGAGCAATACTGTTCCAGTTCTTAGTTTATCTAGAGACTGGCGACGTGCAGCAAGATCAGGTACAGAACAAAGCAAGAAAGTGATGAGCAGAAAAGAAACAAGAGGACAAATAAACAAAAAAATGGGATCTTCCACAAAATGTAGACGTGAGAAATGGAAATCAAGGGGATGGTAGGAGCAGCGGGATATTTTTCGCCAGCAGGGTGCTTCCAAAGTCAAATACAGAACGACTGCGACTATGCTGTCACTTCCCACTTCGGTGGTGTCTCCTCTCCCACCTCCGGCATGTAAAACCACGCGCAAGACTCCTATCTGAGTAGCCTGACTCCAGAAAGGAATGACAGGGACACACAGTTTGCTTAGCTGAAAGGTGTCTCTCAATATTACAGACTCTGGACAGAGCAGCAAAGTTGAAGATGGTGGAAAAACCATGATGGATGATGTTAATTAACACCTAACTGTCAGAACAAAGATTCCGGCGCCTCTCCCCAGCCGATAACCCCAAGCTGAAAATCCAGCATCAGGTAGCCGAGCACAAAGGGCCTGTTGCCCTCTGCTGGTGGGATGAGAAAAACCACAGAGAGGCTGAAGGAACAAAATCCTACAAAGGCATAAGGCATAAAAGTGAGTGATTTATGAAGGACTAAATATAGACACAATGGAAAGTTCACGATTTCAGAAACCTCTAATTAAAGAGAAAGCCATCATTGCTGTTAGAGAGGAGAGTTCCTCTCAAGAATGCAGTAGGTTAAATGGAGGAGAAAGAAACCAACTAGGAGGATTATACATCATTTCAAATAGTTGTACAAGCTCTCAGATGAAGGATTGGCTTGTCATCGGGGTATTACCCTGTGTTCATTAAAGGAACAAATGTTTTCTATTCTACACTATTTTAAACTCCAAGTGCACTATATGTGGTACAGAATGGGATTATCTCATAAGTATTATATTCATATAGTTAAATCATGCATAACTTACTGCTTAGGCCTGAAAGGCATGTGTTTGTTTTCGATGTTGTTTTCAGGCTGTGCACATAATTGGGTGGTTCAAAGTGGTTTTAAAGATCTGAGATTTTCAAAAACCAATGCTTCTGACTTTTCAGGGTGCATTTTTATTTTCTGTCCTAAAAAGGGCTCAAAAAAGTTATGCTAAATGAAACAGTCGTTGGAAGCTTTCCAGCATTTGGATTCCCACAACAGGCAGTGGAAATTTATTGGAGCACCTGGTTTATACCCGATACTTGTCCTGGTCGACGCTATTATGGGCTTGTTAACCGGAGAAAACCTCTCCTTCAGCAGCATCACCTGGCCCAGTGGGCCTCTGGTCCAGAGGACAGGTAGAACAGACATTCAGTGACTCACTGCAGAAGTAATGCCTCCATTTTACAAGATAAAGGGCAGCCAGGTAACTCACTGATGATCCGATAGCCCGACCACAGGAGAGATTGGGTGCAGGAAATACAGTTGGCTATCTAGAGAGAGGGAAGTCTTTGTTACAGGTGCCCTCACTGCTGCAAAGACTGACGTCGGGCAAGGCTGCGATCACAACTTTCTGGAGGGTCAGTCACTGCAGTGCTAGTCTAGTCTCAGGAGAATTCGAAGCTACATACATGGATCGGGTACCAGACGTATCATCTCGTCCAAGTTGGTTCGCATGTTCACCATAGCACGTTCAGGCATTTGCCATGGGTTGATCCAGAAGGCCAAAACAAGTCAACATGATTCCAGGAATCGCATTTGTTAGCAGTTGATGAAAATCAGTTTGGAACCTTTTTAGGTAGATGCACACCAAAATGTGTGGCATTCAAATAGTTTTCTGTACTATTCCATTTGATACTGTTCTATTTTCAGCGAAGGTAGTGCTACGGTTGACACTTAATTCAGTGCTGAAGTTCATCTTTTCATTGTCTGAAGAGGTCACTCGGGGCGGTTGTGGATGCCAAAGCTTATTGACTGTGCTGGGAAGAGTCAAGACTGCTCAGGAGTTTGACCAAGGGTAACAATCTTCCAACAAGGTCAAGCAGGCAGGGTCATCCATGCCAGAGACGAACCAGAGACCCATCTGGTGCAAATGAATGGAATGCAATACACTGACACGTTGCCCTTTTTCCTCCCGCTCTGACCGTAATCTGCATTGCACGCTGACCTCCATAGCCGTACCCGTCCTGCTGGGGAGGTCAGCTACAGCCTGGGCTTATTTTTTTTAGACAGGGAGAGAAGCAGGACCCAGACCATCACAATTAACAGCCCTGTAAAATAGGCATAGCTGGGGTGGGATGTGCACGGGTAGAGAGCAGCTTGTGTAACTGTTTATCACTGTAAAGTGATAAAAAATTGGTAAGGATGCAAGAGTACAGCTGTGGGAGAAGAAGACAGGAACACAGGCAGTCTCACTCCCTGCTATTTGCGTGTGCTGAAGGAAGACTGCTACGGGGTACAGAGGGGACACGGAAGCCTGCCAGAACAGGACTGGGGAGCCATTTTAATCCACCCTACAGTAACTGCTCCCCCAGGCATCAGGGAGGAAGGAGATATATCCACCATTTTAACTACTTTATCCCTCTGGTAAGAAAATAAATAAAAAGGAATCATGAGAATATTTCGAGAGAATAAGCTTTGATTGTATGGTGTGAGACGCGGTGAAACCACTCAGCTCAGGAACTCTGGTCTTCATCTTTAGGCCACCCAAAGGAAAGAGGGAAGAGGACAAGTCAGGTTTCATGTGGTTGAGCAGCAATATTCATTTGGAAAGAGGTCCTTTTACCCAGGTTGTGGATCCCTATTGCCTCATTACTCACCAACTGATCCTTAACAGCAGTTAGTGTCTAATGAGTAGCAAAGAAAATGAATTTGTGATCCATTAGACTGCTGACTTACATTGTATAAGCTCATATCAACTAAGCACAGCACTTGACCAAACCACGCATCCATCCTTTAAGAAAACATGGAAAATTGTCAAAGGTCTGGGCATTGGAAGCATCCACCCTGCATGGTCCGCAGCTGGAGAAGGGACCCTGGCAGAGCTTTTCTAAACTAATCGAGAATATTAATACAAGACCAGACTGATGGTTCCTTTCGGCGATGTGAGTTTATTCTCAAAATAAAAGAAAAGGAAAAAACCACCCCTTGTGCAATCCAATCCTTTTCCAGGCCGTCATCCGACACTTCAAAAGGACAGAAGATGGAATCCCCGCAGAACGAGAAGCTCTCTTGAACGTGAGAGATCTATTTTTCCCTTTAATGCATTACAAAGGGAATGGGGAACATACACCAATATTTTTATAGAAATAAACTCTTTGCAGGGCCTGCATGGAGTCAATCCCCTCTCTCAAAGATGGGTGGTTTTAGCACAAAGCAGTGGAGATGGTTTTTTTGTTACTTTTCCTTTTCCGTCATCAGGAGGGCTCTGAGCGGTAGAACAGTGATGAAACATTACCGAGGTTTGACATCCGCTGAAAGCCTGTTTCCATCATTCAAAAGTGAAATATACATATTTCATCAACCATGTTAACATTCAACTGGACAGCACAAGGTTCCACTACTCCATGCAATACCTACAATTAATGCCACACATCAGAATTTAACTTTAGACACCTCAATATCGCATGACCTTTCAGATACGAGAATTCTCCCCCCCCTCCATTTTTCTCTGTGCACATTTATATCTGCTGTGGCAAAGTTGTTATTATTTCTCTGGTACCTTTCCTTTCCAAGTGTACATTTTAATCATCTGACTGATGTCTTTCACACCCAACACAGAAGTAGACATCCCAAGAGTTGGCTGTTCAGTTTCACAAAGAACTTCAACAAGTGTCCATCTAATAACCTGCAGATGACCTCAGTCCCACCAAGGAAAAGCTTCGTATTAAGGTGGCCCCATTTGCAGCCCTCTTAAACCTGAGGTGCTTTTCTTCCCATTGCGATAGCTTCTATACCAAGCCAAGCTTCCAGAGTCAGAAATCCTGGGCAGGCTTGGCATTCAGCAAATGGCTTGTGATTCCCAACAGCAGCAAGCCCAGCATAGGGCCAGAGAGGGCCAGGATGGTACTAAGCTTTTAATTGTGGGCCAACCTGCACAGAGGAACGTGACTCACTCACTTTAATGCCTGAATGTCTGCCTACCTCAATCTCCAGCAGCCCTTTCTCAGGTTCATTCAGCTCCAATCCCCTCTTTAAGTCCTGTTTGTCTTCTCTCACCTCCCCCCCCCCACACACACAGGCCAGCATGGGCACACACACGTGAGAAGACAAATGTGGGCACAGTTGCTCACATACACATACAGACTAAGCTGACTACAGATAATAACCTCAGAAAATAGTCTGCTGTTAAATAAAGTATTCCTCAGCTCCAACAAGGTCGCCCTTTCCCTCAAGTGTAAACTAGTAGATAAGGAACCAGCTTTGCTGCCAAGAGGTTCCTGGGTAATGTCTCAGGAAGGGCCCTACTAGTATACCCGAGAGAAAGGTGCTTGAGTAACTGTGAAAGATTTTGAAAGTGTAACATTTTAAATTAAAATTAAGTATTATCAAGCTGGTAAATTCTCCAGCACGGTGGTGCTGTTGGGAGCGCTGTTAACTCTCAGCATCTGGGCTGTCTAGGCATCGGTGTGGAGGTTGTGTATTAGCCTCATGTCTGTGTGAGATTCCTCAAGGTGTTCTGGCTTCCTTCCACAGTCCAGTCATGTTTCAGGTTAATCTGGAGTTAACCCCTCTTAGCCTAGCACCCAGTGATTCTGGGATAGACTCTGGACGGCAGCACTAGTACATGCAGTTAATGATAATCTATGGACGGCCTTGACAGACAGATATTTGTCCATTGCAAGTTACAATGTTAGGTTTGTACGCTAAATTACTTACAATAACTTACTCATTTAGTCAGCTAGGTAGTTTTTAACTGAAGTCATTTTGGGAAAGTACATTGATCAGGAGTACTGCAGTGAGAGCAAAGGTTCATACCCTGGTCCTTAAACTGCAAAGGAACCAATCTAACCGCCGTGTCACCTGCTGCACCTTATGTTATAATGTACATTACTTCAAAACAAAACCTCTACCAAGGCAATGAAAAGTTTTATGTGTAGGCACGCCCCTAGTTATCTCCGGTTTGGACTTCAGAATGCGCAAAATAAAACGCTTGTATCCTCAGCATCAAGCTGAGTTTATTACTTAACCACTCCTCACAGCGGGGACTAGACAGACCACGACCTTTGGATCGCAACCATTCAAGTCCAGGCCGAGATGAGCTTTAGTGTCAAACTGAGGTTGCTGAACCAGGAAGAGATGGATTGAACGAACAGGAGACCGGCGCAAGTGAAAAGCCGCGTTTCCCGATATGGACAAGCCACATCTTCTCTGCTATAGAGCTGCATTAACTACCACCCACATCGCCACACTTCTCGTCTATCAGCTCATGCTGCCCAATCTAATGTGGGAACATTGATTTATACTCGGGTGTCCCTCAGTCATTATAGTAATTGCATGATCACTTTATAACGCCCTCCTCTTGTGGCCGCGGGAAATCGACGCCCCCGCCCACAGGCCCTCCGTGACTCTCATAACTGTGTTACCGTGGCAGATGCAGCCGGAAAGAGCGACTTCCAGACGGCGCAAATTGATTTTGTACCTTTTCGACTGACTCCCTAAACCCTTTTAGCCTGTCTCTCACCTGAGCTCACCGTTTGATCTACGAGCGCCTCCCGTCTCCTAAAAGGCCATATCGATTTCTGTTTCTTGCTGCAGAGTGAGCCTGAGAGGATCCAGTGTCACCCTTTAATGCTGTGTTGCAGGTTCAACACCACTCAAGCGAGGTCTTCTTGCAAATGCGCTGGTCACAACCCAACATGGCCCACATCCGCCTGCTATAAAGCAGGTGACCCGACAGGCCTGCTGGAAATGTCATTACATAACCCAGTCTGCTTCCACTCACGGTTGGGTCTGCTTGTTTGTTATTGACTGAAGAATGAGAAAGAAAGGCAAAAAAAAAGGAAAGTCTCCTTCCTACACCAAAGGTCAAAAACTTTATATACATATATATATATATATATATATATATATATATATATATATATATATATATATATATATATCTCACCAGAAATGACTATGAGGTCATTAAATGACATAAATAAGGACTAGTGTATTGTCACTCACCTTCCGATCCTGGTCTTTGACCGCAAAGACTGGCACGTGACAAGCAAACAGTGGACAACACAATGGGGCCTTCGTCTTCCCCTCATCATCAGTACTCAGCCAACCAGGCGTATTCTCTTCCCCTGAAAAGGATGGTGAGCACTCTAAGTTCATGGTGGGCACATGTGTCCTCCAAAGCCCACTCATAGTTTTCCCCATGTCCCAGTACTCAATATTTTTGGTTGCACATATTATCTGGGGAGAAAACAACAGCTGACTTTCGCATGGGGGTGGTTGGGGGATTTGCTGGTCTTTTAAAATCGGCTCAATCGACAATTTATTAACATCTGCAAGTCACGTGATGTTATTTCTATACCGATGATGAGTTTAATGCATTAAGGGCTAACTAGAGTGCTGTGGGCGTTATAGTTCAACAGTCAGTTGAACAATTTCAACACCGCAGTAAATAGGAAGAACACCCCTAAAAACAATACAGCTTGGATATGTTGAAATATTGCAGTAAACAAAAATTAGAGTGATTCCATTCTCATAAGCATTTTATCAGATGAGATCTGTGCCATTATTAGCCTCTAATGCGGTGACGCTTCAACACAGCTGGGGCCACTGGAGACTAAAGGGCCGATTAGTTCGGTTTACACTGATCTCTAATATTTCAGATAGACTTTGTTTAGCCGGCAACGTAAGTCTGCAACGGAGCGTCGTCGTACAGTTGAGGCGACCTAATGAGTTACCTGGCGATGAGCACAAATACAAACCATATTTCGTTTTGTCCATTTCAGGATTAAGGAAACACATGTACACGTCGCCACAGCGTAAACTCCAAACTAAGGGGAAAAAACATCTTATCTGTGTAAATGACCCTTGTTTCTGAGTCCTGTTAGGGGCGGGTCGCAGATTCAGCAGCAGACATTATAAGGGACACGGATACAGGACCGACCCGGGGGCCCAAAAGGCAGTCCAGCATGTGATGTGTCAATATAATTCAGTGTAATCTTTTCTTTAATTTGGGCCCTAAAAGTTTTTTTTTTCTTCCCCAGTGATTAGATCCAAGGTAGTTTGTAGTTGTGTGTCGGGCACATATGACAGAGTCGACTTTAGGGACTCAAACAAAGCTTGTACTGGTTCTGAGCGAACAAGAGTTGCACAATTAGTTAAATACTTATACAATCACATGTTCTTATTCGGCGTTTACCAACCAATAGTACTGTTTTACAGGTGTTTTGTGTTGTAATCTTAGCTATGAGATTTAAATGTACATTTTCACCTTCTGTAATGAGGTTATTTTCAGCAAACCTTGTTTGCTAGTCAGCTATTAAAATGAACTATTTTGCCAAATAATAAAAATGATCCCACTGATTAAGAGAACAAAGGGCACAATTTATCCTCGGAATAAAATACTTCACTTGCGGAATATTAACTATCTACATTTCTCAGCAGTGACTTGCAGTGTCAGGTTTGTATACAAAGCTGCTTGCAGTTATTTAACCATTTATGCAGCTACATAACTTGAATTTTAACAATCCACAGTAAGGGTCCTGCTTAGGAGTACTAAAGCGGGGGCAGGGATTCGAACCCAGGTCCTTTGATTGCAAGGAAACGGACTTAAACATCACGGCACATAATGACCATTGCGACGCATTGCTGACAATGGACTTTTTAAAGTTTTGCTGATTTCTTTTAATGTTTTCAAACCACAGATGCTGATCTCATAATTCACTTCACGGAAGTTGAAACGAAGCCCAAAAACCACGGTTTATCAGAGAAAGAGTATACGTGCAAAATTCCAATACTTTCAGCTTTCCAGCCACAAATGCTGATAGCATTTTTATATGACGTGTTCTAGTACTATTTGACAAAACTGAGTGTTTCCCAAAAGAGGGCTCAGACCTCTGTTTTAACTTAAACTGCATCTCACGTAAACAGAGTAGTTCACTGTCTGGTGGAGTGTCCGGACCTAAGGGACAGGTCTGGTTATGTCAATAAATATGCAAATGGGGACGTCACATATTTTGACAATTAACTAAACTGACATCTTTGAATAAGTGAATATCAGGGGAAAAAATACAAAGCACTAAAACAAACATGCAAAGCACAATGTGTTCATTAGCTAAAACAAAAGCAAATTTTTTTAAAATTTTAGGCATTTCAAATAAAGTGGAGGAACACTAAGACCTAGTCTTACTTCTGCCGTGATCAGTGCAAAAGGGTAAACAGACCTTGAGCTTGTCACTTGAGTTTTACATAAAACATCAGCGCCAGGCAGAGGTCAATTCTGGTTGGCGTTGAATCCTTGTGAACAAAGTGGATAGAATGATAGCTGGTACCGGGCCAACAAACATGAATACCCAAATATGTAGTTGTATAGCACTGCACGTGCATTACCGTGACACAGAACGTCAAGATTATCAAGTCTCCTCAACAGCATATTGACAGTTCTGCGCTACGTGACAAATCTGCCTGTCCTTTTAAATTTTAGTAACTGCTTAGCCAACTAGGCTTATTTGAATATCTAGGAGGATGTAACTGGAAGATGGAGTCTACACTAGTCATTCACAAACGTTCCTATAAAAACATTTTCACATTATTGGCAACGAAGTGTCTCCGCCTCACCTAACCTGCATTTGTCTGGAATGTGAACTTGCATTAGAATGAGGGAAACGTGCAAACTGTGGACAGACACATCTAGGTCGCTACTGAGACCTGTAACCCTCAAGTTAAATAACTGTGATGGACAATAGTTACATTTTTTAACTTGTCTCCAAACTAAATGTTCCGAATGGCTTATTCCAGCCTTAGGCTGTTTATTATATTTTACCTGTTTATCAAGAGTTCCGAAAACTGATAATAATTCTAAAAACAAAAAGCAGCTGCTTTTGCTATTTGGATTGATGTACTTTGTTATTCCTCAGTAAAGAATAATTGTTAACATGACTGGTAACTTCAGGTCTGGTAGGGGATCTCTGTCCTCCATTTTCCTTCTAAACTGTAATCGGGGGGGATCAGTACTTCAGCTACCTAATAATACACACATTGTCCCGATGGCCTCCAACACCACCTTACCACCAACGTGCCCGAAGGATGCGCCAGGACATGAAGGTTACTGTTAAAAACCCATCAATGGGTTTAGTGGGTCAGTGTATCCTCTGTTGCCTTTTACTTCTGATCGCTTGAGGGCCCCCTTAAAATATTTACTCAGTTAACGTGGGCAATGTAGCTTCGTCTTCTTTCAGCGCATCTGCAGCGTCGGTCAGATTGAGCAGTTCGAACGTTCTTCGTCTGCTGCGGGTACATGAGAAACTGTTCTTAGCTGGCAACGATGGAACAGGAACACGATCTTCGCCACTGTGAAAATACGCTCCCGCTAAAGCGGAGGAAGCTTTAAGAAGGGGCAAGCAGGCACATGACAGCGGCGCGTCCTTATTAAAGTGGCACACGCTTGCATCTACGGCGACTGACAACTTAGAATTTTCAGCTGCGTCCGTTTACAGTACACAGCTGGACGTTTGATGGCGAAATGCAGATCGATACCTTTCCAGTTGGTACGAGAGAAGGACCTCTTGTGAAAGCTGAAACTTTCAGCCACAAGTCCATGTCCTTAAACACTGAGCTACCTGCTTCCCCCAACAAATCATTAACAAATCAGGATTAATGAATTATGTCTCTGTGGGAAAACCCAGAGGCACACTTCAGGACATAAGGCAGAGACTGAGCCCATCCTCCAGCAACCCGCTCTCTTTAATAATGCAGTCGCCGTTGTTGCAGTCAGTGTGGAAGTGGAAGCCACTTATTAAGCAGTAGCAAAACACGAGGCTGGAAGTTGAAGCTGAAACGCGTCGAACAGAAAACAAAAGAAAAAGCTGGGACGGCGCGCTGGCGTGTCAGTTTCAGAAAGGTGAAGGCTCACCTGAGGTTCTACACAGGCCCGCCCCTTACCAGTTTCCTTCGCGGTATCCCAGTTGTTTCACTACACTCCGACATCTTAAACAACAGGCTAAGAACTTCAAAGGAGACGCAGATCTGTCCAAACATTTCTCATCTTCTCATCTGTCAACCAATGAAACAGCTGAGACTACAGATTAGACGACTACAAAGAGAACGGAAAACTAAGGGCAAAATAGTGCATTTTTTTTCCGTGGGCCCACAAACACACTCGTCTCATTTTTAATGCGGACCTACATACATATTTTATGAGCATCGCTTTAGTGACAGGACTGCTGTTAGGAAGCCATCAAGCCCTCATTTTTTATGTCCTCTGGTCTTTAATAACATTGTTTCCTCAACAAAATATTGGCACGCAAAGTCACACGGTTCAAGTTTATTTCCCCCCGCACAGCTCCAGCCTCCTCTTCTGCGTGCCTCTTTCAACGCGCCCATATTTAACATCGGAACTTAACTGTGATTAAATGCTCCTAGGGGTTCATCTGCCAGCGCTCGCCACCGAAATCTGCACAAGACTATTAATGCCGCCCGCTCGCAAAGCTTTAAGTTTTAATGTCCTTTTAATGTCCTCCGCATTCATAATTGAATTCATTTATCTCGGCACGGTTGTGGGTCGCCGAAGAAAGCGGCGCGTTCTCAGCGATCGGCCGGCCCGCAGCTTCAGCTGTGGCACATGGCTACATTCATCAAACGTTGGGAGGAGGAGGGAAAAAAAAAAACTGCCTTGCCAAGAATGCAGATTTCACTTTGTATTTGCCGACTCACCTCAGTTGTACCGCGAGTCCATACCGGTCGAGCCGCGCGTTTCCGTGATTTCCGTCACCACCGAGCAAGCGCAAGGTGGGCTTGACTGGTTTGTGAAAACCGGCCCTTGCAGGAACTCGCCTGGTTTTGTGAGCGTTCCCGTAGCGGGCACAAAAAACATTTTCCCCTTTTTTCCGAAACAAACGTTTCACAGATATTGAGTCCAATTCAGGTTTAAACCTTTCACTGATGATTAATGCCGAGTGAATGGCTCTATCAACCTTGTGGCACAACAGCAAAGATACACACGAATTAAATGAGTTCTTTCAATTGATGTTTTTGTAGAAATCGATGCACAAGCGGGAGCTGCTAATTAAAAAGATGCTAATGTTTACTCACGATAAGCATCTCAGAAAGAAGATAAAAGGAATGAGATGTTTTACTCTATTTGGCTGAATGAAGCTGTCTTGGTAATGTTAGATAGCGTCAGCCGGAGTAACTAAAGTGATATGGTGAAATTTATACACTGCCAAAGTGCCATATTGTTTTATATGCACGAGAGGTGGTGATATAGGGGTTAGTAAGATCTTTGGATATCTTCCTTAAGGATGTTTTGCTAAGTAGAGTCTGTCGCTCCTCTTTTTTTGTTGTAGATGAACCTACACCACATATTTAAGCTAGACCAAGCTGACCCCCCCCCCAGTTCTGACCACATGCTAAGCCGCCGTACATCCTTGTGGTTGTAGATTGGGTCACAAACAACGTGGAAGTACAGCTGACATCAGTAAAGGATTCTGATTTGCATGGAACTCCGTGGTCGGTGGTGAAGTAGTTGTAGGGAAAAATACTAGTAGCTTTTGCCTGAAGTCACCAGTAGTGCATAGAAACCATGACTAATGGTAGTACTAACAGATTTATCCAGCAGGGTTGCAAAGGTGTAGCAGCTGTATGGAAAATAGTAATAATACTTTAAATAATCGCCAAACTGTTTGGCCATTAAAGTGGTTGCATTAAGTACAACGGTGCTGCTGGTGCTGTGGGACTGGCTGACACCACAGAGAGTAGTGCACGCGCTTGTCATATCAAGTGGGGGGGGGTGTACAATTGCCAACCTTCATTATCCTTACATCACTAAGGTATAGTAGGTATGTTAGTGACTCCCGTGGGCAAACGTGGATGGTACTAAAAGCAACAGGCTGTGATGGACACAGTAACAACAAAGTATATATCACCAAACTTCAGCGTGTGAGTGTGTGTGTGTGACAGAGACAGTGTGTGAGAAAATGTGTGTTGGCACGTAATGAGCGGAGTGATGGTAAGTGGGTCTCGTGTTGGAAGCATTACAGATATCCTATGTCCCTTTTTAATTTTTTTTATGACAACTTTTACTGCATTTGTACAAAGCAGAGATGTTTCGCTTCTCAGTTAAAGCGATCAGCTGTCTCAGAGTTAAAAACTGATTTAAAAAATTATATACAACTTTTCTCAATAGGGTTATCATATATTCATACTGTATTGTTTGAATAATACTTGGGGTTTCCCTTTTGCTGAAACGAAGCACCGAATACGGGCGTAAAATAAGAAGAGAACTGAAACGCATTTTACTGTTTCAACAAATGTCAACAGCTCCAAAATGCTGGCGCTCCGAATAATTAAGGAAAACCGTGGAAAAAAATACAGGCACACACGTAGAAGCCGGCAGCACCCGAATTTAACGTTCGCCTCAGATCCTCGGAAGGTCCTGCTGTGATACAGAGTCAGTGACGAGACAGGGGCTCTAAAGATCAAAATGCGCAGCATCTCGTGGTGTAAATGAGCGCTAACAACCTTAAGCACTGGTACCTCCTCCTGGCTGCAACTCTTCACTGCCGCAGGGTACAATTCTCCACTCCGGCAACACACAGTAAATAGTAGAAAAATACGCTAATGGACTCAGCCACTCCTGTAGTCCCATCATTTTGTAGAAGCTCAGTTTAGTTTTGTCCAAAGCCATTGTGAAATAACTATAAATAGGCATCAGACCCTGTTGGAAATTCATGCAAATTGCATCTTCTGTGTTCTACTATAGGTCTGTAAAGCCACTTCAGATGTTGCTGGCCTAAGGATGCCAGACTAGCAGTCAGAGAGCCCTATGTAGGGCCAGTGTAATGCAGATTAAAATGTGTCTGTTTTGCTCCAGTGAGAGGTCTCTTACTGGATTAGAAGGTCTGCTGGGGCTGCGGCAGAGACTGCAATCGTTGCACGCCACTCCCGCAGCACCTGCTATTGATCTTTAGGGAAGCCCCTGTCCGTACTGAGATAGCAAGGACAGAGATAGCAGAACTGAGGGAAAGAGGAGCAGCCGCTAACAGCTTCTCACTTCCTACGGGCTCCCTCTAGCTGAAAGAACCTTTCTGTAAGCAGTTTCCTCTAACACCCATCCACCAGCTCTCGGCTGCCCTCACATTCAACCACCATCCATTTCCATCTCTCTCTCTCTATCTCTCTTCTCTGAGTCAGATTCATGAGTATCTCCGTGGTCTTGACACATTATTTATGTGGGCTGCTAATCTGATGCACAGGTCTCTGAGCAATTGCAATCTGGTTTCATATTTTTTCATTTTTTTTTAAACACTAATCTGTCTGTGCTACGGGAAGGTCTTTCAGATTTGAAGTCGGTCCACTCAAGCAGTGCGGTATGATGGGACACGGCGGCTCGTGTTTGTCACACACGCATCAAAGTGCCATTGTAGGAGACCTCAAATCCCATGTATCGCCACCAGCAGCTTCAAATCTAAGCCACTACACAACTCTGTGCACGAGTCAACCAACCTTAAACCCTTTATTACATGTATTGACCGCAGATTTTTTTTTTTTTCCTAAAGAGACTTGCAGAATAACGGTATACAGACGCAGTAAAAGCACAGCCCACCAACACTATGACAGCAGCTGCCTTGATGCCTTTTGTACTCCTTGGGACCCTACATTCCAGCAGCTAGTACATGAGAGGAAAAAGGAGCGCTGCAAAACAGAGGACGCTCACCAGCTCATTATCGAATCAACGAATCTGCTGGCATTTACAACTGCGACACGCCGAGACAAAATGGGCGATTAGTCAAGTCACGCCGTGCAGGTGGACTCTGGCTCGGGGTGCCCTCCTGCTGGTCACAGTCAGGAACAAAAGCGATGTGACAGGGGATTGGTGAGCAGAGGGGGCATCGCCGTGCGGACTCAGTGATCTGTGAAAGCAGGGCTGCCCCCGTCCGCCTTCCCGCCCAGTACACCCCCAGCCAAGACAGCACCGTGTAGGGAGGAGAGAGCCTTAGCAACAGCAGGCCACCTGTGAAATCCTATCAGCATCTCCCTGGTTGTAATTACATCTGGCTAAATGGGGAGGCAACATGTAGGCGTAATGTGATTAAACCGCAATCGGCAACCCAGGCAAGTCCACTCAGAACTACCCCTCCTGTAGCAAGCCTTTGGGGGAAAACACTTTTGCCCCCCACCACAGGGTTGTGAAATAAGCAAATGACTGAAACGTTCTTCAGGTAGCCTGGGCAGACAATGGCCAATCACAGCTGACTGACTGACTTTGACTGTACATTTCCATCCTAAGGTGTGTATATTATTTTGTCATTTAGCGCATGCCCCCCCCCCCAACTAAGCATCACGTCTATATTGAGATATTTAAAGTTTTTTAGCCATATATAGGTAATTTTTATTTATGCAATTCAAAGTACCATGGTCAGTGAGGAGTCGAATCCCCCCTCCTTCAACTGCAAGATAGCAGTGCTAACCGCTAAACTATCTGCAGATCCACACACGCGGGTTTTTCCGCACATAAATGCCTCAAAATAATTAAATGGCCACAAAGTACGAATTTACACGACCAAAATCCACTTTGTGTCAATACAGATTGCATTTGCTCATCTTCATTAAAAAAAAACAGCTAAAACAGGCCTTTTAAACCACTGCATGACAGAGAATGTTGGAAAGCTGTTGTTCTGTAGATTCCCCCCCAGCCCCCTCCATGCCTCTTTTTCTCTCCTGGCATTAGCAGTATTCTTAGGGAATACAGTTATAATGCTAACTTGTCTGATACAAATTACAGCTTTAAAACTGTAAGGAAACGGAAAAGAATGATGCAATTTATTTAATGTCTTAAAATATAATTTAATATGGAATGCTACAATTAAATGCCATAAGAAATATTAAAGTTATGGAGAGAAATAGCTCCCCCCCTCTTTTTTCCTTTCACTGCACTTAAAACCAGAATGTCTGTAACTGCAGTCATGCTTTGGGCTACTAGGTAGAGTAGTGGTGAGCGTTGTTCGCTTTCACTCAATGGATGGGGGTTCTAATCCTCGTGCTTTCCCTGGTGCCTTGATCGAAGTACTCATGCTGAACGGATATGCTAGGACCACCCTGCCGTACAAACAGGCAAATCATTGTAATTTGCTAGGTATATAAACCTAATGTTGTAAGTCATGTTGTGCCAGGGCATCGGTTAAATAAACACATGCGAATGCCTTATATTACTGCCACGGTGCTACACTGAAACTCAAACCTGCTCATCTCTGCAGACACACAATATATGCTGGACTATGACAGCACAAGTTGATTTGCTTCTTTATTTGAAGATCGAATCCCTTACTGATTTTTTCAATGCATGTTTTGACACTGACAAGGCAAGCGGGTCCCTTGCTGGAGGTACAGGTACATGTCCTGACTGATTTAGCGCATACATTACAGCAGCAGCAGCAGTAGGGGTCATGCTGAGAAATTCTAGCTCCTGTTTCAGTCGTCTTGTGTTTTTTTTTTTTGTTTTTTTTTTTTAACAGAACTACCTACAGGCATAGAGACTACCCTAAGGATTTTGGAGCCACTTTGCAAACGTATCAGGGGAAATAATCTGAAACAAATTAAAACTTATATAAAAAGCATCTCCTTAGTTAGGGATTCTAATAAGCAAACATTCACCATAATCTCCATTTTATTTGGGGCATTTATGCAATGCCCCTACCAGGTTGTGTGAGCAGCTGGGTGTTTCATTTCATCAGAATGAAAAGTTCACATGTATGGCATGTCTGGCAGCACTTGTATTAAAATATGTATATTTTATGTTATGGTTTAATCTAAGTCCAATTATTTCCTTTGAAACCTTTACAAGTCGGTGCATAGGGTCTTATCCTTTCCTGTGAAATATTCTCTGGGACCGGAATTGCCTGGAACAGAATGTGTCCGCGTGCTATTTGAGGACTATTTGAGACACAAGGGTCCAAGGGACTGGGGGCTGGGGTACAGCTCTTAATCAGTCCTTGCCGGGGTCTTAGAAAATTTCTCTGACAGTGTGTGGCAGAAGAGCCGGTCTGCGCAGTGACACCCTCCTGATGCACAGTCACACACTTTGCGAGACCAAATCTCAGCAGCCATCCTCTAATCCACACAGAGGTTCCTACCCTGTGTTCGGCATCAGGACAGCTGGCTTGTACCATTCGGGGCATTAAGAACCAATAAAGTAAACGGAAGATCTGCCCTCTAACGGACATGCAGGGAGGGATGAGCAATCCTCCACTGATGCAAAGCTCAATGTATCCTTCTCTCTAGCACATGCAAACATTACACCTGAAACGTGCACCAAACACGGAGGGTCCTACAAAGACGTTAATTCAAAAGGGAGCACTCTCGGTTGCTATTGTGGTGACAAATGTGGATGCAGTTGAGGCATGGCAGGGATGCAAATGCAAATACGAAAAACCACCACTGCCTGATCTGAATGTGAACTTCCCTGCAGCTGAACAGTGATACACAGAATGCAGCTCAAGCTCCCCTTTGTGTTACAGCAAGGACGCCTTTGGTTTGTGCAGGCGTGTAGCCTTTACCAATTTCCCTTTGCTTAACACATTGAAGAACAGGCTTCTGAGGCTTAGAGAACAAGGGTGTACTTACGCTGTGAGATCTTGGCCAGATGCAAACGGTTCACCCAGGAGATCTTACTCAGGGGGCTGGGTGTGTTGAAAGCCACCATGAAGCTCACAGGACGTCCGGACCTAGAGGGGTCGAGTAAACATACATATTCCGAGTTGGTACAGTGCAAAGAAGCTGGTATAGCAGGCCTTCTGGTTTGTAGTCCTAGAAGTTGTTCCCAATGTCTTAGTAGCGTAGTATCGAGGGTCACTTTATCATTTATAAATGCTCCATCAGGAGACCGCTGAGAGGAATAGGACATGTTATGTGCACTGCGATGTGGTTGTATCTGGTGACGATATACCGCTCTCACCCAGCAGTGACTTTCTCTCCCAGAGTGCCTTGACTTCCATGTCAAGTAAAAGTCATTCGGCACCCAGTAGTTTCCACCTCTTCTCCTGCTCTACTGGCCAAGCATGAGAAACCACTAATTAAGAGTGAGAACATCTTGCCATAAGGTTAGTCTTATGTAACATGCCAGGTCTTTAACTTGGGGAGCACTGGAAGGGCAAAAGGACTACCCAGAAAACTCTTCACAGTGATGGTCCCACTCACCAAAACAGTTCTAACCTCAGCTGCCCTATTCTGCTACTGGTCTGCTGCTGCCCTTGCCCTCCCCCTTTAGAATGTCACTGGGGATTTCTATTACCAGCCAGATCCAACCTTTGTCACTGTATCTAAAGCTCCTCCTGATAAAGAGGCCCTCTGTGGAAGGCAAGGGGAAAGGCAGACATCATTAGAAGGTAATTGACTGGAGAACTGTGTGTGACCAGAAATCCACTGCAGTCACACACTTGCACTGTCTACTCCACAGCTGGTTCATCCAGAGACTCAGAGAGAGAGAGAGAGAGAGAGAGATAGAAAGAGAGGGGAGCTTTTAACCTCCCTGTACTCAAAAAAAAAATCAACTACATATGGAGAAACGGCTTATTCTTTATTCCACGCACAGCGTGCTTCCGCAACTGGGCAAAACATCTTCAGAGTCTACTTTCTATTTACTAAAACTTGAGAGCAGATAGCAGTACTGAAAGATCTACAGACACCTGAGAAAGACTAAGAGGGGGTGACGTGATAAGGGGAAAGGGGACCGGCAAGAGAAAGAGAAAGAGACTGAGGTGAGAGGAAAACACGTATTTAGAAGGATTACCTGAAAAATGCTCTCTGTTTTCAAAAGCTTAGGACTGTTCAGGTCACAGTACACATGGTTGCAGTACATGGTGTGAGGACAACGAACAAAAGCATTTGTGGGGCAAAATTCAGAACCAGAATGGAAGGCAGCACTCACACTCAAATCAAAGTGGCTCCCATCGCCAACAGTTTCACAAATATTTTGATACCTGATGGCTTTACTGCATCACCGCCTCTCGGGTACCTTATCCTAGAGTTTAATAGCCGAGCCCCTACCGGGACTTGAACACATCACCGGCCTGGTTCCTTTACATGCTGTGCAGTCTGAATCGTTGACTGCAGTGCATCGACTGGGTTCTGAGTGCATTCTGTGTCTACCTGCCAGTGTTTAACTACAGTATATATATAATTATATATATATAATGTATAATTATAATTCATTGTCTTGCCCCCCCACCCCCTCCCAGAGTTAGAGTTCTTCCATAGAGGATGGTGCTGGCTTGCAGCCAGAGATGAGGGAGATCAAGAGAGAAGAGTTACAAAACGAAAGGGACCCCCAGAAGCTCAGCTACACAAAACGGTAAGACCCCCCCCCCCCCCCGTACACACATACCATCGCCTGCTACTAACTCCTCAACCGTGTGGCACAAGCTCTGCTTCCATGATCATCTGCCAAATAACCCCTCGGTGTAACACTCACCTCCTAAAACCTGTCACCACGCCACCCCGACACATCCATGGGACTCTTGTCACACACCCTCTGTCACCCCAGATCCCACTTGGACCTCAAATCCCGGTTGTTCCTTGCAAATTCTCCACTGTGCTGTATGCCTGCTTACTCTGATCCCACAACCTGCCACATGCAGCTCTGGTTTGCACAAAATGACACAGCTCTGCTGTTCCACCAGATTCCGGTTTCATTTGTATCTGATAATATCTTTAAGGCAGATACGTTTGAACGGCGAGTATAGTATCAGTCTTGTGAGCCATACTCCCCTCTGGGAGGAATACTACTCCGGGTGAACATATTGTGTCTGTATTAGGGCAGGAGCATAGAGGAGGAGTCTGCAGCAAATACATGAATAAAGTCTGGGCCACCAGTTCCAGTAGAGCAACACCTTCCTCGCATCTTCCTTACGCTGCCCAGAGACTCTCATCATTCCTCATTTGGCACAATTTTCACACATCTGGGTGGCTGCATACAGACGCACTCCACCAAAAAAAAAAAAACAAAAAAACACATCCAGTTCCTTCGTGTCCTTGTTTGACAAAAAGCGTAGACTTCCTACAGCCAAGGGGTGCAAAGGTACCTATTTTTAACTTAACAATTCTTGGTTAAGCACACCAATGGGAGCTGTCTGAATGGCACACCAGGTGTTACATGGTCTAACAGTGTCAATTACTTCATTTTTAGAAGTGATTTAAGCAGTGATTTTTTTCCACCAGCTACTCATTGAAAATATGCAAAGCCGTTGCACTGGAGTTATAATTTGCCCTGTAGTTCTGGTAAAGGTCAGATGGAACAAGCTATTAATGTCTCGTGAATAGGAGCCCAGGTAATGCCCTGGGGAGAGGTAGGTGGAAGTGGTGTCTGCCCCCTTCATCATCATAAGGCCACAATAGACCCCTATTAGGATGTCTGCCACCAGCTATTATCTTTTAGAGCCGCACAACAGTTCAGTCGGCGTCGGGGGCAAGGCAGCATCCTCCACAGTAACATCTCTTTAATCCCACAATGGCCCGATGATGTCACTGACTTCATTCCTGCTTCTTCAAATCTTGTTTCAGTTAAGACTGATGGCCCTTAGAGGAAGGGGACAAGAGGGCTGGAAGGGAGTGTCCAACTGTGATTTCTGGCAATGTTCCAGAAGCAATAGATCCAAAGGAAACCAGCACCGGCTAAAGGGCCCGATAATTAGGGGTATGGTACAATGGGTGGTCGGACACCCGTTGCCCCACCTCCGAGGTTCCATCCCACCACACGGGACACTTACTTGTCCGGCCTACCAGGAACCAGCAGATGAAGACGGCACTTGTTGGCACTCTGGATCTGGTCCTCTTTGATGCGGATGAGCCTCTGGAGGGCCAGGCACCAATCCTGCGCTACTGTGGTGTTCAGGTTCTAAACACCGGAGCAAGGCATGTAAAGTCAAATTGTTCCACACACACAGCTAAGGGCCACACAGACGTTCACAATTAACAAACACCGTCAAGCTGTTCTTCACAGCACCTATGTCTTTTTTTTAGTTACTGTAGACATTGTAGAGATGTTTAAAAATAGCCAGACTAAACAGATGAATTCCTAGGAGAGGTCTTTCAGTTTCACATTTGACTGAGGTACCTTGTCTGTTGAAATACTGCATCCATGAGGGAATGAGTGAAGATGTTATTGAACCTTAGACATCATTTAGCCAGCAAAATAAAATAGCCAAACACAGCCTACTTTCTTTCCAAAATGAGTGAAGCATAAGGAAATGATGATGTATATATCTCGGGTTTCTGTGAAGATTTCTTTCCACACCCTCAGTTAGGTTGCCTCAATTTCAAGATTAACTTTGGAATATGTTATGAAAGGGGAAGAGCCCTGTTGAAGTCTCTTTCAAACCCCTTCTGTGGACTTCGAGCTGTGATGGCCCTTCTTGAGTTTAATATGTCACAAATCATAAATTACAGGACAGTCCTCTGTTCACAAAGCCCGGCCAGCAGAGCCTGCCCCAGCCCCAGGGCCACTGTTTTTCAGCAGTTCATTTCTGCTCCTGTCAGACTCGTGGTGTTCTCCCCCCACTGGGGACAGAGGCATTGACACACCATCTGAAAGCTGGGCTATAAAGTGGATCTCAATTACCACTAATCGAAGACAGGTATCTCAAAGTGTTCTTCAGTAACAGTTCAGGGACATTCTCACAGACTTCTAGGGATTCTCTCTAAAAAGCCCCAAACTATTCTGTGTCAAACTTGGGAGGATTATTTATTATGATTCTTATTTCTCAGAACAGCATTTACTGTGATAAAATTTTCTGCTCGGTGTAAAATGTCCAAACCTTATGATGTCGGGGGTTTGGGTCACAGTCCGTCGTAGATGTACATTCAGAAAAATTGGGCTTCTACAGTGTTGAACGGTGGCCGTGAGGTGTGCTGGTGTCTTGAGCTGTGGTTTCGGATGTGGGCTTAAATCCAACTTAGTCCGTGTGGATTTGGCCCATTTTTCCCGCTGTTCCCATTTCCTCCCACAGTCCAAAGACATGTTTCAGAAGAACTGCTGACTCTCAGTTGCCCTTCGTGTGTGTGTGTGAGTGAGACTGCTCTGTGATGGACTTGGTGTTCTGCGCAGGGTGTAGCTTGCTTCTCGTCCAATGCTTCCAGGGCACACCTCACACCACCGCTATCCTGAACTATACAAATGGTTATTTACAAAAAATTAGTGGCTGTTTCTGTGTGTTTCTAGGTTCCCCATCCCGTTCGTTTAATTACGTCTGAAGATGGCCTCTTTTCCCTGTCTGACACTGAATCGTGGATACCGAAAAAGGCCACTGTCATTACGGCACACTTGAGTATATTTGTCCCAAGATCTGAGTTGTAAGCGGAGCAGCTGAGAGAGTCCCAGTGATGCCACTATTAAGGATGCACTGGCCCAAGGCTTGACAGAGATGAACTGACTCTTTACCACTCTTATCAATTACTCTGTCGGGGCCCCCATTTTTTTTTATTGCAGCACTTAAGTTGCAAGGCATGAGCACAGGGCTGAACCCTTGGTGAATCAATGTGAGTGGCGGTGGGTCTCAGCTCCATGAGGCCCCCCCGCCACTTCCCAGTCCCAGAGGTGTTGGACCTCCTGTGTGGGAGAGTGATGGAGTGCGCCTTCTTCAGCTTTGCTGGACCATAGCAGGTGGTCATGCCAGTCACACTTGTGCTGCACACTGTGGGTATACGCAGCAGCCACATCCCTAAGCCCACACATACAATGCTTGACTAGTTGGGCCTAGGAGACTACGGTGGGGCAGCGTGTTAAGAGGTATCGAGGAGGTCCGAAGCTTTTAGCAGATCCTTCATCTTTACAGATGTGCCATGTCTTTTTGCCGGTTTGTTCTAAGCACATGGCTGCATGGTTTGAGCGCTACCTGTTCTGACGTTGGCTATACTATCTGCATCTTGTTTCCCAATATGCCTTTTATTTACTGTGCTTTGCCATAACTGTAGAGCCATGCAGCGGCACACAAGCGTGTGTTGTGACAGATTAAATGGCACGGCCAAAGAAAGTCAGACACTTCAGCAGCACCGGTCTGGCAGACTATTGAGGGATACGGTTAAGGTGATCTAAGGTTAGGCTCTGGGGGTCTGTGGAGCTGTAGGGGTGTGTCCAAGAATAAGTCTGTCATTGTGTCAGCGTGTAGGTGCCATTAGGAAGGTACAACCATACACAAACCTATGTATTGGGCTGGGTTTGTTGATACGTACAGCACTGTGCAAAAGTGTTAGGCATGCAACTTCAATGTGTGTTGAGAAGTACAGGTAGATTCTTATCTACCATCAGGGAGGTTTCTGGTTGGACCCAAATTCATTCTGCAGCCTGAGAATGACCTCAAACACCCAATCTCAGTCATACACAACTATCTTGAACAAAAAGAAGGAATCCTGCAACAGATGGTATGGTCCCCACAGAGCCCTGATCTCAACATGATCGAGTCAGTCTGGGAGGACATGCAGAGACAGTCAAAGTGTGCAGGAGAACTGTGGTCAGTTCCTCAAAACGTTTGGAAGAACCTACCGACCTCTACCTTAAACTGCATGCAAGTTTGCATAAGAGAATTGATGGTGTTTTAAAGGCAAAGGGTGGTCCCACCAAATATTGATCTGATTGAGGTTTTTTTGTCTACTGCAGTTTTAGAAGGTTTATTGATTAATAAGTATTCATGGCATTATTTTTGGAACCGTCCTCACTTTATAGCATTTTCCCCACAGGTGCCTAAGACTTTTGCACAGTACTGTATGTCTATCAGGATGTACGAGTTGTATGGTATATGGTTAAGGTCTGTCTGGTAGGTTAAGCTGGCGTGAAAGTTCAAGTGAAGGGTGGACTTTCCACTGCACCTGATAGGTTCCCTGGAGCGTCCCCACCAGCAGCGTGACCTCTTCCACCACAGACAGGTCATGCTGCAGCTCCTGAAGCTCCTGGTAAAGACGCGGAGGACCCAAAAACATTTTACCTGCAAGCATAACACAAACGCACCCTGTGTTAAATAACATGTAACCTACAACTCGCAGTTGCTCATTTGAATCCAGCTCCTGCTTTAGTACCCATGATTAAGGTACTTACCTTGAATAACTTCAATAAGAACGTTATAGAAATTGTTAACTCATGATCAAGTCGGTTTGTGTAGAGCTGTTGTCTCAATAATAACAACAACAGCGAAAACAATAATAATAATACACAGTCCCGCGTCTGAAATCACAACCCCTCCAGTGAAACTCATTGCAGACAAACTTGCTTCATAAACCCACATGCGTCTAATATAATATAGAGTCCAAAAGTGCGCACAAAAACTTGCCTAGAAGGCACAGCCCTCGCTAGAACACAACAAATAAAAACCCAGACTGTAAGACGCAACACATAAGACAAAACTCTCTGGTGTACCGTCTCACAATGCCGAGTGCCCTTCTTAAAAACAATCTGCCCTCCAGAACATTCTCCTAGTCTATTTCCAACTCCGCTGTGGCTTACATAAAAGGTACGCACTGTTTTACTCTCATACAAGCGTGTTTGTTTTGTATAATTAGGTTTTGCCTGTTTAGTTTGTTCTTGAGGTCCTTTAGTTAAAATCTCAGGTTGTGCGACGCCCTCCTTACCCTTGAGGAGAGTTTAACGCAATTGATTCGGCACAGTTTGGACACACATACGCGGCCTATTCAGGGCGTACGCGCCGTAACTGAATGCTGATGAAGGCGGGCAAACAAATGAATACCGATGAGTGACGATAATAGACATCTGCTTATGTGTGTGTGTGTGTGTGTGTGTGTGTCATCTCTGTAGCACGCTGGGTCTTCACTGATCGCAGCCGCAGCAGGGAGGTGGGTGCGGGGTTTGAATCCACCCATCAATACTCCCCACCACAAAAACTGGAGATTAATGAGCAATGAATTGATTGCCATTGTTTGCTGAGCAGCCATAACAGACCTATGATCCAAGAGAAGGGAACAAACACTAAGACAGTGCCAAAATGACAGGGCTCCCCTTGCCCGCTGAGAAGCGCACAGGTGTCTCATTAAACACGAAATGGGCCATCGATATGAATGAAGACTCCGTCGCAGACGTTGGCCGAAGCCCCAGGGGAATCGATGGCTGTGCTGCTCTGCGCCGTCGCGCTGCCCTGTCTCTCTGTAGGCTGAAATGAACAGCGCAATTAAATCCCCCATCAGATGCGGCTCCCAGGTCCGGCGGTTTCACGCCGCCGCGTACCCCGTGACCAGGCGGCGGGTGAGATGAGGTGGTCGCTTCGGCCATGATCGGCTGTGAATGGCGCTGCGGTTGTGACCGTCTTGGCGGTCGCTGTGCTCACCGCAGAGGTTCCCGGACCCTGCCTCTGCGCTTTTGTCACGGAGCCGAAACCTCAGCGGTCTAATAGCGTCCCTCGTACGGACGAATGCTGACATCCGTGATCTCTGAAGCACCATCGATCTCGTGGGCACGTGAGCAGAAAGCCTCGGGGACGAGGCTTCTACCTTTGGGATTATCGGGCACGGCTGGATCACCGTCCGCTCGGCTCGCTTCCGGCTCTGCAGAGCGTCTGCAAAGGCGATTGTGGTCCTGTTGTAATCCTTCGAAATCTGGACGGTGCTGCTGGATTGGCTTTGCGTCTCAGCCTTCCGTAATCCTCCGCCGTAACTGGGCGGCGCAGCCCGGGCGGCCTACCTGGGCCTACGCGCTCAGCAGCGGCCAGAGCCCGATTGTCGTGCTCTGTGCAGTTCTGCTCTGCATGTGTGTAATGGCCACAGACAAAAGCAAATGGCCACAATCGCGCCCTAACCTGTCCAAATGATTTGCCATAAAAATGACAATAAACAGTTTGAGTGCCACTGAAAGGGTTTCATCTGTCCAGCGCAAACCTCCACAGGAGTCCCATAGAGTGTTTTTCTCTCCACCCCCCCCCAAAACTACCATTACCACAGGCGTATTTGTCATTCAAAATGCAAAAAGTCACTTACAGCGCCATAGAGTGGAAGTTCACAACCGGCTGGCATCGGACCAGCGAGGACGGGGGGGAAAAAAGGCAGGCCTGTTTTTCCTTTTACATCTCAATTTGAGCTGAAGGGAAAAAGAGAGATCCTTGTAGTTCCCAGAAGGCCAGCCAATTTCATCAATAAATCAGGGCACTAGGGCCTGCAGAAAATGAAAAATGAGTCCATTTCAGTCAAGGCGGGGAGTACGGGATGCGATTCGAGCGAGGTGCCCTACGGAGTGACACCTTCAGGGAGGGAGTAGACACACTGTCCCTCCTCTCGCGAGCTCTAAAAATAGGCAGCCGCCAGTCTGAGTGGCAGACAGGGAGGCGGGGCTTGGGGAGTCAGGGAAGTCTTGAGGAGTGTGACGGTTGCATAATGCAACGTGCTTTCTCCAAAAGCAGGTCGCAGGCGAGCTGGGAGAAAGGGAGAGATAGAGAGAGGGAGGGCGAGAGACGGCGCACGCAGCGCCCGAGGCGATCGAGCAGCAGAGGGAGGCTCAAACAGGAACACTGTGAGAACGGGTCAGGCCTTCGTGATGCTCGTGCATTTTTTAGCAGCACCTGCAAGCTGAGAAGCGGGGTACCTTCACCTCTTATTTCTATCGAGCTGTGCCGGCTCTCTAATAAAGGAGACGCAAAGACCCGCCGCAGATTGATGACATCGCTCTGCACACGTTTATGGTCTATCAGAGAGTGAAATGAAAGTGTAAATGGTGCCACTCTGATCTGCCCATTCAGTGAGACACAGGAAGCGTTCCCCGCAGACACAAGAACAGCTAAAGCCTTGTTTTAAGGATGCGTTGAACCCCGGCATCCACCCACACCTCAGCCTCGATTTACTGCACAGCCATTATTCCCCGAGGAAAACGGCTTTGTTTACCTGGGACCGTGTTGCTGTTAGACTGCCGGACCCCTGAGTGCTGAAAAAGGGCCTCCTGAGACTTCTCCTGGCCCACCTCCACCACCTGGACCTGCAGCAAAGGGGCACTCCACTTTACGTTGTACTTCGGCCCAACTGGAACCAGGCTGCTTAGGTCGGGGGGCCCCCTGGTGACAACAACCCCATGGAACAGTTAATCACGGTGCCCTGGAGAACACATCACCAAAGGTATTTCACATTTTTCTACTGGGACGGGATCTGAGTATTTTCTTTCCACAGTAATGGGGGGGGAAAGTCTCCTGATCAATTGCTTTTGCCACAAGAGGATGGGACCCTGCGCTTTTCTGAAGGCTCATCGCTATTCATGTATTCTTGTAATCAGACACAATCAGTGTTGTGATCGGTTCCTCGAGATTTTAAAGGGCAGACAAAGTCAAAGGCGAGGGAATTGAGCCACGAGAAATGCAGAGCGATAATTACTTTGAAGACAAACGGGATCGGCTAGAAAGATCACTTCTACCGATAGCCGCGCTGCACTCAGCAGGTCTGTAAACTTTAAAACGCCGCCTTTGTTCTCCCGCAGAGTGATAAAAGGGACTGCCACAGCTATTACGTCTAAGGACAGTGAAAGTAGTACCATTTACTATTTACTATAGACGCTGTTTTCAGGACCTAAAGGAGTTACCATTCTCCAAGAGTTAATACACCTTACGTTACTCTCGTAAGACGCGGTACGATAAACCCGCAGATGAAGAATCACATGCTTGTCCCAGCATATCAAAACAGCCGGTCTTCCCAGGCGAGAAGATATTTACAGAAACCCTGACTTTTGGTGCATTATGTGAGATGCGATGTTGCAGATGCAGCAGATTAATGCTGGAGGAACCCAAAAGGTTGATGGTCGAAATCCCACGAGGTGCAGTACTGCTCATACCCACAAGCGAGGCAGTTAACCTGAAATGCTTCAGCAAAAAAGTCCTGCCGTATAAACGCGATGCACTGTTCTCCGGCGCAACCGGGATGCTCACTTGACGTTGATGCTGGTGCACACAAGTGTGTCGTTTAGGAGGAAGACCTTGCGCTCCTTGGACTTCAGGACCTGTCCGCGTTCGCCGTGCACAATTTCCGTCAGTGTCTCGCACAGGACCAGATGGCTCTTCTCTGAGCTCAGGACCTGAGGGAGGCAAGGGCGACGGAATGAAAATCACACATACGTGCGCGCATCCCTGAAAACCGCGGTACAGCACGGTACACGGGGCCGCATGTCCGCGTCGGAGGTAATTACACGTTTTTCACCGAAGAAGAGCACAGTGCTTAGGAACACGTGCTGGTCTTGGAGACCCGCACAGGCCCAGATATGAGTCGTACGGTAAAATTCACCACACAGAACACGTGCCCACCATGGAGACGATTGCGCACAGACAAACAGACGTTCATAAACACACATCATATGGTAGAATATGGCACAGACAAACATGCGATGACCTTGAGAATAGTTATAAACCCACGTAAATGTTATCCAACAAGAGTGCAGTACTCGGGAGCACGTGCTGATCCTGAAGACTGTCACATACACACCGGCGTACGAACGGGAGGTATCGCATTTCCGGCCTTTTACTTGCATCCTGAAGGTCCCTGTTTGAATCCCGCTCGGCTTTAGCACCCTTAATGAAAATACTTACCCTGGATTTAAACAGTACCTATACTGAATAAACAGGTAAATTGTTGTCAAGTTGACCATTTTGACACGGTAAGCTGTACTGGACCGAGGTATTCGCTAAACTAAGGATATTAACAACAGCGTAAGCGTCCAGCAGCAGAGCGTAGTCCACACTTCACACAGATAGCAGCCAGCACGTCGAGATGAATCCCACTGTAGAGTCCAGCAAAGAACATGTCCATCTTATAAGTCACTGGAGACAGACATGCATAAGAGTGTATCTGACAGCAGGAGATACATACATTTAAGATACCGGCACACGCTCAAAATCTGACCACAGATTCACACGTGCATTTGTAAAAGCAGAAGACCTCTAACACACCATATGCTCACGTACTACAGACCTCCGAGGTGTATTATACGATTCAGCGTGAATATTTGCCTGCATCAGGACTTGTGTTATCTTTAGGCCCTTAGGGTTATTAATTCAGTAGAAATATTTTGTTTTTGTAGTCCATACCTGAAGCTCCTTCTGTAAAAAACAGCATATGGATGACTTTTAATCCACGGGACAAGATGAATTCTGGACATTTTTCTCAGTAGTGGATTTCTTGGGCAATGGTACTTGTTCATGCTGTTAAAATCCAGTTTTTTTTTGCCATTTGCTATACATTTTGATGTATTCACGTGTCGTTTCTGTTTGTATGCTTCCGTGACTCTGTGTTTCAGCCGTCGCTCACATTTTTAAAAAATCATCACATTACCACATTTTTTTTTTTTTTTAAAAAAAAGCTTTAGTAAAAATTGCAGTTGGAAAAAAAGGCATGTTCTCCTGCAGCGCGTACATTTCTTCTCACGGCTGGGGTTGCGTGACCGAACGGTCACCTTTTTGATCACACGCCATCTTTCTTTTCGGCGCTTTTCGGATCAGTCTCGTTCGTTTTTATGCAGTTTGCCAGGCGTCTCGTCGCGTTCAGGAGAAGGGGTAAACGGTCAGTAAAATAGAGCCAATTCAAACAAACACTACAGGCCTGTAATATTTATGTGCAATCAATTGAAACGCTCAATTTCTATAAATAATGTACGCTTATTTTGCGTACTCCACATCGCAGAGAATGAATTGCTGTATCTGCTGAGAATCACTAACAGTGGCATTTTGGTCAATTGTATCTGAAATTTAGGCTGGTTTTCAGCCAGGATCCGGCGGGCCGCCTTTAAATTCCCGCGTTACTTTAGCGCCCCCTAGGGGACCATCTTGTTCTGGACCAGGGATGATACGGATGGGGCCCCAGCTGCCAGCTTCCTTTCACCACGGGCATGGTTTGCATGTGCCGGCCCTGTTGGGCATCCGTGCGTTTGAGATCCCGAATGAACAACGCTCACGTTTATCTCCGGCTACTTCGATAGTCGTAGACAAAGGGCGAATATTTCATCGAGTAGCTAAAACGTTGCAGTGCCGACCCCCACCCCACCCCTGAAAATTCTGTGGATACACGAAAGGCCGCCTTGCAGACAGCGGGGAGAACCGGCTGAACCACCAGCCGTCCTGACACGTAGCGGACAATCGGGGTTTCCAATTAAATGTCTCATTTCCCCCGTAATTCCCTAATTCGGGAATGCATTCGGTCTGATTTGCAGCAGCTGATATCGGGCCGGTAATGGAAAAAGAACGACCGCGGCATCACATTCAGCCTGTGTTTGGGAACGATAATGTCGCATCATTTCACCGGGGTGATGGTTTCGAGAAATCCAATACGTGGTGCTGGAAATTGCAAATGGCGGGGGTGGCAGCACAAACACAAACAGGGTTTGGGGGGAAACCGGGCCCTGTCGAAGCTCCAGGTGTCGGCTGGGCGGCGCAGTCACCTTGCCAAGGGCGCGGTCGCTAACGCTGCGGGCCAGATGCTGAATCTCAGCCACCTGGTCGGCGATACGCTTCTGCTCGTTGAGCTTCTCGGCCAGCGTCTCCAGCTCGGTGAGGGCCAGCTGCAACGGCAACCGGTCGAGGTGGCCTCTCGGAGTGTTCTTCAGCATGTCCTGAAAGACGAGGGAGGAGAAGCGTGGGGTTTGGCCGAGAACGACGGGCGGTGTTAATATTGATTCTTTGCTTAGCTGACACTTTTTTCCAAAGCAACTCAAGTTCCATTACAGCTGATCCGTTTATAAAGCGAGGCGCTTCACTGGAACAATTTGGTGTAAACACCTCGCTCAAGGGTAAGACGGCAGTTGCAGGGAGTGGTGTTCAAACCGTCTACCTTTAAGCTAACACTCCATGCTCTTAACCGCAACGCCTCCTGCTTCCCCAGGCAGATAGAAAACAGGAATGCAAACATCATGTTGGAGTCAAGATAACACGTTTGACTAAGATAATTCATTTTTTCAGTGTTAGGTCACCCACATTATGAGTCTTCTATGCATAAATATGATTAATTACCAAGGGAGACGGTGAGGGTCCCCCGACTCTCAAGACCCCTTCGTGGGCATCTGAAAATGCCATTCTCCTCGATGACCGCGCGGCTTCAAGACTGCAGCCGCACGTACGACATTTTAGAAACTGACTGCAGGGGCATAAAGATAAGCACCGGTTTCGGTATAAATGGTATTGATGGACTAAGATGCCTCGCTGTGAGGGCCCTGCTGCAAAAGCGTTACACAGCTTCCCTAATGAATCCGAGGCGGCCGCACTGCCTATACCCCGCTGGCCACCCCGGAGCTGGCTCCGGGACACGGCAGGATACTCGCTTTTAGGTCCATGTTGCCCAGGAGTTCTGCGGTAATAACCTGTGTGTATTTTCAGGATCCGGTGAAACAACCCGGTGACTAGCCAGATTTGGGTCCATGGCAAACAGTTATCAGAGCGCACAGAGCCATGACAGAACCATCCCTCTGCTGCCTCTGGCGCTGAGACAACACACACTCGCTTAGAACAAGTCTATGAGCGTGCGAGTGTGTGTGTGTGTGGGCGCCCACTTGTGCGTCTGTTGCACTCCGGCGCGTTGCGTTTAGCGACCCCCTTCCACCCACATCTGCGATTGAGCTATAAGCACTAACCCATTGCAGACATACAGCACTTGCACTTGCTATTAATTTCATTAACCGTTTTGTAAATTCACAGCCCACCAATGGCCACCCAACTGTGAAATGAAGTGTAAGCATTGCAACAGCTCGACACTCCTAATCTAAACTCTATAAAGGCAGCATAAATATTTGAAAGTGGATGAAAAATGTATTAGTCAAATGAAGGAAATCCTGGCATTATTTGCCATTTTCAGGAGCATAATATAATATGTACGTGTAATATTTATTCAAGTGGAATCACTTGGCTGTGTCAGGTCTTTCAAACACGGGGTCGGTATCGAGTTGGTATCAAGTTGGTATCAGGTCTAATGTGTGTGTGTGTGTGTGTGTGTGTGTGTGTGTGTGGGGGTGGGTGTGTCTGTCTGGAGAGGGGGGGTCTGATCACCACTGTGAGTACAGGCTCTGTGTTTTGTAGCTGCAGACGTGACAGTTCTGTGCGTGTGACAGCTGGCTGTTTTAAATTCCAAAAAAAAAAAAACCTAAAAAATTAATGAACTTTAACATTCTGCGCTCTGATGGTGCTATTTGTTTAGTTAGGATCATTGCAGCACACCATATGCCTCCCTCATTAGGGAGATGCACAGTTTTACTGCATAATTTTATCCCACCATGGCCGTACAGTCCTGTTCTTCTCCTCACTGAATGGCATGCCATTAGCACCTCGCGAGTGGTGGCCGTGTGTCTTCTTCCTACTGCTGCTCAGTGTGCTGTGGGCGACGCACCTTAGGACCCGCCGTGCCTAAAGCCGTAGACACCCTGGGCAATAAAGGCCACTGAAAGGTTGTGCGTTTGAGTCCCAGCAGAAGTTCTGTTTCGATAATGTTGAGTAGGCTGCTTAATCTGAACCTGAACTTCTCCCTGTCTGGCTTAGTGGGAAATTTGAAAGCGGATGAAATTCATATTAGGCAAGAATCACAGAACTGCTGATAGTGTTTGTCATGTGAGGAGCATAATGTAATGTGTAAATGTAATATTCATATAAATGACATCACTGGGCTGAGTGGAGTCTCTCAGATATGACGGCCTTATGCTTTTGCGTGTCTGTGGCATTTGCCGCAGTATAAATATCAATTTTTGTAAAGAGATAAAGTGTGAAATAATCGGTTTTAACAGTCCCTTTGGAAGAAGAAATGTGTTCTTGCTAACAATGCGTGGAATATGTACACAACGGTACACAGCGGTTTAACAACAACTGACAAACGGTTAGAACAAAATTTACCGGCACCCCGGGTAGCACTGCTGTCTCTCAGTGTCTGGGATGTGCATCGAGACGTGGGTTCAAATACACCTCGGTCTGTGTGGAGCTTTCGTGTTTTCTCCATATTCACGTTTCCTCACAGTCCAAAGCCATGTTTATGATTGTTCTGCTGTATAAATGGGTGAAGGGCTTTCGAGAACTTTGTGCGTCGCCCAACTCTAAGGCTACTTACTCACCTGCAGCAAGAGGATGAACTGAGGAAATCGCTGGATGGGTTTCACCATCAGACCATACAGGGTGATGCGGTCCTTGCTGGAGGCCTGCTTCTTCTGAGAAACACAGTACTGGCTCAGGAGCTGGTGAACTTACCACTGGCACACTGCTAAGCTAAGCCTCCACGAACACCTCCCCCCCCCCCCCCCCCCCCCCACCCCTTCCCCCCNCCCCCCCCCTCCCCCCCCCCCCCCCCCCCCCCGGCTCTCTCTCACACACACACACACACACACACACACACACACACACACACACACACACACACACACACAGAGGGAGAGAGTATGTTATAATAACAGCACTCGTCCAATTCTAATTTATGGAAATCACACAAGTAAATCCAAGCTCTCTTTTTTGCAAACAATGAAAAAACAAATATTGCTGGGCGCTAAAATGGACATATTTTCACTGTGAACTGCCCACATTGCTTAGTTTCGGAAAAATCAATGCGCGGCGATTCTTATCATAAAGTTCAGATCTCGTGAATAAAAAAAAGCACAAAACAAATAGCAGCCCTCATTTTCAGGAGAGCGTCCAGAAGTTATCGGCTCAAAATGAGTCAAGGACACCTGTATCATTAAAGGCAGCTCACCTTCAGGAATTCCAGGAAGGCTGGTTTGGACATGCAGGCTTTCTTAAGAAACCCCATGGCAGTGGTGAAGTTGTTGACATAATCGCTGTACACGTCCAGTACCATTGATTTGGAGAACTATAAAACAGAGAAGGTCCTGGAGTTTGGCGGCTGAGTATGGGGACAGTAAGGATGTTTTAAAAGCTGCAGGAAGGCAAGTCGTACGACCTCAGCGTACGAAACCTGCCACACGCTTAAGAAAATCAGCTTGCGTTACGGATACGTTAAAAAAAAAGCACCTGGACAGGATTTTACCTTCCTGGTTTCCGCACTTGTCCGCCTGAAGCTGTCTGTTCATAACACCCCCCCGCCCCTGCCCCCGGTACGTGCGGGTGTTCACCTACAGCTTATCGGGAGTAAACTAATTTCCTAGGTTATTATGGCACAAATACAACAAAATACTCATTTCAGCTGTTCATTTAAAAAGGCAGGGTGTTTGCCAACCCAGGGAGGGAAATTTCCCTTGCGATCCAACTTGGGTTGGGGGGGCGACTAAGGGTCACACCACGAGGAGACAGGCAGGGGGATCGCTTGTCCCACTTTGCTTTGATTAAATGCCCCGGCGCTGTCCGCGGGGCTGCTGACAGCAGCAGTTCGGGAGGGAGAGATGCCAGAGGAAATTAGCAGAGCACTAACAGAATTGAACCCCCCCCGAAAGCGCAGGGGAGCGGCATCATTACGAGGTGCTGCTGCACGGCAACCCTCCCCGATTAATAATCCATTACGCAAAAAATGCAGCAATCTTCCAAGTCCATCAGGTCGCTGTGGGACGCTGGCTGCCCCCGTGAGGCTGGGAGAGTCAGGGGGCATTGATCCCAGCGCACTACAGATGGGTCCGGTGCAATTGCCACCTCCTTTCTAAACAGAGCATAATGTGTCCTTTGAAGGGAGCAGCACATTAGAGAGGGTTTCAGCGGGAAATTAATTCATTAACCCACTTCTGGGGGTTCAGTTTGTACGGGTCTCTTGTTGCCATGGTGTCCGGAAGAGCTCCATCACAGCTGTAATTGAATCCCCGTCTCCAGAAAGGCGGCGCTTGGTTACTGGAACTGTCCTGACGTTGAGCCTCTGTTGTGTGTGGTAACCGGTCAGGGCCGTAAGCGTGTTTCGGCTGCTGTTTGCGTGACCGTGCTTTCCAGCGGCACGACTCGGGTAGCGTTGGTTTTTGTCTCAACCCGCGTCCAACCCGGAGGTGGGCTGTTTTTCTCCCACAGAACTGCACCGGCGTCATGTGAATGAGTCACTAACATAAAGCGAGGCTTATAATTTGCAACCCATTAACCCAGGCGATTCCCTCGGGCGAAACTCACAGAGGCCACAAAGAGGTCGCCGATCGTCTCGCTGGCATCCCACTCGGCCACTCGCGAGGCCAGCGCAATCTGGAACATGGAGTGACACTGCAGGATCTCCCGCACCCGATAGAAGATGAACCGGATCTTTCTGAGGCTCAGGATGCGGGGCTCGGCCTCCAGAAGTGGCCGCTGGTACTCCTGAGGAAGAAGAGTGGGTGAAACCAGGAGAGCAAGAGAATCAGGAGGAGATCAACTGGCAGGGAGGTGTTCAAAGTGTAAGGGGGGGGGATAAGGCAGGATCACAATCGCGCAAACAAGGATTCAAACCTGTCCGTCTTTTGTCAATAACCTCTTTTCCAGGGCAGGGTCACAAAACAAAGGACATGGAGCAGAGCACATTGTGAACATAAAACGCCTTAAGGCAATCTTTCTGAGTGTCAGAAGGTGGAACTGAACCTCCACAACCATATTCATGTGGCTTCAGAGCGTCAGGATTTTTAACATTAAAACACCACCTCAAAAATGGGAAACGCAGCAGGACAATCGCACGCAGTAAGGTCCATTGAAAGCTACCGATTCTCCTGAAACACAACTCCTCGGACCGAGGGCGCAACCTGACTGAATGTTTAAACTCCGCACACAGGCAGATTCGAACCCGCCTACCCACAGGAGGGAACCATCTCACACTAGTTTCACACTTTAATTGTAAACAGGACCAAAGAGGGTTGCGGGAGCTAAAAACCCGGCGCTTTTTGAAGACACTGACATCTGACAATAACAAACTGCGCCGTGTAGATTAACTGAGGCTGAAGAGACTATAACCAGCTGTTCGGTGTGGAGTTAAACAGATTATTTCCCATAAATCAGTGTAACAAGCTGCCATCCTTTAATAACCTGAAGACACATTTCTGCGTCGTCCAAATCATAACCGGAGAGAACAGTATAGACAAGACACGTGAATTAGTAACGCTTAACTGAGCTTCAACGTGATACTGAAGCAATAAATTGAAGAATATTAACGCTTTAAACTGTATTGTGAACTTTATCCTTTTGAGCACATTTTCCCAAAACGCGCGCCTAAAACCTCGGAACTTCAAACGCAGTGTTTTTTCGCACCATTTAAAGACTGAAAGCAACAGAAAATATTATTTCGGTTAGGAAAAACAAACTTTGCAACGTGCGTGTGCTTGGAAAGTGCCCTTGTGCTGCGCTACCGCGCTGCCGGGACTTGCGCAGATGGTCGCCGTATTTGTCTACGACGGGTGGGAATGACGGAGAAGGGGAGCGTCAAACGCGATCGCAGAAGTGTAAACGCTACGGATTACGGGGGCCGGCGAAGACGACACGCGAGGACCTTTCGATCGTCCTCTCTGAGGGTCGCTGCGTGAAGCGACCTTCGCGGTTCCCTGTGGAGCGTCGGAGAGGGCGAACTTAGTTCATTACACACTTCACGGATGATCAGTGTCGGTGAAGACAGCAAACAAGACAAACCGGGTCTTCACAACTGGAAGTTCAGATTTTTAGAAGAGAATTTAACTTCTTCATTTAACATCTGCACAACCCATTCAAACCCAATGGATTATTGACATAAAAACATGTGGGCTGGGTACTGCTGAAAAGCAGGGACCTTCACAATGCTTTCTTTTGGCTCTTTTTTCATTGGTCGACTACCGTGAAGTAGCTGTCACATTCTAAGAGTATTTAATTCTGCCTACATACAGTATTTCTTAAAAAAAAAATGCACACGAAATCAATCTAATTCTTCAACAAAGGCCGCATAACATGTCCTGACACATCTGCTCGGAGTTAGAAAGAATTAGCTGCATGTAAGAGAACGTTTTCCTTTGATAAGACCTGATGCCTTTCTGCAGGAACATCTTTTCATCTCTGATAAATGCTTTCTATGCGCCATCAGTTGGTGGTTTGAGGGGAATATGGATAAACTTATCCCTGCATAAATGAGCGGCTTCAACGTCTCGTGTTAAAGGACACAAAAAGCGTTTCTCACGAGGCAAAAAGTGCGGCTGTTAGACAAAGTTTCGGAACCCTTTTGAATTACCTTGATTTCTTCACGCATGCCTTAGAAAACGTTACCTGTCTAGTGTGTAATTTTGTGTCTGAACCGTGTATGATTTTCCCACCTGAACGATCCTTTTCAGCGACTCCAGGTAGCTTCTCTCGCTCTGAATGATGGAGCCCAGGATGTGGCGTCGGAGAACCTGGGAAGAAGATCAGAAGTGAAGATAAAATCAAAATGCGAGTAGCTCAAGCAAAAGCGCTTGAGAGTTATTTACTCCATTCGTTTTAGTCCGATTTCTATCCTAAGAAAATGCATTTAACCACCTGAATGATGCCGGATACTTAACTAACACGGCTTAACAGCTGAGTGACTTTCTCAAGGGTATAACAGAAGGACTTGAGACCTTTCGGTGCTAATAATTCTTTAACAATTACACTAGTTGTGATTTGTAGTTCTTATAAGAGGTTAGCAGACATCCATATGAGTGTGGATGACAGGGACTCCAACCACAGAGGGACCACAGCTCTGCTGCGGCCCAGGAAAAACCCAGGGGGCATTATTCATCCCACACACCTGCTGGCTGCTCAGCCCCTCCGGCATGGGGCCCAGCTCCGGTGGGGGGTGCTTCACTTCTGACAGCATCACATCCAGGTACCCGGCATCATCTTCTGCCTGGTCTGTGTACCAACACAGACACCAGCAGTCAGACTCTGCGCCACACTGCCATACATTAAAACATGCAGTACAGTGGATCCCTTCCATCAAAACATAAAAATATACCCCGTGGAATTTTTGGTTCCAAACTCCCACCCCTTCAACGCTTGTTTTTATTAACTTTTTTTTTTTTGTAAGACTGCGGCTCGCACTAACAGAGTATAATCTTTTTACATCACACACGCGATTTCCCAGGCCCATTACTTTTTTCTCGCCTTATTTCTTCCTTTCTTCACATCAAAAGGTTTGCATAGTTGTAGCGTCCCCCCGTAATCGGACCGAGCCAGCTTGACATATCCAAATGGTTTCATTTTTAACATTTTATGGCATTTGTATATTAATAACACGTTCCTTCCTTCTTCCCGCTTTCTTCCTTCAAAGCAGGACACAAAAGGCACTGGGAGATGTTTTATCTCTGTTCTGGAGTATTGCTAGCCGCGAGTATTTGAGGTATACTTAAGATCGGTGACAGAAATGAAAAGAAAAGGTTTTTGCAGATATATAAATGATTCCAGTCCGCGTGTCTGTAAGGCAAAACTTCTCATACCCGAGTTGTCTTTTCTGTGGAGGAAGGAGACCTTCCGCATGACTGCTATCTTGGTCTTCTCCAGTCCATCCTTGGTTCCGTTCTTGGCCGCTTTCATCAGCTGATGGACCTGTCGTGGAGGAGAAGGAGTTGGGAGCAGGGTGACGGGAAAAGGAGATGTGCTTTTATTTCATCCAGGAGAAATGCTGGCAAACTCTCCGGATGCAGCTTCTCCGGTTCCCGGCTGGGTCGAATCCCCCTGGAAAGCCTTCATCGTATGTCTCAAGGGGGCGGGGGGAGTTTGCGCTTTCTTCCTTTCTTAGGGAGTGCAGAGGGGATCCCATCCACAGCTGTGAAAGGAGCCTTTGCAGCGCGGTCTCACGGCTGGGGGTAATACCTCGCTCAAACAGCGGTGGTCTGGCTAACTGCTGGAACTTCTAATTTCTCTGCTCCGCAAAGCCGGGTCACTAAGTAGAGCAACTTGGCAAAAGGTTCTGTGGCCTTTTCTCCAGTGACTCGATGTGTTATTTGCTTTATATGTTCATGAGGTCATAAGATACACCCTTCAGGGGAGTAAATTCTTAGGCCTTGTACACACGATCAAATGGGTGGGTGGAGCCCCCTTATCACAGCTGCCCTGCAATAAACCTGCTCCCATCCTCACAAAGCAAAGCACCCCCCCAACACACACACGCACACACACACACACACACACACCCGTTCCCACAAGAAGTACCTTGGTGTTGCCGCCGGGCCGACCCCCGAGCCGCACGCGCAGCCTGCGCCTGGCCCAGGCACAGCGGTCCTTTGGAAGACACACATCCGGGGGGAGCTAGGGCCATCGCCAGAGGGCAAGCGGGAACCAAAGCGAGGATGGCAGGAAAAAAAAAACAACAAAGAGGGGGCAGATGTGGAGGAGCAAGGGAGACGAGAGGGAGTCGAGGGAAGACACACTGGGTTAGCGAGAGCCACAGAAATTCGAAGGAAAAATAAACAATGGGATGCGGGCACAGCGACACGTGCGGTCCTAGGGCGGCAGGAAAGATCTCCAACTGTGTTTACCCTTCAAGGATTTGCGACCAAGAAGTGCACATCAGTATGGAAGCAGCAGCTCTGCTCACTGCGTTGGAACTACCTGCTCTGAACGCTCTGCCAGGCAGCTCTGTTGACCTGACTATTTAGCGCTGTGTCACAGAGCACCAGAACATCCCACGTGTAATTATCGGCAGGAGCAAACATTGGAGGGTAAATCCACATCAAAACCGCATTCCATTGTCTACCTCGGATACCAGGATCGGAAAACCTAGGGCTCAGTTTCGTCGCAAACCAATTCCCCGGTTGCTAAAAAGAGCCGGCGAATTTCAGATCGCAATCTTCTTCGGTGGATTATTTTTCCGCCGATAGAAAAATCTGTGATGGAAATTCTCAGCAAAAATAAATAAATAAAAACAGCTCAAAAATCCTGAACTGGAATAATCAGATCTTTCCGCCACGCAGAACCCTGTCCGCACCCCCCGCCCCCCCCCCGACCCCATCAGGAGGAACAGGCCGAGCGCGACAGCAGGAGACCTGCTTTGGAAGCCCACCGCAGAGCTGGACGTGGAATGGGCAGGGAACGCCGAAAGGGAGCCGGCAAAAGACTTCCAGGAATGAGGAGCACACAGGGAGCAGAAGATGCTGGGGGGAAGGTGTTTGAAGAGCTGGGGGCATTAGGGATGAGGAGGTTTCGCGGGTGAAAAGGAGAGAGGAAAACAGACAAGATCCACTTGCCCCACGTCACTCAGCATCACCAAAAGCGCCGAACCACATGGGGTCCGAAAGCTTCGAGTCCCAGAATGTTCTAGTGACACCTCGCCCCACACTTAAGCCAGAGCTGCTGCACACGCTTAGCACGTCTGCCCTCAGAAGGTGAGCCCCGCAGCTCGCGAACCAACACTGCCCCCTTGTGGTCAACACAAACACAACCAGCGCAGGGACAACACGAGCAGAAAGGTGGTGCGTAAGATTACTGCCTTGTTTAGCTTCTTGAAACAAACCTGAAAATGAAATGCTGGCACGTTATTTAAGTGGTCTGCTTCCTTCCCTTCAGTAATATAAAACATAAATTGTTAGCTTGTCAACAAGTGCAATAATTTAGGTGAGTTAGTTACACATTTAGTGGAACAATTCATATTAATTATGTTGCCTCTTTCAGGCTTTTCACAAGCAATGTTCACCCCCCCCCCAAGAAGCACACAGCTCTACACACACACACACACACACACACACACACACACAGGTGTATACCTTGCTGCGAGCCGGCACCTTGCATTCACCATCAGAGTGTTCGTCGTAGCTCTCAAACTCACTGGAGCTCCATCCATTGTCCTCCGCATGTACCTCCCAGTCCCTCTCCACCTCCTCGTAGATCATGTCATCTGGCACAACTGGAAGTGACGTCACACACGTTTCACTGGTGCAATGTCAATTACGAGCAGCAGGCAGGTGTTTAACAACGCACAAAAAAAAAATCTCCAGCTACAGACGTTGCTTTAAGGGATAACTTCAACCAAGCAAATTTCAAGCCTGGGATACAAACCCGCAACCTCATGGTTGTAATGCCTCTAACTTGTTAAACTTGGAGCTGCGGCGGAAGGGGGGGGACTGACCTTCCGTGGGAGAAACGTCCTCGTACGGAACGCTGTCGTAGAGGACCTCCTCGCTGTCGGCCTGCAGGCCTGATCTTCCCCCTGGATAACAGCACCACATTTTTGAATCTTTAGACCAAGACAAAATCACTGCTGTTAACCTATACTGCTGGTACAAGGGTACCTATTTTATGCATTTTTTTATTTTTAATTACAGTGTTTATGTTTGTGTTCTTAATTTCATTTTTACCAACGTATCCATTTGGTTCAAACTTTATTCAGTACACACTGGGTAAAATAAATGTGATGAAGAACGTGTCGGATGCAACGGAACAGGTAGATGTGAGTACATCGCGAGTCGGAGGTTTGAGTACATCTGGGCACTGCCTGTGTAGGATAAACCGGCCAGGAGAGTGGAAGCAAAACAACCCACACGTGTCCTACATCTCTGGCAAGATCTGCAGAAGAACCCGGGAAGCGCAAGCGTTCTCAAACGTTTGACTGGCACCATACGTTTCTCATCTTCAGATGTCCTGTGTCGTACATGTGGCTTGGCAGTAAACAGCACCCTGCCCAGGGTGCGAACTTGGGTGCAGTGAGCAAACAAGCCTCTGTGCTTTTAAGCCTTTGTAACATCAGACTGGACATCAATTCTTTCAGCACTTCTCTTTATCTTTCGTCCCTCGAGGCTCAACCTGCCTTCCACCCGGTAACGGGAAGCCGGGCCGCAGCCGGCTATGAGGGCTGGACCAGCACCAATACAAATGTTTATCTGGAGCGGCTCATGCTGGGAAACAACTCAGTTGCATTTTCTCATCCTTTCCATAAACTCATCCATAAAGTCCTTATTATATGTTTGGTGATTTAAGTCTCTATATAATCACCTGAAGTAAATATAATGTACAGTACTGTGCAAAAGTCTTAGGCACCTGTGGGAAAAATGCTATAAAGCGAGGATGGTTCCAGAAATAATGCCATGAATACTTATTAATCAATAAACCTTCTAAAAAGTGCAGTAGACAAATAAACCTCAATCAGATCAATATTTGGTGGGACCACCCTTTGCCTTTAAAACAGCACCAATTCTCTTATGCAAACTTGCATGCAGTTGAAGGTAGAGGTTGGGAGGTTCTTCCAAACATTTTGAGGAACTGACCACAGTTGTTCTGCACACTTTGACTGTCTCTGCATGTCCTCCCAGACTGACTTGATCATGTTGAGATCAGAGCTCTGTGGGGACCATACCATCTGTTGCTCAAGATAGTTGTGTATGACTGAGATTGGGTGTTTGAGGTCATTCTCAGGCTGCAGAATGAATTTGGGACCAACCAGAAACCTCCCTGATGGTAGATAAGAATCTACCTGTACTTCTCAACAGACATTGAAGTTGCATGCCTAACACTTTGGCACAGCACTGTATGTAAAGATTTCACTGGAAGAAACAGCTAAGTACAATTTTCAAAGGTAAAAACAGCAAGAGTACATTCAGAAGCCACAACACCAGCTTCTTCGTGCAACTCCTTCTCATTTCCCCCCATTTCTAAAGCAAGGCAGCAGATTGTTCTAGAATCTTTGGAGTCCCGAGATGGACCCTCTAAAGGGCTGGTCTTACTCTGGAAACTGTTGAGCACGATGGAAACAGTGCAGCGGCGCCAAACATTTGCCTTGTCGCTCAGAGCTGGTCCAGGTATGTACACTTTCCCTGCGGCCGCTGGGCTGTGTGAGCATCACTCGTGTGGTTGTCTCACCACTGCTGCCAAGATCAACGCCTGAGCCCTCTGTTGGAAAAAGTCTCCCCCGCCCAACACTTGTGACATGTTTATTGCGGAGCACATTCCTTTTAAAAGCAAATCGTTTCAACAGCATTACTGTCGACAAAGAAAACTTTAACCTTGAGCAGACTTTTGAACTGTTCAACGTGACACGTGTGGATGAGACAGGCCTGCACAGAAGAAGGGGAAATGCTGCTCCGAAATGCTTCAGGGCCGGGATCCGCAGTGAGAAGGACAACAACTGAAACTGAATAAATCTACACACAGCCTCTGCTGGGCCAAACAAAATTGTGGCGCAACCGCTTGGAAAGCGATGGCTTTTTTATTGGTCTGAGGCTCTGCTGCAACACCGATCATCTGTGTGATTTTCCTCAACGGCAGTTTGACAGTTTAAAGCGCACATTCCGCTCGTGTTCAGACTTTCCAGCTTCCAGCGGCCCCTCCCGTCGCCCCACCGTTGAAATAACTGCCAGTAACCAATCTGATATGTTCCAGGTGTCATACTCTTCTAGTAAGTTGGAAGGGGAACACAGGTCCACTTTGCCCCATCAATCTGCTGAGTCATCAGTTAATGTTAACAGTTCAAAATGAAATGATAGCCATTAAATAAAATTGCACTTCATTTTAAATATGCGCTTTGGTTGCCTTTTTAATTGGGTAAAACCAACGACAGTTTTAACCGCATCCAAAAGAACTATCCAGCTGTTTAAAAGCCCAAATAATTGTTTATTTTACAAACCAAATATTATACGCAGTTTATATAGGAAAGTGACAGAAAAATAATAACTATACTAATTTGAAAAGAATGCAAAACTGTCATTTTAGAAACATTTTTATCTCGTTTTGTTGACTAACAGGAATTGGAAAAAGCTTGTGGAAGACAATAGCGAGACCTGAGCAAGACTTCAGGCATCTTGCCGCTCGTGCGTCTCAGACAAGTTTGAAGGAAAATCAACATCCATGCCGTGTCACACGTCCATATGGACTGCGGTCTTCACACACTTTGCCTCAGAGTCCATACCAGGTGTTGTCAGGCACTGGCGATACTCAGGTGCCTGGGTCCACACATTCATTAGGCATTTTTGATCCTCTCACAGTCGCCGATCTGCCTGTTCACAGCAGTTCTGCCTGTTCGGCAAATTAGCACGGCGCTGCCTGAATGCCCAGTGCATCCTGAGGTGCGTGCCACAAAGGGGTTCATCGTCACCCTTCATCCACCCACACACACACACACACACACACACACACACCTGATTGTGCTTTGCTCTTCCTTCAGTGTGTTTTACTTACATCTTGTTCTGATGCTCACCATGGTTTACAAGCTGTATTACCACACTCTCAGATTCATTCCACAGGGGGGCATATGCATGCCAGCCTTTATTACAGCCCTGGCTTAAATGGGCCAGAAAATTTTTAACACACCAGTTCTGACAAGGTATTTAGGTTGACACCTTTTCCAGGTACAAGTCAAGTGTTCTCATTGGGTTTAAACCAAGGGTACAGAGTATGATGAAAAAATCTGGTTCCTCAAACCAATCTCTTTTATATATATATATTTTTGGGATATGAGAAACAAATAAGGGAACTGTAACCAAGGGGGGCTAAAGGATGTGAATCAGAGCTGTTCTCAGAACGTGCAAGAAAAGGCCCTCAGTCAAAGGTAAACACTATGTTTGGAGGTTGTCAGCAAGAAAATACATCAAGAAATAATAAAGTAAGCAAACGACAGACAAGGCATCAGAACAGCCCTAACAGCATAAACGTAAATGCACATTGTTTATGCACATCAGTGACATCGGCGTAGGCAAGTGTTTGGTTGTCTTGAGACTCTATTAAAAAGATATTTGGCAGAAATATTGCTTTCGTTCAGTTTAGCATGAGCAAAACATCTGGACTCCTTTCCCATGTGAAAAGCACCCCAGAGTATTAGAGCAGCCATGAGGAATCGGAAAAGGCTTGTGGAAGACAAGAGCGAGACCTGAGCAAGACCTCAGATATTTTGCTAGGCTTCTCGTGATTTGATTCTTGCTGCCCGGCGTCTCAGCCAAGTTCAGTCAAGTCCCATCATTATTTCTGCCTTTAACATCACGTAGCACGATGCCCCGGCTAACCATTATCATTTATTACCAGCCATTATTATCATAATTCCATATGCTATTACTCTCACATTGCTGCATACTTCAACAAAGCCAGAAGTAATATCTCTAAGGTCCATTAAATGTATATATAATCCATCTATGTACATATGTAATATATAATCGTGACTCGTAGGTCATATTTCAAAAGAAAGAGTATTAATGCTGATGTGAAGGAGCTACTCTGTAGTTTGAGTCCAACATATAAAGGATAGTAATAGTGGCTGCAGGTTGTGTGGTAGTCATGACTGGAAGGTTGTTAGGTCAAGTCTCACTCCAGGTGCTTACAGTGAACATACTGTGTAAAGGCTATATATTGAGTTAGTGAGCTGGTGGAGTGGCGGCGGTGGTACACGTTCACCGCTACATCACCGCATCCTATCACAAAAAGGTTTTTTTTTTTTCTTCTTCTTCTTCCTCACCCGTCAGTGTTTTTTCTAACCTTTCGTAGTCAAGCGCTCCGGACCCCCATGACCCTGCCGAGGACAAGCAGGTGATGAAGACGGACGGACGGATGTCTAAACTACAAACATGCATACGAATTTTGATTTTGCCCAGTACTACATCTTTAACCTCCGGAAAAAATATGAGATGAAGGATTCAGATGAAAATAATGTAAATTTATGCTATAATAACCATCGAGGTTCTATATCTAAATTAATTCCACTGCCTTACTTTAAGGCAAGCATTTCGCATTAAGGGAAGAAATCATTTGCACGTTTGATGCTGATGATGCTGATTTTTGGACTGGAATTCCATTCAGGGTGTAGTTTCCTAGCACAGCACTCGATGGTCTGAACCAAGTCAGTTCCAGACCATCATGACCCTGACTAAGAATCATCAGTTTTTGAAAATGAATTATTATTATTATTATTATTATTATTATTATTATTATTATTATTATTCAATGCTCTTCAAACACTGCACAAAAAATGATATCATGTATCTCTTTGTATCCCTGGACACATATTTGTCTTGAACAGCCGTGCAGTTTGTCACATTACTGTGTAATGTTCTGGAATCCGATATTCTTGTGGCTTTCTTTTTTTTTTTTTTTTTTTTTACACAGTATTAACTCACTATTTGTCAGATTAATGAGACAACAACTTTCTGCAGTATTTATTTTGAAACTTACAGTGGATGTCCTCTTGTCCTCATTCCTGTGAGGGTATCTTCCTTACCTTCACTGAGCGTGTCCTGTTCCCTGAGGGACTCTTCACGCTGGTCCCTGGGTGACTCTTCTACTTCCATCAGTCTGGAGGGGGTGGGTTCCACAGTGACAGAACCCCTGGAATAGCAACGCAGAACTAAGATCACAAAAGTCTTGTATTTGAATATAACTGGCTTTAAAGCCACCTGAGCATCGGCTTCTCACCAACGTATTCGGTACGCTTCTAGAGTCTAGTCAGATACAAATCGCTGGCTTGCGAGTCCAGCCTCACGCACTGCAGGCGCACGTTTCGCTGAGCCCTTTCAGTCTGGTGGGTTACTTCTTCTGAGGAAAGCAGTTCAGACACCAAACCACAATAGATGCCTGACGTATGTCAACTGCGAGGTTCCTACACCGCTTGAGAGCAGGGTTGTGATTCATGGCTGTTTCTTTTCTAGGGAAGAGGAACTGTTCTGTGAAAGGCCACCTAGAGCCCATTTTCTGCACGCCAGAGCTCATCTACAGCCGAGCAGCAAAGGGACTCTGAGGTGGAACGGAGATCTAACACGAGGCGTGATCATTATTTCAGAAATGAACATTCGAAATGCACATTCATATTCATCGCCTGCTGTTAATGCTCCGCTTTCTGATGAGTAAACAAGGAGGAATATATTTGTGAGCACGAGCAGTGGGGGGTGTCCGCCATGGTGAGGTTTTGAGAAGAAACCAGGCCGACTGCACTAGACTGTTTGAACACACAGAATAAAAACTGGATTTTGTTTTTTTTTTCAAACAACCTGTCGGCTTTGGATTCTGTTTCCCACCGATTCCGATTAACAGCACCTTCTGCTTACGACGCTTTCTCACTTCTGCTTCTCCTTAAGACATGTCAGGTACACAACTGAAACCACATCAGTGAAAACACATTTTCAACGGCTCTCTGGCATCGCTCCCCAGTGTTGAGGTTGACATGTTTACGAGAGCAGCGTGTTTAACCCCATCGGTCAAGTGGCTGTCGGCAAAATTCTCCGCTGTCAAGAGTGCAAAACTGTGATTTGGACCATTTTGTCATATTTCAGAATTACTGCTGTTTGCTTTCAGTCACAAACTTTATGTTGGGCAGAATATGATTTATTGGATCCTCTGATGACCCCAGAAGGAGCCCGTGTTCTCTGGGGGGGTTGAACACAGAGGTCTTTCTACATGACAAAGGATTCTCTAAGCCTGACTCTACATGTTTCGCTGCACAAAGCTAAACATCCCACTTTACAATACATTCCACGAAAAACATTTTTTTTCCCCCCACACAGCGTTGAAGACGCGCCGTTTACCTGCCTCGCCAAAACACTTGCTTGAACATATCGCTGGCATAGCAGAACATTAACACTCCATTGTTTGTCTTTTCCAAACTCCTTCTGTCTCTGCTGCGCTTTTTTTCTTGCCACTTTCCTGAGATTTGTGTTCACAGCGGTGATGCGCTGTAGTGAGACCTGCGGTTCGGCCGTGTGGGTGTAGCACTGGGGTTCATAAATATGCAAGAAGCTTATAAGCAAAGGTCACAGGTCATAGAAGTTTCCGGTTGTTAACCCATTAAATGCTGAGTTAAATGAGACAAAACAGTTGTATACCTGCAAAATATATTTATAATATATTATATAATACATATCTGTAAGTATAATGTGATTTTAGAAAGACACAGCCAGTTAACACTAATAAATGTCCTGTAAATGTTGTGTTTAATAATGGTATAGGATTTTTTTTTTGTGAAAGTGTAAAAATTAAAAACAATTCCTTTCAATTGTAGTTTTTAATGTTCTCTCTCTCTCTCTCTTCTGTTTTTTTTCAGAATTCACTCCATTTTCTGCTCGTGTGTTATTGTGCTTGTGTACTGACTGACTTTATGTTGCTTTTAGCAGGCTGGGCTATGAAGGCACACATGGATCGCGGCCTTGTTGCAGCTTGTCGTGAGTTATGAAACACAGAAGTCTGCAGCATACAAAAACGTCGCACTATGCCTACCGATAAAATGATAACTTTAAGGTAGAAATTTGAGATCTTACCTTTCTGGCAACACGAGGCCTGGCAGGTCTGCGGAAAAATACAGGAACTTTAATCAATTTTTTAAAAATCGCATTTTAATAATAATGCTTTCAATATGACCTTAACTAATAAAATATTTTCACATTAAAAGCACTGTAAAGAGAGTGAAGCAAAAGAATGAGAGAATAATCGGAAGAAGAAGAATAAATAGTAAAGCTGAACGTCACAAAGACAGATGTCCGTATACAGTGTAAAGGAAGACAAGCTGGCTAGTGGGTTAAGCAATGGACATTTAAGTAGGTTGTCGATGTTCTTGATGATAAAATCCATACGAGGTCAGTTCAATTAATTCAATTCGGGAAGAAAAATGTCCACAACTTCTCTGGTTCTGTCACAGGTTCACTTTAGTTTTGCAGGTTCTGTGCCCTGATGGCTGGGATGACATCTGCTGCTACCATTTTGCCATCCGATGTAATTTAACAGCATTTGTCACTTAGTCAGCCGCCTCACAAATGAATCCTAACATTTCAGTTTTGAGTATTTATAACACTGAATGGTGCTCGCTTCAAGCTCCTAACTACTATAATACATCTAGCTTGGAATGTGGTGACACACCATGAAACGCTGGGAGTGACGCAGGAGTTAACCGCCCTTCCCCTTGCTTAAGTGACTGCGAGTGCAAGCTTGGTTGTATAAATGGCTCCCGGTTGTAACCTGCGCGCCAGTAACCTCTGGTGGGATTCCACAGCACTGCTTAGGGCTCATAAGACGGATCTCCCACTCTCAGATGACACATAGGTTCCTAAGAGACCGATCTCTTGTTGTACACTGAACAGATTATGGGTGTGCAGTTGGACAACGGCTGTGTTCTCTTGGAGGGTGAAATACAAATGGCAATGATAGAAATGTAGCTAGATTAGAAATTAAATTTGAACTGAATTTTCTGTCACGTTTTATTGTCTTGCCCAAGTACCAAGTTCCCAAATGGCTCTGAATAAATGGAGTTATCGCACTCAAGTGCTCATTCTGGGATTTCCACTCTACGAACTTGTGAATAAGGCCAGAAGTATCGCACAGCCACTTCTTACCAGAGCTTTCCGTGCACAGAAGTTCCTGCGTGTCGCAGTCATCCATCCAAATTGGGGTTGCATCGTTTTTTTCCTGGTCTATGCCCCCTGAAAGTGGCCTGACCAAAGGATCTGCTGAAGATCTTGTATAAGAAGTATCATTTCCCACCAGGTCTGGTTTCCCTTCTCCTGCGTCCAGCTGGCCCTGTTTGACAGATGAAGCTTCCTCAGGATTGACCCCTTTACCTCGGTCATCACACTCAAACTCTTCTCCTTGATCTTCCTCCTTCTGTAAGACAGATGTTCCCTTGGACATGTGCTCTAAACAAAGAGAAAAGTTAATGAAATCGGGGGCCGAAACATGGACGAAATAAGTGCAGAGTTCAGAACCTCTGCCTTACACTCAAAGGTATCAGCTTCAAAGCCCCACCTCCCACTGCAGTAGCCTTACTTACCTTGGAAACCAGTTTTTATGAAGCGGTAAATCAGTCACTTTAAACAAATGGCACTCAAAAGCTGTGCAAATGACTTTTCTGCTGGCAGCACATGATGAACGGTATAGCTACTTATAATAGTGAAGTCATCGCGGTAGAACAGCTGATGATGTTTAAGAGATATTGATGTACTTTCTTCTGGACCTGAAGACTAGATGTATTGATCCCCCTCTCCTGCATATAAGGCAGACTCTTTACCTACTACACAGACATACAGGTACCTAAGTCCTTCAGTTGGAGACAATCCCAGCTCAGCTTCCCTTCTGAAAGGGTTTAACCCAGACTCAGCCTCAACTGAGAACTGAACCACAATCTCCTACATCCAAGGCAGACTCCTTACCCGTTGCGCTACGCAGCCGGGCCAGCGCTACTGACCCGTACCGATAGTCCATGACTGAGAACTCTTGCATCACGTTGCTGTGCCACATCTTATAGCACCACTTGCCATGTTTTCACGTGATGGGGCGAAATCCATTGCATATCTGCGTGACGATCACTGGTGCTCCAAATGGTTTTGGCGACATGTTAGACATGATCTTAAAATTAAGATGGTCACTTGTGAAATAAAATAATAATCATTTTTAAAGCAACATTGCCTTCCGGTAACATTAACAGTACCGTTACCTTGACAGTTCAGTAAATGCAGGTGCAATTCGTGATTTAAAATTAAGATGCTTAAGGTGCTCTGAGTCTTTCCTCCCTGGCAACCATTTGTACATTTGAACTGAGTGCAAGTGGGAAAACAAGAAAGAAAAACATCATCTCTGTTATTTGTAGCATCTGTTCAGGGGACAAGGACCTCAGCCGGCATTTTGTCACTTGTTCCCCTGAATGCAGAGTCCGGCACGGGCTGCCTGTCTACACAAGTCATTCCCTCCGCAGCAAGGAGTCTCTAGCTAAGCTGAGACCCTTCTAGTTAGTGGCCTTTAAGTAGTTCTGATGTTTACAAGTTAGCCCCCCTCCCCATAAATTCAACATACCGATGCCATTCACACCACCTGCATATATAGGGTTATATTCCTGCATTGAAATTTGAGTACCGCTACAAATCGAGGCCACGTACAGTTTCTGTCTGTGTCACAGAATTAAATAAATTATTATCGTTTGTTTGACTAAAAAAAAAATCACAATACCCCCATCCTCTATGTTCCCCATTTATGTACAACAAGGCTGTTGCTAAAAATACATATCTAAACCCTGCTGCGTACCGCGTCTTTTTCAATGTTAAACATTTGTCGGGCGGCTCGGTCGTGTGTGTTTTGTGTTTGATTTGCGATTCTGCTCCGTGGAAAGTTTGCTTCTGAAGCCCTGCAGAGTATCTGCATCAGCGTCTGAACGAAAACCGAGGCGGAACTGCTCGACTCCCGCATTTGTCCTCCCCCGTTTTTTTTTTCAAATGAAACAAATCCAGCGAGAGTGTTATTTATAGATTTGAAACATGTTTTACACATTGTTTTGTCAAAACTAATAGAGATAAATGGGAATGAGGGTGAAATCCTCCCGGAGTTGTGCACTTTCCATATTTCAGGAGGACGGTGTTTGTTTTCGGCTCTGGCGCTGAACAGAAGAGGGCTGGCAAAACATTCGCCGAAAACCATTTCTGAAGCGCTTCCTCAAACCACGAACGTGGCAAGCTTCAGATGCCTGTTCTGGGATTTGTTTTTTTGCAGATGTGCCCAAAAAACATTTAGCCCCTTTTCATTGTCAGGAAAATTGCTAAACAGTCCTTTTGGGCTGGATCCCAGACAGAGGATTTGTGATCTATTGTCCACACATGCAGACTTGCATTTGTGCTGACAGTCAGCATCAGTCCTGCGAGCAAAATCCCGGGGGTGACAATTCAGCTTTTCATAAACAGCCTGCTTGGTTACCTGTTGTGCTCTTTGAAAGACGCCGGTGCCATAATGGGTAACTCTTGCCTTTCTTTACACTCCCTCGGCAAGATGGCTGCTTTCTTTACTGGAGGAACGCTACGGTAAGAGATGTTTAAGAAAGAAACAGGCGGTCTTTGGAGCAGCAAAGTGGCGTGTGGGCGACAAAAAGATGTTCCACAGTTTAGGTTCAGACAGAAGAAAACTGAAGACTCCACCCGGCCGACATCATGCCTACAGGAGAAGCGTTTCACGTTGCTGTCACCACGTAAGGCAGCACATGAGATGTTTGCAGCTGTTTTGATACCTCGGTACAAACTGAAGCAACCGAAGCACCGCAGAGGTCACCATGTTTTTGCACGCAACAGCTAGTACGAGCTGAGGAAGCTGAAGACCACAGCGTGTCAGCAAGGTCGTGTGGATTAAATTTTGATAAAATTAACGGTACTGAGAACATACTGAGAAGGAGTGACTTTGTTAAAGTGCCCAGCCCTCCAGGACCTCCTTCACAGCTGAAGCTCCATTTTTATCCTAATTCAGATTAAGGAACCTCGCTCACACTCCAACTAGAGTCCACAACCTTTTGTTTAGAAGTTCACGTGAGGTTCACGCACTTCAAACCTAAGCTACTGTCTGCCAAAATATTCACGTCATGAAAACAGGAAAAGTAGGCTGCCCACCAACACGTGCGCTTGACACACTTCGTAATACCTGATTTTTATAACGTGTTGACTTTTTCTTAAGCTTATTTCACAAAAAAACACATACCTAATAAAACACCTTCTTCATTGCCACGGTTTAGAACGGTACGCCTTCGCTGTTTTCAGGTGTCAACACCGGGATGAATAATTTTAATCCAGCTTTCCCCACAACACAACAACGTAACACGGCAATTGGAAAGGCATGTGGAGGAAAAATATTCCTCTCGGTCAGCCAAGTCACACTCAAGGGAACAATGTCAAGACTTGGAGAATGGGGGGAGGCAGAGCGTGGGCCATTGCCCAGAGCAGCGTAAAGTGATTACTGGTAACACAAAGGGGCAATTTTGAATACTCTTCATGAGCCTCAACAGAGACTAAGCAGTTTCAATTCCGCCCAAAGCAGAGTCCTGATAAAGTGGTCTTTACATCCATTACAGTGATCCAAGTGTGCTAAACACCATCTTTGATCCCCAAGAACTCCAGCAATGAGCTCATTCAGAAGGAAATGAGATAATTTTCGGGGAAATGAGTGGATGTGCTCCCTGTGGAAACTGAATGAATGCACACGTTCCGTAGAATGGGGTGTATTTAGGACGCCTTCAAAGTGCTTGCTGTTTCAGCTACCAGCTACTGGGGTTGCAGACCCCTAAGGAGACACGCCACAGTAGAGGGAAGTAGCTGGCTGGGTACGATAAATTGCTCTTTACTAGAGAGCTAATGTGAAAGCAACTTGCTCTGTTTAATTTTTTTTTATTTTTTGGGAAGCCTAACTGGACAAAGTAAGGAGGCCTTGCTTGGGAACAGCAAGAAATGGGGTTTCAGCCTAAAACCTGTAGGCTTTAAGTCAAGGTCCTTTCCAGCAGCTCCACCTGTTTGTCCACACATTGTCGAAGGGTGAATTGATTTAATGTCACGGTGATTTGTGATTTTACTCTAATAGTTTAGAAAATACAGTAAACTTGAGCATAGTTTACGGTTTTACACATAATACACTTTTCACTAGTTAGTTCTCACCAGCTATTCAGGTTAAGCACGTCAACCTGAAGTAGAGCAGTACATTCCGGAAACAGGTTCAAAAACTGCGGCGATGGCAGCTGTTTCCAGAATGGCGCTCAAGAGTAGAAGCTTTTTGTGGTGAAGTCGCAGCCTCCCGACGCGGCGCAGCGCGTCACCGCAGCGCCCCGCGAATCCCATTGTTTGAGTAAGTGATTCTGCGGCGCCTGAGGGTTTCAGCAGGAAAACTAAACCATCTCGCAGGAAGGCGAGAGGCTTGTATTTAATAACTCAATATTGGGAAAATTTCAGCAAATGCCTTGAAAAAAGAACCAGGAGAATAAATCACAGGTTCCCTGTGCTGAAGCTTCCCTCCGTTTTCTCGTGAACGAACATCGCTGTGTATCATATGACACATTGTATTACTTACCTACACGATGATTTATCATTTTATACAGCTGGGTAACATTTATTAGACCAATTCACGTAAAGTACTTCACTCAAGCCGCCTTTTTTGCAGGACTATACAAATGCTGGCTTTCGAAAGGCGACCTGCACTTAGAAATGTTTGGCTAATGTGCAGCAGGGCAGGAACAGCACATCCCCCATAAATCGAGTGGTTTTAATAAATATCAGTGATATTTATATTTTTAAGCATGCTTGTTGCTAACCTTGTCATGTACATGAGAAACTGTAACAAATACAGACAGTAATGGTCTTAAAAGGAGAGCAATGTTATAAAGGGCTTGGAGTGTTACACCACTGTGGCAGTGGAACATCTCGAAGACGTAGGTTGTGGCTGCTTGCTGTGCAGCGGTGAGCTTTAAATGAAAGGCCACCTCTGCCATGTCATCCTGGGTTCATGTTCACACTTCCCTGTCCTATCATTGAGAGCATCACACCTCAGACATGTTGCAAGTTAAGGTAACCAGCCTTTAACCTCTGTGAGAAGTGTTGAAAGGTTTGCCTTCATCTCTTCCAGACAGCAGCACTAGGTTGTGTTTTGTAGAAACATCCTAGATTAGGAAATTATAAATTGTTGAGTTATGAACACTTCTTTCTAGTAAACGTTTTCCAAGTATATTTAAGTAGACTTAAAAGGGGGAACATGCAGATCATACTTTAGATTTGTTTCCCTCTGTTGGACTGGCATCCCATCCAGGGGATGTTTCACTGCCCTACGATTCCAGTATAGGCTCCTGACCACAGCAAACCAACAGAGAGTTAAGTGTGACAATGGATAGATGGATGGATGAATGGATGGATGGATGATTCATTTATTTATGCTTCCCAGGCTGCGGCAGTTAAGGATAATGGTATGGAACTATTAACTAACATTCTTTTTTTAATGCAAAAATGCCACATTTCAGCTACGAGCAACTTTTGTCCTCATTGCGTTTTGTTTTTGTTGAGGTAGAACAACCCGGAAGTTCAGAAACACCACAAGAAATACCCAAAAAGCGCAGTTAATATTGCCCCTGGTATGTGTTTATTTAAAACTTTTTCTCATAATTGACAGCTTTGCCTTTGTATAGAGCTGGATATTCTGCTCAATGTTTTAAATTCAGATGTTCAGAACACAAAACATCCATACACTTTGCAACAAGTGCAGGCAAAAAAAACAGCTGGCGAACACCAGATTTTGCAGATTCCAGCTCCCGTACAAAAGCCTACAAGTTGCTACGCATGGGAGTCTCCCGATGAAAATAAAACTGTAACTGTCCTCTGTTATCGGTTAGTGACGGAGAAAGTGAGCTACTGTATCCCACAGCCTCGATGAACGAATAATTCTCATTCCATACCAACAGACTCGGGGAAGAAGGGGCAGCGGGGTTGAGCATGCGAGTGTCAGCAGGCGAGAGCAGAGAGCAGTTGGCTCCATGTCTGCTGAGGACAAACAGCCCTGGGATTGTAAAGAGGAACTCGGGCTAATTCCAGTGCCCATATTTTAGTCCTGCATCTCTTTCATGGCATGTCTTCTAGCATACAATATAATAGGCACCATTTATAATATAGTCAACCAATAGAACTGCACCAACTATTCTTCTGCCTCCGTTTAGACAGCTTTCCATGTACTGCTGCAATTTAGTTCTCGTACATGACATACTGCGTATGAAATGCACGGACATTCCTCAAATGTACACCAGTATTCCCAGTTTCCGAATTTCCATCTTTTTGGTCACAATCTAATGCCTTCAGTAACATACATATTAGCTCCAAAATTGCATATCAACCATATTATACTGGAGAGTGGATCGATATTGGATCAATACGTATTACATGGTGATTATTCTCCTGGTTAGACTATCGGATCCAAAAAGGCTGGTTCAACTGATAGAAAACTCCCGTCTCAGAGTGAGATGGGAATTGCAGACACATTGATTCCCTCCTCCGTTCGTGTAAACGCAAAGAGGAATGGGTTTTAATAAGCATTAATGCGAGTTTTTTAAATGCTATTCTGAGCTTCAGCACAAATTCTATCGCTTGTTTGTTTCTAATTTTGTGGGGCTGGGGAGGGATGTTGACTCACAGAAAACTAGTTCTGTGCAATGCTGAGACACTGACACCAAGATAAACATGCACTTCCTGCCAGGCACGCACCGAGCAGCTTGGCGCCTGGTCTCCTCCAGCCCAGGAAGAGACCCCCATGGAGGAGAACGAGGACTTGGAATGACAGAGAGTCACCATGGAGACTCCGCTTTCCCACTCGGTCCGAGGCCCCGTATGTCCACACCGCCCTATGCGGACGCAGCGCTTTAACTTTCCCACTTTGCCGTCCTCGTCTCTCTAACTCTGCACCTTCTTCGCTTATTGCAGATGACAAAAATCTTTCCTCGGAAGAACTTTACATTGCAAGTTGCGCAACTGGTGTAGCAGAAGGAAAATGTTCATTAGGAATCTAGTTTGGGATTGCTTTGTCACGACCCCATCCAAAGCAAAAACCTCACTATTTATGCACTTTTATTCTCACGTAGCAAGGAGAGATACAGTACTGCGCAAAAGTCTTAGGCACCTGTGGGAAAAATGCTATAAAGCGAGGATGGTTCCAGAAATAATGCCATGAATACTTATTAATCAATAAACCTTCTAAAAAGTGCAGTAGTCAAAAAAATCTCAGTCAGATCAATATTTGGTGGGACCACCCTTTGCCTTTAAAACAGCACCAATTCTCTGATGCAAACTTGCATGCAGTTTAAGGTAGAGGTCGGTAGGTTCTTCCAAACATTTTGAGGAACTGTTCTTCTGCAGACTTTGACTGTCTCTGCATGTCCTCCCAGACTGACTTGGTCATGTTGAGATCAGGGCTCTGTGGGGACCATACCATCTGTTGCAGGATTCCTTCTTTTTGCTCAAGATAGTTCTGTGTGACTGAGATCGGGTGTTTGAGGTCATTCTCAGGCTGCAGAAAGAATTTGGGACCAACCAGAAACCTCCCTGATGGTAGATAAGAATCTACCTGTACTTCTCAACAGACACTGAAGTTGCATGCCTAAGACTTTTGTACAGTACTGTAGATAGGAAGCATGACCCAACCGTGTTTTCTGTGCCCTGTATTTACAGTAAGTGGTACAGTAAATATACAGGCGGTCTCCTGAATAAACACTAAATTGTGACCGATAGCTGGTTCAGTACTTGCAAAGTTCAGACGTAAAAAGAGACATAGTTTGGGCCAGGGGCTCAGAATCGATCCTATCAGTTCTTCTTCTGGAATGTGCTACAGCCAAAATGGTGATGCTGGACTAAGGGGCTGTAGTTTGTGGCACGTGCATCTGTCCGCTGGTGAAACGTACCGCTTTTTCCTACATCGCTTTGGAGAAAAGCATCTGCTAAATGAATAAATGCATCATAAATGCCAGCAACACGGACCGTTCCATAGGGTGTGAGGCAACAGTGGGGCCTTTCGCAGGGGAACGGAGCCACACAGAGGGCTTTCCCAGACTCTTACCCCGGTAATGCGGAACCCCTCATGTACAAGTCCCTTGGCAAAGGAGTTTAACACAATGTATAAATAAAAATATGCTAATAAACAAATGGTGCAACGGATAATCATTTAAATACTGTTTTTATTCTTTTGACCAAAGGCATGATGGGAGGTCTTTTGTGTAGAACTGGACGGTTATGCATCTGGGGGAAAAAAAAGATGACTAAAGCAGCCGAGCCGAAGGGAAGACGCCAGCGGGACAAGCAGAGTTCCACGTCGTTCCTTGTGAAGCGGGTTTGCGGAGCAAGGTTACACGTCCCATTGTGGGCACCGAGACAGACAGAATGACACTCCATTGTGGCTTCTGGTGCCTTTCTTTTTCACTTGCCCCACAAAAGACCTCTCTGTCCTTATCCACCTTTTCACGTTTGGCCGCGACCCTATTGCTTTCCTGCCGAAAGAAAATTATTTCTTACAAGGTTTGCACTCAGATATCTGCAGAGTTGCTTATGCTGTTATTATAAACAAATCCACACAACTGCTGTTGCAGAGTGTTTATCTCCCGGCATGTTGTAATACCCACATTTGGTCAACTGTTTACTCAAGTCAAAGCGTGGTCTTTCATTTAATTCTCCAGACCAGCTGAATGTGCTGGATTTCCAGTGGTCAGCGTCACTGCTGAAGACAGTGTGCAGACGGTGGATTATGGATACCATTTATAGCGCAGAGAAAAATGACCGTTCCTTTAAGAAAGCGTTTGGAAGAAAGTTTACACAGGAGTCGAAACACAGCACAGAGTGAAAACAAATCCTCCTTATCCCACTTTGCCAGTGTCAAATATCAGGTCTGAAAGAGCATTGTCCTTGATCCCATTGCCTACACACACCTATTCTTGTTTCCCAAAGAGGGATGATTGACAGCCCTCTGTCATCGACTGGTGGAGACATCCCACTCTTTTAATCTCCTTACATGATGCTGCCAAACTTCCCATTACTCTGTTATAACAAAGCTTCAAATTTCTCGAATCTGAAAGGCAGTTTTCACTCTTCTGCTGAGCAGAGGCTTCCTTGTTTTGGTTCTCATGCCCCACTGCCCTAAAGTCCTGCACAGTTCATGGATAGAAGTTATTAATCCCCCCAAAAAATTGGTCTGCTGGAGGGGTCTACTGAATGGGCCTTGTCATGATTGTTGATGGGAACAATGGAAATGGACAAGAGCAAGCCGAGTTCTTCAAAATCCAGCTTTCCCTGCTGGAGAGCTTGGTGTCCTCAACATCCGAGGTTCTAGAAGAGACACCATCTAAATGAGGACAGGCTTGTCTTCCACCATTGACCACTGCTCTTTGTAACAAGGGCTACTTAGGCTTCTGCTTTCTAGCAGCTGCTATTGCTATGCATGCTGTTGAATGGGGGCTGGGCTCACAGCAAGCCACCCTAAATCTTCACACTTTTGAAGGATATCTGGTCTTTGTCACACTGGGCTGATGCAAAGTGAGACAAAGCAAGAGATGGAAGACAAACAAGAAGAAGTAGCTTTAAATAATCGGTACTCACCTCCTACTTTCCAGAAGGATTGCAGGTAAAGAGCAGCAGTGCATTCGTCTGACTTTAATCCCACAAAACAGCCCACCCCCTGCACACCTCCCGCTGTGAAACTGACAAGCTTCAGAATCCTGTTACGCTTCTAAAACGTTCTGGTCCGCCCCCAAGGACCGGGATTCGAGGAGCGAGCTTCAGTCTTCCAGGCACCAGAGGGAAATGGCTGTAAGTCCTCTGCTGTTTACTTTCCCAGAAGAAGTTCAAACTGCAGCGTCTGATGCTAGATGAGGACCCCCCCCCCCCCCCCCCCCCCCCCCCCCCCCCCCCCCCCCCCCCCCCCCCCCCCCCCCCCCCCCCCCCCCCCCCCCCCCCCCCCCCCCCCCCCCCCCCCCCCCCCCCCCCCCCCCCCCCCCCCCCCCCCCCCCCCNCTCTCTCCCACCCTCCCCCCCCACCCCGGGTACAATAGGCACCGCCCACAGGAAAGGCTTTGTGCTTCTCACCCTCCACCAGCCAGTAATGAAGCTCAGAGCCCGGAGTCCCCCACCAATCGCAGCAGCAGTGTGAGCGTGGTGGGTGGAGTACAGGGTACAGGGTAAGAGTGGATAAGCAGTGATTTCAGTCAGGCTGCAGCTGGGGAAATGGGAAAGAAACTTCAAGTGTTAAAAATGCGTCAGACGCTGTATCAGGGAACGCTGTTCAAATGTAGGAGTGGATTTTGTACTCGGCGGCCCGGTTTGTTGCACATGGTTCATGAAGTGGGGATAAGACCACCGTTTTTGTCAAGCCAGTGATGACGCATTTTGTGAAGTACCTGTTTTTCTGTTCACACAGATTATTAATTCACCAAAGCCTCATTCTAGTTCCGAAAGAATGCTATCTGAAGCGGCAAGAAATAAGTAGATCATTCTGTCAAGGGATGCAGGATTAAAATAGGCCAGTAACTTCTGCAGACCTGCTTAAGCCTTGTGAGAGGCTTGTGAGATGCCTGCAGCGAACAACTAAATTAGATTTCAGTTGTCTGCTACCTGCACAATCCAACTGCAAAATAAATTTAGAATTTAATATAACTTCAAAAATGTAAACAACAAAATGCAAAAAATGCTGTAAGTTGTTGTCTACATACCAATAAGTAATATAGTATAAATAAATCTTCAGTTGCATATTTATATATAAATAGGAATAGAGATTAAATATCTGACCTGAAGTATATTTGTAATTTAAAATGTGCACAACGTTAAAAGGAAAAATAGGGACACACAGAATCTCAGTGCTCACATCTGGGTCAAGGAACCAGAAGATGAACTGGCAAAGCACTGATATTTACTTACATGGGAGCTCAGCTGCAGGCCTCCTGGCTGGAGGTTAAGCTGTTTCTCCTTCTGTCTGAGCTCACAGTGAGTTAACCTGTATTAGGGTTTTTATATATATGTTAACTGAGATTTTGAAATTGTTTATAAAGCTGTTATAGGAGTAAAATGGAATAAAATAAATGACTAGATAAGCCCGGTTTTTCCTTTCCGCAGCCACAGTCTCAAACTCCTCTTGGAGGATCTGCAGGCATTCCCCGTTGTGAGATATGATCTCCCCAGCATGTCCTGGGTCTACAGTGGCATCTCATCTCAGCGGGACATGCCCTGTATGACTTCAGCGGGTGCAAACCAGGGGGCATCCGTACACCATTCCAAAATCACCTCACCCGGGTCTTCTTAATCTGAAGGGGCTGCAACTCTCTTCCGAGACTTTCCAAGATAACTGAACTTCGACCTCTTACATGGAGAACGGCCCCAGTAATTCTTCGACGAAACCTCATTTCAGTCGCTTGTATTTGCAGCATCGTTCTTTCCATCATTATCCAAAGCCCATGACCATAGGTGAGGGTGGAGGTGTGGATTTGAATCTAGAGTTTTGTCTGAAGGTTCAGCTCCTGCTTCACTATCACCGATTTGTGCAGGACATTGCACAAAACCGCAGGAGCCTCGCCAATCTGTCTCAGGACTTGATCTCCCACTGCCTTCTAAAATGCTTAAACTCCTCTACTAGGGCTACTTTTCCGCCTCCACGCCCGGAGAGACCAACCCCCTCTTTTCCAGAAGAGCTCAATGGGCTCACATTTTCAATATTCTAAGGTGCTGATTGTTATACCTGCCACTTCACGCTTGGCGGGAAACCATTCGAGTGTGTGACAGAATTCACAGTCAGACGAGGCCAAAACGACCCCGTCCGAAAACAGCAAAGATGCCACACTTAGTTCCCCCAGCTGGAAGCCCTCCGAGGCAGATCTGCACAAACAGGAGCGGAGGAACAAAGCACAGTTTTGGCAGAGTCCAATTCCCACCCTGCGCTCACTGATACAGTGACAGCACACGTCAGCAACCCCAGTGGCCCGAACTGCCACAGTATCTCGCGCAACGTGAGCTGAGGGACATGATCGCATGCGTTTGCCAAGAGCAAAAAACACGCATTTGTCATGTTGGCACTTTATTTAATTTGGTTAAATCGGTCTTTCATTGACCAGTTGTTCAAGGACTAAAAGCACCTAATTGTTTCATAATTCAAATAATGTAAGCATCTTTTATTTTTAAGACATTACTTAAATTATGACCATTAAGATGGTTAACCTATAAAAATGGGGCTTTGAGCGGAGTGCCAGTACGGACCGAGATGGATGTCGAGACCCTGTCTAAGGCAAAAACATCAGCAGGGAGAGGTGTGAGAGGAGTGGGGGTCCTTGGCGGGGTTGCAGGGGGCCTGAGTTTATGTCAGAGTTACACTTGCCTGTACCAGACCAGGGTGAACTATGGCGGACCTACGAGCCACAGTCGGTCACGTGCATTGTCACTTTCTCGCACGCACCCCCCCTAAGGGCATCAAATGTTTTATGTGCATGTGGACATGTGTCCTGAAGCTGGATTTTAAAGGTGTCCAGAAAAGTTTTCCTACGCTGGATTTGGAGTTTTTAAATCATATTTTCTCAGCGGGTTAAGGCTGAAATTTTGCATGTTTGGCGGAAAAAGGGGTGAACCTTGTGACTCGGGAATATATTATTTATTTATTCTGCCTAAAAGAGAATTCATGTCGCAAGCAGATTTTCGAGGATGAATTGCGAGGGACGGCTGTATATTATGACATACAAAAGTCAGCTATTACACTCCGTAAGCAGGCAGGGCAGGAGGCGGTACGGTGGTCAGAGCCATAACCTTGAACTCAAAGACCTATGTTTTGAATCCCCAACAGATTCTTAGCCTGAACTGATACAGTAAAAAATACCTGTTTGTTCATAGCACGGGTAAATATTGTACGCGTAAGCAACTTAGTGCGCAAATTTGATATTGAAAGCTTTTGTAACACTTGTAAGCGTTCAAAAAAAGTGCCAGTTAAATAATAGGAATATTTCTGAGTATTGATTCAAATTGTGGGAAAATACACAACATCAGCATCCTTAACCAAACACAGAAATGTTTGAAAGCATTTTATAATCTCTTATTGAGAAGATTTATTAAAACACATTAAACAAATACACTGAGTACAAAGTAACTTTTTCCTTCCATTCTCTATTCCTCCCAAACATCTACAGGATACCATAACACTGCTTATTCACGCAGTGGTTCCTTTAGTTTTATGTAACATCTTTCCCCCCCAAAAGTGATCCTTCATACAAAACATTTCACATGCTTCACATACATTTCTACAAAGTTACCTTAAACAGGGTGATAGCTTTTGAAGCCTTTGTTATTCATATGAATAGTGTTTATTTATATTTATATATAAGTATTTATAGTATTAGACTGAAGCCGTGTTTCCTATATATTCATTACATTCTTGTTGGCTTCAGTTTCGTTGCATTTGATTTTCACTGTATTCCTCCTTCCTTCTCTGTGGCTCTGAGAGAAAGAACAGAACGCCGGGGCTTAAGTGAGGTAAACCCTTCTAATAAAAACCAGCAGTTTACAGGAGTTACTCCGTACGCTTAAAATGTAAGGAGCTTTGTTAGCGCGGCTGTGGGACTGAATTCGGAGAGGAGACACGTCACCCGTGAACGGGACTGCGGCGGATCACCGCGACACAGCGCCGCCACTCGAGCTGCGCACGTTCTCCTATGCGGCCCACGAGGTTCGGGCTGCCGACCGCCACAAGCGCGTGTGCGCAGTGACCCTTACGTACACACAGTGAAAAATTAAAAGCTGGATATAAACACTGGACCTCACAGGTACAGAACACCACCAGGGAAACACTGCTTCGTAGGGAGAACAGCGGGGGGCTGCCGGGGTCATGATACTGTAGGGGTCGCTTCCGTAGTCTTTCCTTTCACCCGTTCAAGGAGGTCGGCCGGCACGTGGAACGTTACTGCAGACAGCCCAAAACCAGAGCGATAACCTGAACTGCGCGCAAGGTGAGGAGGGTCACGTAAGACACGGCAGCGTCCAACTGCCATTTATCAACCGGTGACGTCAGAGCAGCCCGGCGCTCGCGATCTTCACGTGGAGATCGCAGGAGCCTCCCTCCGGTTCCTACCGTGGCGCGAGGAAAACGTAAACAATGCGAAACACTGAGCGAACCAGGTTTCCGTTCGGCATCAGCACGCCTCCCGCATCTCTGCCTAAGCACTGCAGTCACACTCAGAACAATACCGAAAATACAAAACCATAACATCGTGAACAAGAACTGCCTTAGAACATTTCAAAATCTTCTTTGGAAAAAAAAAAGAATTAATCGAGGAGCAGGAAACCGTGTTTCAGGTTTGCCAAAAAGATTCAACACGCACAATCATGAAATAAGGTAACAATCAAGTTCAAGATATAAAAAGCCGTTTCACTTTGGACTTTTGAACAATCACGTTTTCAGAAAAAAGCATGAGCATTACTAAAAGAAGACACCGTGTTTTCACACCGATAGTGCATTGTCATCATTTGCTGGACGCCGCTGTGTTCCTCTGCATCTAAAGCCCACAGATGAGGGAGATAAACATCCAAACCACTCGGGACAAACAGGAGAAGAACACAAACACAGGTTTAACACACATACACACACACACACACACGCACAAAAAAAATGCCAGTTACTCAACGCTAGAGAGCATTTCTTCTTAAATTTTAAAACACGTCCCTCATCACTCTGGAAATATGTCGCCAGTTGAGGACTGAGAAAATAAACTATAGTCCCAAAGATGAGAGTGATGTTCCAAAAGTAAGCGTGATGTTCGGCGTGGTGTTTTACAGTCCAATAAAAGTGATCCAAAAATCTCCAAGGTGGCACAGTGTATAATACAAACAGAACCCCACCCACCCCACCCCATAGTGCATCGGGCTTTACAGCCTCCCCACCCTTCCAGGAGGAGACCTAAGGACCAGACCTGACACTCAGATCTAAGAAAAAAGAAACGCATGTCAACAGAAGGCCAGGTGTCCAGAAAACACATTCAGCACGGCGCAGTCATAACCAGCTGGTCTCTATCCGACACGGTCAGCCCCTTGTCTACAATTATTTCGCATTATTATTTGCGTTATTAACTGCGCTAATAAAACCAAAGCCTCTTTACGGCAGGCGGTAGAGAGAGTTCAGAATAATCAAACATAGTTTAACGCGGCGCTGCGATCACGTAATTCAACCTTTAAGACCGCCGTGTTTGTTTCCAGCGTTTGCCTTCAGGGCGTGTCAGATGACCACCGGCCAGAGCGGAGCCGGATCAGGGTGTCGCAAGTGTCCGTCCCGCTGCAATGCCATAAATTCAGAAACGCTCAAGTCAGCAGCGGAATGTCCACGCGGCGCTGTGTCACGTTCCTAAATGAAGGCTCCCTGCAGAAGGAAAGCCTGACCCAGCTGTAGCCCTCTGGATCCGTGCTGCAGCCATCGAGGCCACACAGGGGTCTTCGGACCTCTCTGGCCAAGGATCTGCAGGGGTGAGGGGGATGGCAGGGGCGGTAAGATGTTTAGTGCATGAGTCGGGGTGGGGTTGGGGTACACTGGGCGACCCAGACTGCACTCCACACACTAAGTCCACGGCTGAAGCAGGGAGGTAGGATCGCTTCTGGCTCAATAATGAAGATTTACATCTGTAGCATGATGGCAGCAGAGTCTTTGCTCAAGGAAAACAAAAAAGGCCACAGCTGCTGCAATGCAAGCACCCCTCCCACGACGCGCGACCTCTTCCCAGCGTTTCAAAGCTAGGAAGAGAAAATGAAACCCACGTAGAGGCGACAGTCACCTCCTTCTCTGGACAGCCAGTCCGTACCCCAGAACCACCTTCCCAAAGCAAGTCTGAAGCATAGCCCACTAACACTGTAGGAACTGTATACAGGAACCCCCGTTTGAAGGCTGGTCAATAAGATACACACTACTCTAACTTCAGAGAGACTGGGGTGTTGGTTGGCACTGTTAGGCTGAAGTGGGTCTAGTCTTCAATACAGATCACATCCGTGGTCTTTCCTGTCTTCAGGTCAGGGGTGGTGACGTCCCTCAGGGGGTCGCTCGACTTCTTGTCCAGGAGGCTAGGAGGTGGGGGCGGACCGTTGGTCGAAACTGGTGGGAGAACAAGACTGAAAGTGAGCAGAGGCACGCCGAGGGTCCCTGGCGTGAGATGAGGTGACGATTTCAGATTTTTGTTCGTTGCGTGTGATGACAAGCCGGTGGCTCTGGAAACAAGGGCTGCGCTTTAACATTTTCGCCAATTACAGGAATACAAATATCCCGTAATTTACAAACACTCGAGCTACAAAATAAATATATATAACAAACAGTCTCACTTAGAGCCGCCATTTTGGTTTTTTGTTTTTTTTTCCGGATCAGAATGGACTCGCATTGACAGTTGTCAAGCGTCACCAAGCTGTCCGTCTCGACAGTTGTAATCTCGCCATTCGTCATTTCCGACTTTATTTAAAAAACTATTAAAACACTACAATAAATAGTTAAAACCGTCATGTAACAGATAAAACTCAACAATAAAATCCAAGCTTAAAACAAGCCATTTTGTTTTTTCCCGAGCCATTTTGGTTTATATACATTTCACCCGGTAACACACAACCGACTCAAATGTCGCACATCACGTGCAGAAACACAGCGGGCACCAAATGCCACAGACGCCGTACTGGGGTGGGCAAACAAATGTTAAAAATACACAAATATAATAACCCTACCCCGTTACTAAACTATTGTTAACATAACAGAGACAGCACAACACATCACAAACACCTATTAAACATAACTAAAACAATCCATATAGTAACAGCAAAGGATGATGGGAAGGGTCCAGCATCCCAGGCAGAGATTGGGCTTTCCCATCATGCCTTGAACGAATGAGCATATAGCTGGTTAACTGTTGTGGGGGGGGTACAGAAGAGGTATTGGCCTTGATGGTGTTCACCGTGTCCGAGAGCTTCTGGTGGTGCTCGGTTGATGCTGCTGCGTCAGACACACCGTGGACAACTAAAGTTCATGGTCGCATTCATGTTCTCACCTATAATTAACATTTAAAGGAAGGCGATTTATACTTTTTGATCTACAGACTTTTGCCGTCCGAGCGGCTTTTCAGAAATGCGTTACGATCATAAATGGAGCGGCTGCTGTAATAAACCCCAGGTTTACACCGTGTCGGTGCAAAAGGACCCTTGAGAAGATCCCTCGTCTAGCTAAACACCTAACAAGCCGTTCCAATGCATCAGTGGAAGAATTAAGGACATTTTCAATGACTCATTTAGCAGATACTTTTCTCTAATGACACCTTTATCCAAGGCCACTTAGAACCATAGATAAACAGCAGTAAATTCACATAACCCACACATTTACACAGAACAGCAGTCATTCAAACACTGCACCTGAAACACATGTCTTTGGACTGCTATGGGAACCCAGAGCACTTGGAGGAAACTTGCGCAAACACAGGGAAACTCTGCAAACTGGGCTACAACCATCTAAACAGCTCAGGTGCTGTGAAGCAACAGAGCTACATGGTGCACCACCAGGCCGTGTAACCGTCACCTCAACTAACAGTATGGACTTATAGCCAGAAGGTCGGTGCTGTAGCAGTCATAAACAGGATACTTACCCTATGTTGCTCAGGTAAAATAGCCAGCTGGTAGCTAAATAGGTTAAACACTCCGTCTCATTTGTTGCTTAGCTGATACTTTTGTTCAAAGCGGCAACCGACTGACCAATTTCACACAGCTAACGTGAACACATCTTCTCAGAGTCTGAGGAAGGCAATGTGGCACAGAAGTCAACAGGTCCCTCACCGCTGACATAAGGACCCAGGGGCATCTGGCTGTAGTTGACCATTCCACCTGCTCCCGGCCCACGGAGGCCGGCCCCAAAGCCGCCGCTGTATATCTGGGAACAGCTGAAGGACCCCTGGGGGAAGGGCTGGAGGCCAAGACACTGCAATGAGGGGTAATGCATGGACTCATACACCCTAATATACAGACACACCTTCACTTACACACACACACACACACACACACACACACACTCACTCAGCTACAGCACTGTGGCAGACTTAGTTCACATTACCTCAATAAAGCACTTAAAAGGTAAGACAGAACCAGCAGATGCTTTGGTTCTCAGGAGGTGCTGGAAACACCAGCCTGATCTATGCTCTTTTAGGAGTAATAGCACAAGATAGCAGGAAGACAACGGAGAAATGTTAAATAAAGGTTTTTCCATAAAAACAAGGCCGCTGTTTACAGGGGCATCACCTGCTGGGGCGGAGGCTCATTGCCTCGGCTGGTGAGACGGCTGAGGATGCTCCTCTCTGACATCTGCAGTCGTGCCGAAACAGGGGGGATCCGCGACAGCATGGAGGGCAACCGCGTCACGTCTGCTTTCATGTCACTCAGCAGCTCCTCTAGCTGGTTCAGCACTGCGTTGGATGGTCAACATGCAGAGAGGGTGTGAACATACAGAGAGGAGCACTGAAGCTGTTACGATAACAGGCAGGGCAGCGTTTCATGTTCCACCGTAGTTCTACAACGTGCCAAGAAGCACTAGATCCTCAAGTGATCAAAAGTCAAAAACTTTTCTTGCACATTTTTTTTATTGCAACAACACCAACACGGGGTCACAGAGACATAGAGACAAAAGCAACACAGAAATAACTGTAACTCTGTACTTATTTTTATTGTCGCAGAACAGCAACACTCCAAAGTGCCGGTGATCGATAAGATGAGGGACGCCACACGTTTTTATATAGACTCAACAGCCAGAACTGAACTTGGGTTTGTAGAAAGAAGGGATTTTCAATCATTTTAAATTTAATTTAATTTAATTTAATTTAATATCAGTGTTGCTTGCAGCCATAAAAGTTAAAATAAATCAAATCTTTCACTGCCATACCCAGGATTTTTAAAGAATCTATAAAGAATTATATATAAAGTATTATAAAAACTTTATTGATCGTGACTTTGTGGCAAAAGTGACTTTATAATCACAAACAAAATAAGACACCAGCCATCCTCCTGCTTCAGCTGGGTTTCCAGTCGAGAAGGTCCTCACTTTTGGTTGAAGACAGAGCAGGATTTGTGCCAGTGCTTACAGAGAGGGGAACAGTTGTATACGTGGGGGGCAGATTGGTGCTGTGTGTTTGAAAATTTAAATTCTGTTGGTTTGCCACCCAAAACAATGCAGTCAAATCTTTTAAAGTCCCCGTGATGTGAATTTTTCATTTGCTGTTTTTACTTCATAGAAAAGTACAATATTGGATCCTAAGAGGGCGTGTCATTAAAAGCATTTTATTCAGCTTTGTTTCATTTACATGATCCTCACATCTGAGGGCAGCCCCCCATGTTATGAAACAAAACCACAGTAAAGAAGACATCAGGTACCAGTCCTCCCTCACCCACCTCGGGGTGTGGCCATCGGGACACTATCCAGGGGAAGTATGATGTGTAAGACTGGGTGGGACAGGTCCTTGGATTCCACTCACACACATTGAAATGCATCACTCAGTCATCAGCTGGACAAACCCACAGCCTTCGAAGCACAATGCAACCCTGCTACAAAAATCCTCACTTGAGGTGCTGCACTGTGTCTTCTTACAGAACTCAGACGCAAGTGAGAAACTCCAAGGTGTTGAAGAGCGCTCACCTTTGTGCAGCACGGCATTGGCTGGTTTGTTCCCGGCCAGTGACTCTTTGGACAGGTGCTGGTGGGACTCGGCCAGACACTCGACCTCAGCGAAGCGCGTGTTCAGCGCCATGGCTGGGTGGCCGGGGTCCTGTGTCATGTTGAGGTAGGCGGCTCGCCGCAGCTGCTCCTCGATCACCAAGGCCTGCTCTAGCAGCTGAGAAGCAGTTATATTGCGATTAGTATTGCCGGTATCCAAAGTTACTAACAAACAGTTTATGCAGCCTATTGTTTTCACTGAAACCATCCAGGTTGAGTATTTTGGGACATAAACCAGTAAGCATTCAATCATTAACCCAGTAGTTATTTAATATTCATCTCCTGTTTGAATGTTTCCCTCACACAGCGTAGATGTACTAAAGGGCTGAACACAGCCACACCCTGGGGGTTCACATCTGATGTCCCAAAAATTTTGAAGTATCACTCTAACAAAAAAAAAAAAAAACATCAAGCTGTATGAAACATACACACTTGCACTCATATGGCAGAGAATATAAGAGTTTTCTGTGACTGAGATTCACAGGAGCTTTAGTGGTGGCTCTATCTCCTCCGCTCACCTTGAAGCGTCTCGCAAGGAACTTGTTCTTCATCTCCAGGTAGTTGCCCTTGTGCATCTCAGTCTTAAAGGGTTCGTTGAGGATGGCATAGCACGGGTCGTTCTGGATGTCCTGCCAGCGGGCGTAGCCATGTCTGAGGGAGGTGCCCAGTCAAGGACTCACCATTCAGGGTCAGCTTCGGCACAGTCTCCAGAACTGTTGATTCAGTTTTTCCTGCCCATCACAATGCTGTCCTTAGCAGTACAACCTGTCTTAGCTGCTACTACTGGCACTATTTTTCTATGTGTAGAAACCCAAGAGGGGTGGGCAGCTGCCAGCACTTGGACCCACAGAGGTTTATTTTCCTCTCTCACCTTATCCTGGTTGTGAGTGTTTTGTTTTCCTCTCCTCAGTCGCTGGCAGGCGTTCCGCATTGCGCTTATACCTTGCTGCTCTTATTAAAAGTGTAACCTTTATCTAGAACCTCACTATATATCTCTTATACCTGTTCTGGTTTTTTAATCTGCTGTTCACCGCTCTGAGTTACTGTGTGAAAAGAAGCCTCTATAAAAATAAACTGACTTGAACTGAAGTGATTATTTCCTTAGATTCTGTAGGAGAAACTGTTTCTCTACCTCTTCATTTTTTTCCGATTTCACCACAAATTCAGCATCTGTATTCTGCTCAGCAAGGCATCCTTGTGTATTCCCAGTGCACCCTTTTCTGGGAGGGCTTAGTCCCAATAGGAAAAGCGAGACAGCCCTCCGGACTGGAGGCCCGGCACCTAATAAGCAGCAAAGGCTCACACTTGGGCAACCAAGGTATTCATCCCAGACAATTTCTCACCCCCTTCAGAAAATTAATTCACTGCTAGGCCCCCTGGTCAGAAAAAAGGCGAATGACAGAGTCGAGGGCCTTTACTGAATCTCAATGAGCCACTTTGCATTGGTTTGGTCTCAGAACAAATGATCTGGGGCCCTCAGGCCCTCTTCTGGCACACAACTCACACTGTGAAGAACAGGCAAGGCAAAACGTGTGAGCAGCAGTCTTTTGCGCGGCACAAGCAGGATACGTGACGATGCCTGCCAGCAGCCAGTAGTCGTGTCGGCGGTGCCAGATGTCATACATTTTGCCCGAGGTCACAGCCGCCCGTTCCTCGTTCTGCCACAGTGTGTGCAGTTCTGGGAAGACAGAGGACAGCATGAGGTCAGGGACACATACCTGCACACGTGACAGTAGATTCGTTTAAAGGGGCTTTTTTATCTTCGTGCCTTTTCGTGAATGAGTGAGCATTTAACTCGTCTAAAGCGCAAAGATCAATATTTACTAACAATTAGGCCGGGAGAGCTGTTTAGAACATGAATACACATTGATCTCCGGCCAGTGAGTCCAACAGCCATAATGAGAAATCATTCGGTCAACAAAGCCAGCAGGTGGCCACTAGGGGGACTCCTTGTACAAAAAAAAGCCCGGTGGTTGTGCCGCTGTCTCACTGACCTGTGAAGCCCCCGTCTGCAATGTTGAACATGAACTTTATCTTGCAGCAGCTCCTGTCATCCTTCCGAATGTCCTCCATCTCCTCCCGCAGCTCCTTCTCCCCGTTCTGCTGACCCTCGGGCACCTGCTCGCCCTTCCCCTCCGCTGCAGCCGCTGCACAGCAGTACACGGGTTCAGAAAGAGCTCTCACATTAACTGGTACGCCTCCACCCCCCCCCTTTAACAAAGCAGTGGTTGAACAATGGTCTAAACAAGAAAATTTTCTGAAGAAAAATAAAATAATAAATGCATACATTGAAAATAAACATAGGAGTGTTAGATAAAAGATGGATTGTGGATGAATGGACTGTGAGTGGCACTTCTGTCTGGTACTGACCTGGTTTGAGGTCCTTCTCCTCAGGTCTGACTGGCGACAGGTCACTGTCCTCTTTTCCAGAAGTCTTCTCAGCTTCACGAGTTGTATCCCCTGAAGGTAACAGCAGACTCGGGTCAGAGTACAAGCAGGACAGATCACATAGCTTACAAGCATCGGAACATCTGGCCTAGGCAGGAGAGGTTGTATGTGCCAAAACCAGCAGACCACAGACCCCACTTCAGATGAGACTGTACGACAACGACCAAACAGCAACTCTTCATATCAGCTGCGACACGTGTTGAACCTGAAGGCAGAGAGAATTCTGCTCCGATTTTTCAGCACTCGCCTGTGTGCGTCGGACGGGAGGAGGACTCTGGGTGCTTGGAGGCCGGCTGGGTCTGACCAGGTGATGCATCTATCTGACTGGAGGATGGTTGGCTCTGACTGGACGAGGGATCCGGTTGCTTAGGAGGCAGATCGGTCTTCCGGGTTTCGTCCGCTGGCCGCTCTTCACAAGTCCCGCCCCTGGACTCTTCGCTGTCGCCTGGCTTGTCCATTCCAGGAGAGGACTCCATGCTGGTGGGGACCTGTGGGGACACAAAGGCTGTCAGACTCTAAGGAAAAAGAAGAAGAGGAACAGAGCAAGAAGCAAAAAGATAGAAAGAAAAAAGGGATTGGAGGCTTCGCATTTCGTTTGTTTGTACATTAGATTTTTTTCACGTTGCTTTCATTTCAAATTTAACGTTAACAGATTTGTTGATAATGATGTTAATATGCAAATTTACTGCAGGGATCTTTTCCTGTGTTTCTTATTGTTCCCTTTGCAAATTATTTGTAAGAGGGAAGAATTATTACTAACAGCTATTAGCTATGAATGTTAATTACACACTTTAAAACGTTCAAATGAATAAACTTAAACAAAACCGCGCTCAGGGAACATTTATCAAATACACGCCCTCCCAGTGAAGCCGCTGGATTTGAGCTGAAGTGGAGGATGAAAATGTGGAAACCCTGACCTCCGTCTCTGGTGCTTTCTTGCTCTCCTGCTCTGCTGATTCCTTGTCCTCGGGGGGTCCTGAGAGCGATTCAATTTTCTCTGCACGATAGCAGGCAGAGTACAAACATCAACAGCACGCAGAAAAACACACAGTCAATAACACCTCGGAGAGTTCAAACCTGTACAGAAAACACCGGCCTGATAGCCAGCCAAAGGGAGCACAATTTCATGAATGGCACAAATGAACAACAACATCCTATTTAATTGTAGCTTATTTTTCGTATTTACTACTATAAAACTACTACCTGTAGTAAGTACACTGTTTTCCAATAACCCAGCCTGAAGCCAAGTGCTGGGAACATGCCAGTCTAAGTCGAGTCCCTTTCTTGCGCTCACCTGGGGGTACAGGTGTTCCTGGCTGCGTGGCAGCAGGGCTGGCTGGAACAGGGGTGTTCGGGTCAGAGGACAGGCTCTCCGTCAGCTTCTTGAGCTCCACACCCTCGGGCAGCAGGTCAGGGGTGCTGTACTTGCCGTTGACATGTTCAAACTCCTGAACCTGAAGGCAGATGAGGAAACATCTAAGGCATTCTTACTTACTCAGCGAAATCTGAAGCTCTACAGGGATCACTGTTCTGTGTGAAAAGTAGCCAGGTAAATGAGCAAAGAAAATTCTACAAAAAAGTATAAGATATACGTATATATACGCTTCTGGTGGCAGCATAACAAAATCTGAAAACAAAAATATGAAGAATGCTGGCTATCCAAGCTCTACAAGGGAGGCAATGACTTCATAGGGGGGCCTCACCTCACCTAATTCAGTTCTTGAATTTTGAGTTCTGTGTGGCATTATTTACATACACTACACAATATACAAAGTAAAGTCAGAGTGCAGTCTGAGAAATTTTTAAGATGTATTTTAAATATTTTTTTGCATTCCACTCATTACTTTAAAATATTTCTTACCCCTCCTGCCAAACGGCAGGCCTGGGCCTCCTCGCATATCCTTAACTTCAAACCACTGCAGTTAAACATTTTCGTGGTTGAAACATAAGACCATATACTAAATACTAATTTCTACATCTACAAAGCTCAATCTCTGTTTGTCTGTCTCTTTTTTTATATACAGCTTTGTTTTTCAAGCCACATACTTGCAATTTCACACACAGAAGGTGAGGTTTCTGTGTAGTTAAAGTCATTAAACTCTAAAAAGGCTACTTACTATGTAGAAATTTTAAAATTCAGCCTCTGACAAGGCTTGGAGAAGTGAGAGTAGTGATGTCACATGGAGCACTTCATAATGTCACATCCAGGGTGTATGTAAAGACGCTGATGGAGCTTCACCCCTCACACACACACAAGGTAGTGGTCGCCACACACGCTCTACACACACAAGGCAGAATGGTACCTTTTTACGGACAAGGGACATGACCCCAATCCTGGTTAGCACGTGCTGGCGTGACAGTCCTTCCCGCGGGACCCCGTCAGCAAACGTCTCGGCCCCGTCTGCCCCGGGTTCGCACAGGTGCCTCATGAAGAGTGACACATAAGCCCTGGCACAGAGACGCACAAACACAGTAACACACACAGCACCTGCACATGATCATCAGAAATTTTACCTGAACCTTTTAGGAAAAAAATCACAACTGTTGAGTTAAAAATAGACTGCAATAAGAAAAAAATATAAGAATTCTGTAACAGAACAGTTCCCCCCGTCGGCTTTGCGAGATGTGCAGGCAGGGAAGGGCTTTACCTGAACTCCTTCTCGCTCTTGCCCCGCAGGTCCCTGACCAGCCAGTGGGAGTTAAAGGCATCCTGGGGGGGCATGCCCCAGCGCATGATGGCATTGAGGAAGGCTTTCCGCTGGCGGGCGTTGAACCCCAGCACCTGATGCACACACAAACACACCTCAGTGTTACTGGTTACAGATACTGGTAAACGGTAAGCAGACAAACATGACTGTATCAAGGGCTACGTACAATCATCTATTTATTATTTCCTACAGCAAAATAGTGATGGTGGAATCACCATAAAACTGCGGGCATTTTAAAAGCGTCCCTCCACGGAACTGAAATTAAATTTGACTTTGAGTAACAAGTGTTTACTGCAGACGTCATGTGCATTCTTCCACCCTCTAGTGTGTCCACCCATGCTGAAAGCCCTCAGGATACACTGGACGCCTCGCTCTTCATAACATCACACCAGAAACATTCACTGAGCAATTTTGTGGCAATAGATTTAAGAAACTGACATGCAAATCATTATGAGGGACATCAAAATATTTTACATCTCCCTCTTGCATTGTTAAATTATTTTGCAGTCTAGAAAAAAACTCATATATCCATCCATCTGCCCATCCCTCATCCTTAACCGCTTGGCCTGGCGAGGGTCCCAGCAGTCCAGAGCCTATTCTGGAATCACTGTGCTGGGCAAGGAGTAGTACGTCCCGGATGAGATGCTAGTCTATCGTATGGCGGCCACACATGCACGGTCACACAGTGGGCAATGCTGAGTGACAAATTAACCTAAAACATGCCTTTGGACTGTTGAAGGAAACACATGGAGGAGCAGACATTGGGAGAACATGCAGAGCTGGAGCCCAGAACTTGTGAAACAGCAGCGCTACTCGCTGCTCCACCCAAACTTCAAATACTCATGCTTTTTTATTTTCCAACTATCCTTGTAAGTTTAGAAAGCAAATATGTATCTAATTAATAAATAAACAATTATTAATGTTGAAGATTAATGGATAAACAATGGTTTCTTTCTCAACACACTTGTCGTGTATTTCATGCATTTTATGTTGTCACGTATTTTATGTTTATTACAGATGGAAATCCACACTGCCCAGTCTTTGGATGTAAATAGGATGAAACGTGATAAATAAATAGAACCTATATGAAACAATGGATTTTAAGGTGACACTGCCCTTCTAATTCACAAACTTAACTCACAATCCCCCCCCCATAAGTCCTAGAATTTAATAAAAACCTTTGCATATATATATATATAGGGGAGGCAGACACTGCTCAGTCTCTGGAAACACACATGTGAACGTCTATATCCATCCTATGCTGAAGAAGCAGGAGGACAGGTGTGTTTTATGTGGGACCGCCCCCACCTCACCTCTATGTTGCCTCCAACACGTGCCAACAGGGGCGGCAAAGGTTTGTCCCTGTCACTCTTCAGCTGTCTGCGGGACTGGCGTCGCCCCCCTGCAGAGCAACGCAATCCCGTTACTCTTAGCCACAGCCAGCCACACTATCTTTACACTTCCATAGATTATTCAAGAGCCCTTTTCCATACTAAATTATAGAGATTTGCACAAAATTGATCCAACACCACACAGGATCTTGGTTTAACGTGTTTTAACAATGTGAAGCGTAACATCTTTAAGGCAGCACTTAGCAACACCCTCAAGGGTACATACCCTCCGGCCGCTCCTCAAAATCTTCGTCCTCGTCCTCGGACCCCACGGAATACTCGGACTGATTGTCTGAAAGATCATCCTGCCATTCTGAGCCACAGATCAGAGAGAAACGGTACAGTGCATTCACCTTCGCAGCAGCGCTGTACCTGCCCCTCAGTTGGCCCTTACATATGCTTTAGTGACCTCAAGGAACACTCACTCTTGCCAGAGACTGTGCTGACCATTTTACTGACCCAGGTGACCACTCACTCCATACTGTGACCATGCTTTAGTGACCATGCTGATACCCACTGCCCCCCCTGGGATCATGCTTCAAGGACTCAATGGCTAAAGCTGCTTACCAGTGTCTGAAATACTGAACTTGGTGTTCACTAGAAGTAAGGTCCCCTCACATTGGTCAACTTGTCACCGCTCAGTCTATGACATGCAGCAGACCGGTATTGCTCATGTTCCTCACCTTCAGCCTATTATTATTCACCACAGAGCAGAGCTGTGAACCTTATACAATTCACTTACTAGAAGAAAACACAAGAAGACATAGCGACCCACTGAAAACCCTGTGCAACAGCTGCAACACCACGTATGTGCACCATGCAGCGTCTGACTGTGGACGGCCTACCTTGGTCCTCTTGCGAGGTGTCATTGTAGTTGACCTGCTTGCGGATGCGCTTGCCCTTGCCCAGGTTTCGAGCCAAGTCCTCCTGCTGTTGCTCGTAGTGGTGCCGCAGCAACTTCTCCCAGTAGTCCGGGTCCACGTTCTCCTCCTGCTTGATGATCTCCCTCTGCACCTCCTCCTGCAAGCACGTATCAAGATGCCTCATGAGCACTTACCCTGAGCTACCTCCCTTGATATGCAAACATTTTGACACAAGCTCCAGTGGAGTGTGGTAATAAGTGTGCTTGACCGCACCTACGGCATTTCACTGCATCAACAGTGTGAAATATGTCTCCTCTATGGTTCTATAGCAACTAGAATGTTGTGCTATGAGGTCTACATGGTTCAACAGTAGACACAATCAGTGTATCACTATAAGGGCTCTTTGGTACGCAAGGTAAAATCTTGGTTTCTGCAGTTCCACTGCATCTGGAAAAAGGTGCTGAGCTACAAATACAGAGTTATTTTCTATTTGCAACGTAGTTCGATCTGCACACGCTGGTTTGTGTCTACATCGAAGGTCCTCACCTCTCCATCTTCCTCTCGTACCACGTACTGGGCCACCTTGAAGGAGCTCAGATACTCATTCATGTTCTGGATCTCTGTGTCTTCTGTGGCATCCTGGCTGCGGTCCAGCAGCTTGGAGATGGCGTTGTCATCGTAGTGGATCACGCTGCCCTCCTCTCCATCCTTAGCATCCCCTGCAAGGGAAAAAATTGACATTTTTTTCGTAGCTGAGTCTTGGGTTCTACAACCACAAATGAGTTCAGTATTATTTCTACATTTTTAGGGATGTGGTGGCACAGCAGGTAAAGCAGATGTCTCGTAGCTCCTAGGCCACCTGCTGGGTGTGAGACTCGAGTCCAGCTCAGGGTGTGTAGAGTTTGCATGGTTCCCCCATGTTTGTACCCTTCAAACATGTAAGGAGTAAAGCAGAAGCAAACCACTTCTGTCCCTCCTTGCCTCAGAAACTACATCAGTACCTATGAGCTGGCTTCGATTTGATGGCACTTCCAGACACACGTGATGTGTACAGCTGTGCTATAGTCAGTGTCCTTTACTGTGTTCTGAGGCTCTGAAAAGGCACAACAAAAACAGTAAAAATGGACTGAAGGCTACACCCTATTTACCAGTAGCCCGGGCAGCCTCCACATCATCCTTGAAGAGCTCCTCTGTGCCAAACTTGAGGATGTCATCCAGCTCCTGCTTAGACATAGAGCCTGTCTTGGAGCCCAGGCCAGGCCTCACGACCAGGTGAGTCAGCATCATCTTGCGCTTGGCCACCTGTGTAATTCGCTCCTCTACCGAGGCACGTGTCACAAAGCGGTAGATCATCACCTTTTTGTTCTGGCCGATCCGATGGGCTCGGCTGAATGCCTAGAAGACAAGGAGAATGTGGAGCCTGAAGCAGCAAATAAAGTACAGATTCCCAAACGGCACTCGCAGTCAAAAGATCCCTGGCTCTGAGGCTGGCTGGCTCCCCAACGTGCGTGTACTTGTCATGTGCCCTCCCGTGTCCGTCTGTCCATCTGACAAGTATAGCGTGCTTTACCTGGATGTCGTTGTGCGGATTCCAGTCCGAGTCATAGATGATAACAGTGTCTGCAGTGGCGAGGTTGATGCCCAGACCACCAGCCCGTGTTGAGAGCAGAAAGCAGAACTGCTGAGCGCCAGGAGCTGCGGAGAAAACCAGAGCTGGGTCCACGTGCAACAGATCTCCAGTTGAGCTTTACTGCAGCCATACAAATCAAATTTCAAAAACTTACCACCTCTACTCTCCTCCACTACGGCTCAGTGCTAACAGTGTGCTTTGCAATAGCTCTGCTTGCTGTTCTTGGTCTAATCCCACCGATGTTTTTACACAGTGGTGAGATCTTACCGTTGAAGCGGTCAATGGCCTCCTGCCGCAGGCCCCCAGTGATGCCCCCATCGATACGTTCGTATTTGTAGCCCTCGTATTCTAGGAAGTCCTCCAGTAGATCCAGCATCTTGGTCATCTGAGAGAGAAGAACAGGCAAATGAAAACTGTCTGTCTGCAGTCTACCACAAATAAATACATATTCCGTTACACACACACACACCAATGCTGCATGCTGCTGGACGGATGGGGATACATGGAAGGAATGATAAAGTAAAAGGAACACTAATGAGATTAAGGTTTCTCCTGGAAAAAATCATAAGCTTTCATGTATTACAGAAAATAACAGCATCAGGAGCCCAATATTACACTCGCAGGGCTTACTTGATGATACATACCAATAGTAGCCACTGCACACCTCTGAATCACAAGAGTTCTGGAGCCTGAAGTTCCAAGAAAATCTAATTTCATGGTAAATTAAAGGATTCCCCAAGAAGGTCGAAACAGTGCACAAATTGAAAAAAACTACATGCTTTCAGTTCAAAATGAAATGGACGCGTGGAGCACTTAGACAACAGAATGCAGTGTAAGCAAACATGCACCCACTGACCTGAGAGAAGATGAGAACCCTGTGCCCTTCATCCTTCAGTTTCTTCAGCATCTTCTGGAGAAGGGTCAGCTTCCCTGAGTTCTTCACCAGCAGATTGCCGTCATAGGAGCCGTTAGGCAACACAGGGGCCTCCTGCGCACACAATACACACGCAACATGTCACATTGGACCCACACAAACATACAGGTAAATGACGGCATACAGTACTGTGCAAAAGTATTAGGCGTGCAACTTCAATGTCTGTTGAGAAGTACAGGTAGATTCTTATCTACCATCAGGGAGGTTTCTCATTGGTCCCAAATTCATTCTGCAGCCTGAGAATGACCTCAAACACCCAATCTCAGTCATTCAGAACTATCTTGAGCAAAAAGAAGGAATCCTGCAACAGATGGTATGGTCCCCACAGAGCCCTGATCTCAACATGATCAAGTCAGTCTGGGAGGACATGCAAAGACAGACAAAGTGTGCAGAAGAACTGTGGCCAGTTCCTCAAACAGTTTGGAAGAACCTACCGACCTCTACCTTAAACTGCATGCAAGTTTGCATAAGAGAATTGATGGTGTATTAAAGGCAAAGGGTGGTCCCACCAAATATTGATCTGACTGAGGTTTTTTTTGTCTCCTGCACTTTTTAGAAGGTTTATTGATTAATAAGTATTGATGGCATTATTTCTGGAACCATCCTCGCTTTATAGCATTTTCCCCACAGGTGCCTAAGACTTTTGCACAGTACTGTAGAACTGCCTCAGTAGAAGTACTTAGTTTTCTAGATGGGGGATAATAGTATCAAACAAAATAAGACGCAAATGCGAGGGACAGATGTAGGAGCACGGAACGATCCGGTACGAACAACAGACACCCTCCGTGCTCTAGTCTAAAACTGTGATTACAACCCTGAAACAGCCCACATGCAGACTGCCGTAGTTTAAGGAACGGATCAACGTGACTTATGTCTAGGCACTGTATGCCTTTCCAGCTGCAACATACTACACAAAATGCTTTTTCTATCAAAGGGACTTTTAGTGATGTAGGCACAGAACAGTCTGGAAAAACCCCCCAAATCAAACCAGGTTCAGCGGCAACAATTACACTTACTGTGTATTTTTAACTCAGATAAAGACTAATGAGAACATTTGGATGCCAATGACTTTCCGTTTGCATGATAAGAGAGATGTTTAAAGGCCCGTGAGAAGTGCATACCACGGCAGCCACCGGAAACAAATAGGGATGGTTACAACACTTCTTCAGGTCCATCATGATGTTGAGCAGGGACACCTGGTTCCCTCCACCCTTGGAGTTGAGTGCCTCAAAGTTCCGTGTCAGGATGAACTTGTAGTACTTTCTGGGGGTCAAGGAGAGACACGGGATCTAGCTTACAACAACAAAGCCATTCATAAGACAAGTTCGGGTTTTAAGGCTTGAACCGTACAGAGCAGGCTGACAGCACGAAGGAGGGCTGCTAAGAAATAAACAACGGGAGCCAAACAAGCTGTGGCTGACAACTGAGAGACAGACCAAAAGAAGGAACAACAACAAAAATGACAGACAAATGACTGACTTCTGCATGGGGCTGAGCTCCACACGGACGATGAGCTCTGTCTTGGCTGGCATGTTTTTGAAGACATCTGCCTTTAGCCTACGGAGCATGTGTGGCCCCAGTAGGTCATGCAGCTTCTTGATCTGGTCCTCCTTGGAGATATCTGCAAACTCTTCCAGGAAGCCCTCCAGGTTACTGGCATCAGAGGAGACGCTTTGAATCACTATGGTTTATTGTCGACAACAAAAAAGACAGCAGCTCCATCCAAGCTATTAGACTTGTGACAGGAAGGTTTTAGGGTCAAGTTTCAGAGAGGTTGTTTTGCACTTATTATTATTATTATTATTATTATTATTACTATTATACTGACAGAACTGGTTTTCTGATACAATCAGCCCAGGAGTTGATGAGCATTAGAAGATCCAGCCTGATCTCTTACTTGAAGCGCTCTGGCGTAAGGAAGTTCAGCAGATGAAACAGTTCCTCAAGGTTATTCTGCAGGGGAGTTCCAGTCAGGAGCAATTTGTAGTAAATCTTGTAGCCATTGAGGATTCTGAAAAACTTCACCAAGAACCAAGAGTCCACAGCTTCATTACACACAGACAATACCTCTTACGCGGAGTCCAGATTATTATGTGACTGGTGAATTCAGTCAGCTCTGCGAACTTTCTCGGTGATGCTGGTGTCACAACATAAGGAACAATTTAAATAGTTACTATGACAACAAGGGTTGATTGCTGTGTATGAACACCAATTTGCACACAAGCAGCGCATAATTTGCATTTAAACATTCGAGCAACCCTTTTTTAGCATGGGAGATTCTGAACAGAGACGTGTTTATGTCTTTTATCCTAATTGCTTGAAGTCTTTAACCGTTAAGAGATAAATTCTTGTCCTTACAAAGAGAGACAGTCAACCTGGCCATTCTTTATGAGTCAGGCTGGGCTGTTTTGGTTGGAGCTCAGCCACGTTTTTTGTTTTGCGGTACGACAAGGGCGTAGTTCATTGGTTTACCTTGGACTGATTGTTCTTGAGCCGGTGAGCTTCATCCACCACTAGGCAAGCCCAGCTGATGGATCCAAGGATGGCCTGGTCTATGGTGATGAGCTCGTAGGATGTCAGCAGCACATGAAACTTGACTGGTGTGTCCTTCTGCATAAGAGGAGGACACAAAAATCAACACAAAAATCAACAGCATGTCCGCTTTCTGGGAGTATCCTTCTCCCAACAACCCTCTCAACCTTCTATCTGAGAGCTAGCTTCAACAGTGTGGTGTTCCTCTCACACCGTTCACAGGACACAGGAGTTCTCATGCACGCATCTTCCCATAATGCAACCTACTTTCATGCGAAAAACTTTGCGGCCAGATTTGACCGCACTGTCTTCAAAAGTGAATTCGTTCTCTCGAATCACAGAGCGGCTCTCCTTGTCCCCGGTATAGGTCACCACATAGAAGTCTGGTGCCCACAGCTCAAACTCACGCTCCCAGTTGATGATGGTGGACAGGGGAGCACTGACCAAGAAGGGCCCCTTGGAGTGCCCCTGAGAAGAGGGAGAACATAGCTGACATCAGCAACAACAGTTACAGTAGGTGATTTCACTTCTGCCATAGGGGTGTCCATTACTTTCACTGCATCCCTAAGAAAAGAAAAGCACCTCTTTGTAGAGAGAATAGAGAAAGACGATGGTCTGGACCGTCTTGCCTAGGCCCATCTCATCAGCCAAGATCGTATCTGTGCCCTGCGCCCAGGAGAAGCGCAGCCAGTTGAGGCCCTCTAGCTGGTAAGGATGTAACGTGCCTCCTGTCGCGTTGATGTACCACGGCTGCTGGTCAAATTTTATAGTTGGCTGGAGGTCAAAAGAGAGAGAGCAAGGTCAGTTTGCTGTACCCTAGCAAGGACGCCCATCCTCGCTACTGCTGTTTCTTACTTACATCCACTATCGGGGTCTCTGGGGGTGGTTCTCTTTTCTCCTCCTTGGAGCGCTTCTCCTTTCTCACCACTAGGGGGCGACCATCTTCCCCAAGTATCTGCTCTCTGGGGATAAAACCAGATGGCTGTTGTTCAAAAGCGGCGTTTACTGTCGCAGGACTTCTGGTATATTGGCAGGAAGGCACAACAGTGGCTCACCTGTGATCCCAGTAGGCTTGCTTGAACCTGTCGTAATCGGGGACGTCAAAGTCGTCCACTTCCCAAGTGCACTGATCGTACGGAAGGTCTCTCCACTTGATGAGGTAGTGGACGTCGCCATCCTTATCAAAACTACGGAACGATATCATAGCATTAGTCCAGTTTTCAGGACTCGCTGTGTATATGTGTACGCGTGAACCGCTCCGCAAAGGGATCTCAGAAGGTCGGCACCTGTGGTTCAGTATCCTGTGGATGATCATCCACTCTGGCTTAATCCCGTAGCGATAGAAGCGCTCCTCCATGATGGCGTACTGCGGGTCCTTGCTCTTCCGCTTCTCGTTGTTCAGTTCCTCGTCCCCGGAGCCGTAGTCATAAGGTGGCGGCTCGTCCATATCGTTTTTGCGCTGGTAGTTGCGGTACATTACAGTGTGGTACAGTTCCAACTGGGCAGAGGAGAGAGAGGGGTCACCTGGGAGCGTCCTTACAAAAACGACTCACCTCGGTCAAATGACACGCAGCCAAACAAGCAACTGGCAGATGAATCCAATGAGTTTTCCTTGTAGGCAGTGGAACATTTCACCGCGGCCTGGACTGCCAGACTCACAGGCCACTGATGGCCAGCCAGTAGGAGTTAAAGACCACGAGAGTAAAAGCAATATGAATTCATGAGTCTCTGCGCCAGATATCAGTTTCACCTGCAGCTCGCTGACCCAGGAGCAGTGCCAGTAGGAGAGGCCCGCCCACTTCACAAACAGCTGCCTCTCAGGATGCCCCTTCAGAGGGGGGTTAAGCATCGGCACACCTGGCTCCCCATCGATACCAGGGGGTGCCTCAGGGGGCAGGGGGGGGTCCCTCCATGTCCAGTGAAGAATCCGTTGAACCTTCCCTTTCAGTGGCGGACACTGCAGATAAAGGTTACACATTAAATACATAAGAAACTTACCGGACGTGCCTCACCCGAACCAGCTTATATATTCTTTAACAACTTTAAACCACCTTGTTGAGTAAGGAGACAAAGTTCACTGACTCCTTTTCAGTCGGTTTAAAAATAGTTTTCGTTTTAACGCAGTTCAAAGGAAAAAATTTTTCTAAAAACCATCACTAACCATGCAACGTGGGCACAGCCACTCCCCGTTGGGTATTTCAGGAAGGGGAGGATTCAAGCAGTGAATATGGTAGGACGAGGGACAGGTGTCACAACAGAGCAGCTCGCCACCATCCTTGCACACTCTGCAAAACTCCATGTGGTCATCCTCTTCCTCACCAGGAGCCTCCTCCTCCTCCTCCTCGTCGTCTTTAGCCTCCCACTGGATCCCTTCCTTCTCCTGGGAACACAGGAGTCTGTGTGACTGCCTTGCACTGAACTTGTGTTCTAGCCAGGGGGGTATCCTGCCTCACACCCCGCGTTTAGTCACCAATTAACCTGCAACACATCCTTTGGACTGTGGCAGAAAACAGGAGCACCCAAAGAAAACACTCACAAAACACAGGCAGAACGTGCAAACTCCACGCTGAGCCAGATTCAAACCCATGTCCAACCCAATGGCCGAGGAACGGCGAGGCCACCTTGCTCTACATATTAATTACCTGAACAGCACTATGACACGTTAGTAAAGAGTCACCTGTGACTTTTACTGCGTTATGACTACCGTCTGCTGTAATTACTACGAGAACAGGGTCCGAGAAAGGACCACCAGTTGGACCACCGAGCCTTGTGTTTGCATATGTAGGAAAAATTTGATGGGGTTAAAAATGGATCTCGGTAAGGCCAGGTAGAAACTGATTAACACAGGCAAAGTTTTCTCACACAGTGAGGGCAGCTCCACTTGCCCTCGGGGGCCTTTTCCAGCTCAGGGTCCAGGCACACCAAGTGGTACGCCCGGGGGCAGGTATCACACAGGATGATCTCTCCACCCTGCTGGCACACCTCACAGTAGTCCTGGTGGTCTGTCTCATAGCCATCACCATCTTCTCCTGCAGAAGGTACGCGCAAAAATGCTCTTGTCACCCTCTTTACGCAACACACGGCCAACAGTTTCAACACATAGAAAAGAGCTCCACTATTTTACCGTACAAGAAGGTGCTAAATTATAAAATACTAGGCTGTTTAGGCAGGAGAAATGTGCCGGTGTCTGTCTTGCGCATTGCTAAGGATATGATAAGTAAGAAGATTAAGCAAAAAACAGATATTTGATTTGAAAACATTCACGGCACCTTTCTTGTAAGTGGACATATAATGTTAAAACAAAATGTTGAAACAAATCAAAACTGTGCTGGTGGAAGTCACCGACCAGAATGATTTTCCACTCACACCTGTTTCACATAAGGAACGCTGGTCTAACAACTTGCGGAGGAACGGCACTCAGAAACCGGTATATTTTGCATTCTGTGACTGGTCTACAAATAGCTCACTTTTCCTCTTCTTGCGACCCCGCCGCGCCTTCTTCTTGGGGGCTCCGGAGGCGTCAGAGCGCACCGAGGCACTGTGGATGCTGATGTCATCAAAATCTGACTCCTCGAAGAAGTCCTCTTCACTCTGAGACAGAGGCGAGCGACGCTGTCACGTGGATCAGTCAGGGTCACACATCATTCTCAAGGTATCAAAATCCAGGAAAGCACAAGGATCTACCACTCAGCCAAGGGCCAAGTCAGTCAAAAAGCGACACCAGACTTTTTTTTAACACTGCTTGGTAACTGGCAGAAAAATTTGTTAACTAACAAGTTGGTTATCAGTGTGAAATGGTGGAGACACAGTGGCTGTACACTGTGAGCCCAGGCCTTCCTCACCGACGAGGCTTTTTTCCTCTTTCCGCTCTGGCCGGACTTCTGCTTGCTCTTCTTCCCCTTGCCTTTTTTCTTGGCTTCCTTCGCACTCTTGCTTCTCCGCCTCACGCCCGGACCTGGTAGCAGACAGCAAGGTGCGGCGTTTACTTTCTGCGTTGCTGACGTTTCGTTTAATTTGACTGACCCTACGGGTGCAACGCCAAACACATCGAGGAACCTAAAAAGATGGAGCGCTAAACGTGACGAAAAAACAACATGCGGTAAAAACTAAAACGAGAGTCATCTATCAGTAACGTAATAAGGCAAGAAATTCTCTGAGAACCTCACTATCGAACCACTGGAGGGTTAATACGATTTTGTGTATAGTGCTTCCTAGAGGAGCCCTGTAAAGGTTTGTTTAGGGGTTATGATTGTTTTCTTCACAATGCAAGTCATTCGTTGTTACCCTTTCCTTCTTTGGTTTTCGCTTTTTTGATTGTTCCCCCCTGAGTGCACTGCTGAGTACTGCTGACAGAGATGGATGGAGACACGGTGACGGTTTCCACAGCAGCAGCCACAGCGGCTGCCACGGCCGTGGCAGAGGTTCCCTTGAAGGGGTTGTTGGCGCTGAACTCACGCCACTTGGCACCCAGCACTGTCATCATTTTGGACATGGGGATCTTGGGGTTTTTCTTGGCAATGAGGGGCCTGAGCACACACAGCAGAGGGCGAAATAACGTGAAATGCATATCGGCAAACCGGACTTGAAGTTGCTTCACACAGAGCACTCAGAAAGTATTCAGACCCCCTTTCCCTTTTTTCACATTTTGATTGAATTGGCATCAACTGAATTTACCACAGGCGGACTCCATTTAAGATGTAGAAACATCTCAAAGTCGATAAAGAGAAGGGGAATGCACCTGAGCTCAATTTCAAGTGTCGTAGCCAAGGGCCTGAATACTCATGTCAATGTGATATTTTGGTTTTTTTCATTTTTAATAAATTTGCAAAACATTCTAAACTCTCGTTTTCACTCTGATATTACGGGGTATTGAGTGTAGACTGACGTGTGAAAAGATGAATTTAAATAATTGTAGCAGAACACTGCAACGTAACAAAATGTGAAAAAAGTGAAGGGATCTGAATACTTTCTGAATTCACTGTATGTGAGACAGGATTCAAGATGTTCAATAGCGTTATCTCACCGAGTTACCAAAGCAAGCGAATAAAGAGAAGACACAGAAAATAACTTAGCGTTAATGTCCAACTTTTTAACCAAGCATTCTGAGAAGTGGTGATGAAGAAGGCCCAAACCCAATGTGAAAGCAGGACAGCGCTGCCGCACGGATGCAGAAGCAGTGTGAAGCCAATGTTTGACGGAAACAGAAATGTGTACCTAAGGAACTGGCTGAAGGCCTTGTAATTGGTAAGGGTTCGGTAATCCTCCTCGGAGAAGGCGTATTCAACGTTCTCAAGACCCCACTCCTGCATCAGCTGACTGGATGACTTGGGTTCCTGAAGGGAAACAGGCCGGAGGTGTTCGTAGGAAGAACGTCAGGCCATCAATCTAATATGACTAGCCAAAGTACAGATGTATGCTCACCTTGAGTCCTCCATCGTCATCATCTTCGTCGTCTTCCTCTTCTTTCTTCCTGTGTTTGGTCTTCTTCTCTTTCTTCTCCTTGGGCCTCTTTTTCTTCTTCTTCATAGGGACACAGCTGCTGCTCTCGCTCTCGGACCGATCTGCCGGCTCCTCGTCTCTCTCGGAGACGTCTTCCTGCTCGCTGGTGTCTCCCTGCGGCTGCAGGGAACACCGCGTCACTGACAGCAGCAGCAGGGAAACGCACCTCAAATATATACCGTCCCTGAAGTGTTCCTGGCAGCATACGCACCTCTCTCATTCCACCGCTGGGGCTTTAGGGTGTGTGTGTACGGTGGTGTTCCGGGGGCTGAAAAGGGCTTCCGCAGCTCGACCTTCCGCGTTTCTTTTCATAAAAGTTAGTTTCAGAAAAAACTAACGCATATAACCTAACCACAGACAAACCAACAAGAAGGGGCTGCCACATTTTGTTACCAGTGTTTGTCTGAATAGCTTGATATGGCCCCTAGCGGCACTGACTTAAGTGACAGCAGAGACAAAGGGAGGGAAAACCGCTACAAACGTTCGTGTTTACATCTGACACCCATCGGCATCAGGGCACGTATCGATGAGCATCGAAACACAGCCGACAGCAGCACGACCGCAGATGCCCAGCCTAGGATGCCAGAGCAGTCTCGCAGGCACTAAAGGGTGGCCGGTCATTTGGAGCAGCTCGCAGCAAGCCCTGCGGTTGGTGTGACCTTAGCCCCTCCCCCGGTGGCGCAGCGTTAGCAGGCGTGTCTGCTGCACCGCTGCGCGGACACGGGGCAGGCTAGCGGGCATCTCGCTCCGCAGCGCCGAGGAGGCTCGCGTTGCCGCAGAATGCCGCCAAAGCCCCGGCAGCAGCCCGTCTTTGTTGCCATGGTTACCCGGCTGCGCAGCGTCTGGGCTCCCTCTCTCGGCAGCAGCCAATGGGAACGCCTCGTCCAATCAGACACCTTTGCATAACCAGCTTATTATGCCGAGGCCTTGGAGTGTCTCTGTGTTCTGAGGCCCGTCTAGACAAATCTCATTTACATACTGAGAGAGAGATGGAAGCAGGCAAAGGGGGGGGGCAGTCATGATTGCAGAACGGGAGGGCATTGCAGGAACCGCGAAAGACCCAGAAGATTCGGGTGCAAAGTGCCGATGTGCTCGGCGACCAAAACAGCAGCAAACACTACCAAAAACAAGTCTAAGGACAATGCACCTGATGAACACTTCAAAGCGCACCGCCCCTGGAAAGGGGCTACCGATTTGAACCACCCATAAAATCGTATCGCCGTCCTGCTTATGAAAATAAAACGATATTTTTTGCAACGGATCTGGCACGTGCAAAATGCCCCCGTCGGCTGTATTGCGTCTTGGAGACAATACAGGAGCAACAGGCAGAAAATGTCTTTGTTTCAGCTGATGACCAGAATGCCTGCCGCACGCAGGTTGTCGTCTCCAAGCCAGCAATCCCCAAGACCGTGAACCCTGAGCGGAACACAGCCGTCCAGCCCCACACGTCTTTGGCCACGACTACGCGGCTGCACAAATCACCTGGCAGCGATGGTGTGGAACACCTCCGTCCAGGAAAACCACGCTTATTATTCGAGAGGAATCCACAGCACGATCAGAGACGGCAACCGACAGCTTTCCTGAGCGCTCCGCACACTTGTTAGCAGGGACTCTATGACGGCACATTCCACTTGTGCTCGGGGAGATAGGAAGGGTTTCCTGGGCTGCCCGCTGTGCTTGGTGGGGAGGGAAAGGGCTTTCCCTGCCTGTGGGCTGTGCTCAGCTGTGCCTAGCAATACACAGGAGGCTCAGCAGAGGGTGGGGCCACTGCAGACTACTGAAGCTCAGCTCTAATCAAAGATGTTCCTTAACCACAGGGGACAGCGGGCTGGGGGCAAGAGACAGGGAACAAAGCCCAATAAAGCGGAAAGCCGGGATAGTTACACGGAGACTAACGCCGGGGGGGGAGGCAGGGTACGAGTTCAGACAGCATATAGCACAAGTGCCCTTGGGATGTATGTTTAGTGTAGTTTTGGCCAAACAGGTTTCACAGTGATAGATTTCAGCAGCTGATTTATAAAACAGGCGGAATAATGTCCTATTTACTCTATGACTTCAATGAGCAACTAAAAGCTGAGGCACAGCTAAAAAATCGTCACTCCTGAAGAGTTCATGCGAGATGACAAGGCTGACATATTCTTAGTACTTCTAACCACGTTTGTTTTTTTTTTCCCCTTCCTGCACCATCACGCTCATTTAATAACACCTTCCGGAGTCTTTTTACAGCAGCTACATTTTAAAGGATTCGGCCCCAATGCAAGCAAACCATCTCAGCGAGAAGCAGGTAGGTGGTAACGGCTCGCAGAACATTCAGCTGGGACATATCTGGGACCGTGGACAAGTGCTCTGTTTATTTACTGGCACCATCTGCGTGCCCCCGACAGCACTCCTGGAAGTTCACCTGTCAGGTCAGTTCTGTCACTACACAAGCTCCGCGGGGCACCGGCGGGGCCGTGACAGAGAACCGAGTCCGTCGCAACGCTGCCTCTGACCCAGAACTTTCGCCTGGGTCACTTTGCCTTTCTTCCCCCTCATCTTTCCTGCATCTTGCTCTGCTCTCAACAAAAAGCAACGAAGCTGTTTCTTACATTCAGTCAGCAGTTCCAGAAAACACACATTTCTCAGACACTCAAAGGTTTTCATATGATTTACATATTTTTTAAACCTCAAGTATTTATTCAATAATACCTGCGTTTCCAAGAATAATCTTGCACGCGTTATATATTCTTCATAATATCCTGACCTGTACACGCCCTCATGCAAATGGAGATCCAGATGATAATCGTCATTTTGGACATTTCGGGCGGTTACGCGCACGGTGCTTCAGAACACGGATTCGTACCCTGTTGGTCCCTCAAGTCCCATTAACGGCCCTACTTTGGCACCATCGACCAAGGTACAGTACAAAACCTGATATGATCGAGTAAAATAGCAACGTAAGAACAACAATCTCACCTCCTTTATCCTCTTCTTAACTTTGGGCATCTTTCCCTCCTTCAGCTTGCGCGCCTTCTTCTTCTTGGGCTGTTTGAGAGAGCCGTCCTCAGAGAACAGTCTGTCCAGGGGCGCGAGGGAAACCGACTGCACCCCACCCTCTTCTTCCTCATCTGGGCATGGAGAGATGCAACTCATCAGTCCACCGAGCGCTACTCCCTGCCTAGATTCGCTAAAATGTTACTTTGAAATGTCCTTATAGATTTGAGTCCACAAGCCTGGATCCTTAGGTTTGGCAGTTGCTGACAGTTGCTGCTGCACTTAGATATATTACTTGCACACATAGATTTGACAGCATGAAGACATTCAGCGACAGGCATGTGTTCAACTGCCGTCTTTCATAAAGCAGTCGTGGATTATTTTTACAATCTAGAAGTGATGAAATCGGCTGTAAAAAAGTTACAAGGCTCAAACTGTATAATTTCAGACATACGGGCAGCGGTAACAGCGAGGACCAGTCCATTTTCAGAGAAGCTGATGTAGGTCATGGCAGATCAGATGGCCGAGCAGGTAGCTCCAGGACAACAACATGTCAGACAGCGGGAACCAGTCCAGTTGCTCAGTTCAAACTCAACCAACCATTGAGCATCTCCTCACTCCCCAGGAAACGGGCAACCTTAACACCCCTCTTAACCTCTCTTTATCCACCCCCGGAGCTTTGATGTGCGGTAGGGTCTCTGAGAGCTGAAAGAGGCATCCACAGCTCACGATTGCATATAGCCCCCCCATCAGCATTCGCAGCACTCCCACAAAACGGTGGCTCATCTTGTCCTGGCTACCCCTGAGAAACAGATCAGACTTCACCCTGAAACCCTGCCACAGTGACCGTGCTCAAATTTAGGCCAAAGCGTCTGCAACACTTCACAGGGGGGCTTTGTTCACATCTCTAACGTACATCTGCTGCCCGACATCACGTTCAAGCATTCGGCAGATGCGCACACCCTTAAAGACTTCCAAATGGTCACCCCCGCGCTGATAGAAAGCAGAATTTAATTCAAATGTCGGAAATATTCTGCGTGTATAAAGCCATGTTTTGTCATGGGAGTTTTTATCCACTCAATGGCATTAATGCGAAGCTCTCTGTGGCCGAGCAGAACGCTTCCTTTTGAATTCCCACGGTGAAGCCTTAACTTCATAATCCTTCAAAGGTTATCTGGGCTTGGAAATCCTCCTCAGCCGAATAAACGTGGCAGGGTCGTAAACGGGCTTATCGGTGTCCCGCCAGCGGCCACAGCGCCAGTCACTCGCAGCAGCGTGGAGGACTACACGTGTCTGCGTCTTGGTGGGGCGCAGGTCACCAAAGGTACAGATCTTCAAGGCAGGAGCTGCTGAGGGAGGAGCTGGAGTGGACCCTGTGGTAGAGTTGTTTTGTTTTGGTGCCATGAAGCAAACACGACACGCAGCCTCCGTGGAGCAGGTGCTGCCAAGGGCTGCAGGTGTTGGGGGGCCTGGGCAATTGGCCCATTCCAGCGGAGCCACAGCTGGGTTTGGCACAAGCATCCCAGTCAGCCACATGGCCCTGACCTTCCTGCAAGGGCTCGCCAACCGATGCACTCTATTACGTAGCAGACCCTTCCTTCTAAGAATCCCGGTGTTTACGGGAAAACGCATTAGCTGTCTGACAGGCTCCATATGGAACCGTCTGGTTAATGGTTCCCTGACCACTTAAGCAGGGTGGCTGGGCACAATTCTCCTCTCATCAAGCCCTTGGATTCTTGCATAGACACTCATTCTCACTGGCACAACAATAAGCCGTGAGTGAGACAGGGGTGTCAGATTCCCGGTCAACACCCTCTAATCACAGGGACAAGTTCCAGTACTGAACTGCAGGCAAACAAAGCGTTCATTTATCAATTTGCAGGCCAGATTAAAACAATTTCATCGAAAGCCAAGACTTTGCAAAAATAGGAAACAGCTTCTTAGCTAATAGCCATATGTAGGCACAGGGTAGCAGCAGCAGTGGAACAAGAAAATGGGAAAATGTACAACAGCTAGAGGAAAGAAAGGGTGGACAGGTGTCATAAAAAGGTCTAAAGAGGAGCTGCAGAAAGACTATGACAAAGAGAATACCTGGATGGGTGAGGGAGTGACACAGAGAAGAAACATGTGCAGAACCAGAGGATGACGTGTGGGCCAGCTGAAGGTAGGAGCGTGAAGAAGAACAGAAGACGGACTCTGGGTCAGCGAAAGTTAGAAACATGAAGAAGAACAGAAGACGGAGTTTGGGCCAATGAAAGGTGGAAACATGAGGAAGAACAGAAGGCAGCATTTGGGTCAAACAAGCACGAACAGGAATAGAAGATGGAATTCAGGGAAGGCAGGAGGAGAAACAGGAACAGAAAGGAAAATTATAAGCAGACATGGGACAGAATCTGGAACAAAGGAGAGAAGTTTGTGCAAATTAAGGCAAAAGGAAGGGGAAAAAAGACACATGTACAGGAGCAGAGCAAAAAAAGCGCTAGAACCAGGTATGTAGAAGCCAAGGGTGTAAAGGTAACAGTGGGAAAGGAGGAGGACCAAGGGTTAGTGCAGGAGAATGAGCAGTATCAACATCAGAGGCAGAAGCCTCACAGCGCCAGTAAAAATGAGTAACAGTAGCTAGAGAAAAGCGGTACAAAGGAGGGGCAGCAGCAAAGTGCAGCTCAATTCTTTAAAGCCTCTGGCAGGATAATGTTAAAGTCGTTTTGGGGCAAGCATTCCTTCAGTTACTCTTCCAACAATCCGACTTATTCTCACATATTTGTTTTTGGGCTGCATCCAACACACCCCAGGACACGTTCACTGAGGTCAGTTAAAGAGGTCTACATTTAAAGATCTAATTTTATTTAATCCTATTCAAGACATACTGCTTGGTATAAACCTAACCAATCAATGTTCTTTCTGCTTAAGGAACCATTTCTGCACAAAATGTGGAACCTTCTTCCACTGAAATGTGAGACTGACTTTTTTATCAAAATGTGGAATGTTCTCTCATCACGAAGGGGGATACTGTCTCACTGAAATGTGAACGGTTCACCCATAGAAACGTGCAAAGTATCCTCATGGAAACATGAAATGATTTCTCATTAAAATGTGGGCTGTTCTGTGATTAAAATGTTGAAGGTTTGTTCGTGGAAATGTAGAACACTCAGGGATGAAAACGTCACAAGTTCTGTCACTGAAACATTCTCTCGCTGAACTGCCTAACGTTCTCTCACAGAAATGTGTAACCCTCTGCCACCAAATTCTGGAACGTTCTTTCATCAAAACGTGTGACGCCCAACGATCAAAATGTGTAAAGTCATCTCATCTAAAAATTGACAAAATTCTTGCATCAAAATGTGGAACCTTCTCGCAGGGAAATGTAGAAAGTTCTCTCACCTCACCCTAGCAGGATGCGGGAGGCTGTAGAAAAACACCTACATAACCTTGACTACAGAACAGCTGCTGTTTCCAATATGCAGACAAAGACTGAAACGCATGGCACCGAGGTGTGTAAACCCAGCATTCCTCCCTATGACTACAATTCTCTGAAAGTCACCCTGAACCACGTTCATTTGCACCGTACTGTACTCTCATTACCCCTTTTCCACCTGCAACATCAGAATGCAAATAGGATGGCTGAAAATCAATAGTTTCCACTGTGCCCTTGTTTCTAATCCACAATTAATTTCACCAAGTCAAAGAGGTGGTTCGTGGGAGGAAAATAACCATGAACACATTGAGTGTATTGAACACAGCGACACCCCTTCTGATAAGGAGGGCTGCGCTGGCCAAGATCAGAGTCTGAGACTCTTCATCACAAGCGCATCCACCGAGACACTTGTGGCCCACTCCACAGACTTGCATCCCGACACCCCTGACTGAGAGACTGATGGGGCCAGCTGCACGGCCCGCGTCCCTCCAGGCACCCATTAACCAGCGCTGTAAATTATGACTCAACAAGACAAAAGGGTAACAAGAGAGTCTGTGGCCACCCCCCCCCCCCCCCCCAAGGTGCAGGATCTGTGTCAGCTCTCCAGCATCAAAACTTTCACTCCTAGACTCCATCACCAGCTCCTGCCAAGATATTATCTGCATATCTTTTTTTCCCACAGTACTANTTTCACTCCTAGACTCCATCACCAGCTCCTGCCAAGATATTATCTGCATATCTTTTTTTCCCACAGTACTAAATCTCTTGACTCGGCTTTGAACATTCCGGTTCAGGATGCATAAAGAGGCAGATTCCTAAGGCTCTCTTTCTCTTTTTCTTGTCCTTTGCCTATTTAAAGGGTATCCTCGTTCCAATAAGCTGAAACGAAAGTGTTGTAAAATGAAAAATATGCATTTATTACACACGCACATTTTTCATTAGTAAAAAAAGGTGCTTCATCAGCCGGCACTTCTCTCCCCTCTCTCGTGGACCCTATGGGGTGTTCGGCGGCCCACTGTTTTCCTGGCTCGCAAGCGGCTGCGCTGATGCCCTCGCACAACCAACTTTGCATGTAAACTGCCAGAGCACGTAACCTGAGCTATCAAAAGACACATTTTAGGAATTATAAGTAAAAAGTGTCTGAGACAGGCAAGGTGAATTAAAGGAATAAATAGAAATACATGAGTAACTACCTCGATACCCCACTAACATCCATGTGATGCCATTTAGGGCCCTTTCTTCACATGACAAAGATGCATTACAGTATTAAGTGTATTGTATAAATAAAGAGCCTATTATTTAACATATTATCCTACCAATCTTCCAATAACATTACAGTTGTGGAAAAAATGGATGCCTGACCTATACTTCAATGTCAATAATGCTTTTCCCGTGTTAAAATATACATTATTGAAATGGTGGCAAGGAAGAAAAAAACCAGTGAAACCAAATTAGACCTGCAACAAAATGGTGCACGTAGTCATATGCACAAACACGTTATATACTGGTGCCAGATGAGAAATAAAATGGAGTTATGAGACCAAAATCGTTGATCGTAATAAATTGCTCCCTCCTAATGGCTGGAGAGGGACTCATTCAACAACTTCAAACCACACAAAAAAATGTGTCCAAGTCGTAGCGCCACCTCGCAGCTGCACGGTTACTGTCTTTTCGGTGCCGTCCATCCTTCCCGCAGCTCGAGCGGGTTCTGAGTCGGGAGCGCGCGCGCAGTGTCGCAGGTCACGCGGCAGAGTAAATGAGGCTGAACCCCCCCCC
>UFQX01000941.1:9239-180955 GCA_900497675.1 Arapaima gigas
CCCCCCCCCCCCCCCCATACCCAGGTCCGCACCTCGAGCCGTTCGATGCGGTCTTTCAGCTGCACCACGGCCCGCTCCAGCTCCTCCAGCAGCCCGGCGGACCGCTGCTCCTCCCCGCCATCGCCGGCCATGCCGCGCCCGTGGTGCCGGGCTCCGCCACCCCAGAGCCCCGCGCTGCGCTCCGGGAGGCCGCGCGTGCCGAGCCCCGCCTCGCACTCGGACAGCTTCCCGGTGAGCTCCTCGATGGTCCGCTGCTCCGAGCGGATCTGCTCCTTCTGCTGCAGCACCGTGCGCCGCAGCTCCTCGGCCGTGGTCCGGAGGGAGCCCCAGTCATCGCTCCCCAAGTGGCCGCGGAGGGTCTCGGGGCTGCACGCGCCCGCGGGAACCGGGGTGCAGATGAGGCGGCTGACAGGCGCGCCCCCGGAGCCGCTCGCTCCCTCGAGTCCGAGCGCGGCGGCCGATTCAGCACCGTGGAGAGCGCCCAGTGGGCCGGGGCGAGCCGCCGAGCCCGCGTCCCGCCACGCGGACTCGTTGTCGGACGGCACCGGGGGGGCGGCCGCCGTGAAGCCGGGATGGAGCGCTGCGATGATGCAGATGACCGCGCCGAGAAAGGCCAGCATCCCGGCGGCCAGCACGACCACGAGGAACTTCAGGGTGGCGACGTGGGGCGCGCGACGTGCGCGAGGAACCGGGTGGGTCCGGGTGCGAAGGGCTCGGCAGGACTAACGGGACGAGAGAGTCGCCGTCTGGAGAGAGAGCAGGGCGAGACGGCGCAGCGGCTTCCAGGCGACCGCAGGAGGAGCGAGCGAGGAGGAGGGATTTCTCATTTGTCCAGAGCCGACATCGATCGGTGGGTGGGTGGGCGGGTGGGTGTGAGTGAGAGAGAGAAGATGCTAAAATTGAGGGGAGTACGGGGTGCTGTAACTGTCCTGCTGGGGATGTTGCTAAGCACCGTGTGTGGGACCGATCTGTCCCGATTCAACTGTCAGTGGCAGACAGATGCAAAAGGAGAAACAGACGAGATGGAGGGAGAGAGAGAGAGAGAGAGAGAGAGAGACCATACCGACATTCAGACTGAATTACACCTTTCAAGAACCCCTGCGGCGCAGGCTTGGCTTAGACATAGCACTAAATATTATGCCATTTCTGTTTTTGACAACAGTGTAGGTAACCAATCCTCAGCGCAGCATTTCCTCTCATTTCAGGACTTTTTTGTGGACAGGTAGTGTGTTTTCACCTTTCTTACATTGGTCCAGAAACAGTTAAAATCCTGTGCTGAGTCTCCCAGTCCGCCGATTGAGCTGTGAGTTTAAAGAGGGTTTAAATAAATGTATGACTATTTATGAGTGAGGGGCTTGAATCAACAAGTTTAATGATATTTTGGTAGGAAATGCATAAGCGATGCTTACAGTAGCCATCAAAGGAGAGAAAGAAAGCCGGTAACGTCAACTGATGGTTACGGTGTAACATTCACCCCGTTCCTTGAGTCAACTGATCAGACAGATTTTTGTTCCCCTGGCAGATCAGCTACATCTGTGTATCATAAAGTAAAAACAGAAACAAAGCATAATTAATGGTTGTTATTCCTTAGCATAAAGATATGACAATTTACACTGAAATTTAACAAGCAACAAAAATCAAATAGCAGGTTCACCTCACAGTGGTGCAGATCCCCCCCCCCCCCCCCCNTTACACTGAAATTTAACAAGCAACAAAAATCAAATAGCAGGTTCACCTCACAGTGGTGCAGATCCCCCCCCCCCCCCCAAAGGGAATCTATTAACATTGGAGTAACTAGGAAGACAGACCCATGTAGCTAAGTATATAAATGTACCGCTATCCCGAGACACAGCAGAAACTAAAAACACTGCAGAGATTTTTCTGGTCCAATTGAACCAGTTATTAGCGCCATTACAGTGCCTGTGGGGTGGTGCTGCCCCCTAGTGTTGAAGGAGAAGACTCGAAGGAACTTCCACCACCTCAGACGCACAACCAAGGTTCCTGCAGAAGTCAGGCACGGGTCAGAGAGACAGGTCCAGTACAATTGAAACATGATCACATGAATAATAATGAGGGAGAAATTGTAATTCAGTCCCAAAACCAAGCAGAGCAAAAAATGTCATTTGATATTCATTTTTATTAAAAATGTAATATGGGAAACACAAAGCAACAAAAACATGACACAAACTGTACAATAAAACATGCTTCTAATACAATAATGATAATCAACATCATATTCATTAATAGGATTTCACTTTCACTTTGTCCATTTTTACCTTACAGACAAACTAAGCGTCTGAAAAACAGACACGAGCATAGAATCCGGAGCCCCGTTCGTTCAAACACAATATATCATATAGAGAGCAACACACAGGAAAAGCTTTGGCACTTACTGTTCAATTCAGCTGCAAGTACAATAATCAGAATGGAGTACAATACAAAAAGAAAAAAAACTTAAATACAAAAGCAATTCTTAACATTCTGGGTCTCAACAATGAGGCAAGATGGCAAGTATCCCATAAAAACAGCTTGTGCAAATCATATGGCTTTGCAAAAAAAATACATGAAACACACAAACTTCCGAGCTGCTATATACAGTCCGCATGTTTTACCTGTGGCAGTTTGTTTCGCGTTAACGTTTGCAACACTGTAAAGGCGGCGCGATCACACAGGGCATTCGTCAAAGTGGCCGTAACTACTGTGCACAGAAAACGGACAACTTCCCTTCACGTACTGGTCTCGTCCAAAAGTGGCGTTTCGCTTTCTTACGGTTCCTGGGATGCGTGCGAGTGCGAGTGTGAGAGTGTGTTTGCACATTACAGCACCCTGCACACGCTGGGGCTCAAATGTGACATCGGACGCTGCTCAGCTGTTGACCGGAAGCTAAATCTGAACACACTCGGGAGACACTGACACACCAGGACACTTGGCCACTCTTACAATGATCAGGTATATTAGGCTGCTAAACACCACACTTATAGTATGTCACATAAAAATAAAAAAATGAAAGTGCAGCAGAATTGAACAGTGCCAACAAGGTCACACACAGAGCCACGTTACACACCATTCATTGGGTTATACTTTTTCTGGGGTAGCACGTAATATTCCTGTTGGTGACATTACGCCCCCATTCAAAAAAAAGAAAGGTGTACGGCTAAAGGTCTAGTACACAAATGTAATAAACAAAAATAAAACTCAGTGTATTATTACATATAATAAAATATCAGAGGTTTGAAAAGTTTCGAGATTCATGAGCAAGTAGTATGTTTTAGACACAAAAGGTGAATTACTGAAATAATTCTCTTGGAGGATGTGGTTGGTTGGAAAATAAGCCGCACCATAAAAATCACTGGTTGTTCTGTGAAGCACAGTAATGGTGAGCGTTGCAAAAGAGTTCCAGACTGGAATGGGTTTTGGTTTGTTAGTTTGCTTAATTCTTCTAAGCATCAATATATTTAGCACCTATTCAAAACTAGAGCACCATCATAGATTTAAATGTGACCAGGAAGTACATATGGAACGCTGGTGTCCAAATGTTTCCAGAAAAGGCAAAGGTTGGAAAAAGCAAACTGTTCTACTCGCCGGACCAAAACCAAACATGTAGCAAGTCATCATTTGGTGATGGTCATCTGAAATGTAGCAACAGAACAAGAAAGATGGCTGTGGAATTGAGATGAGCCCACATATTCCACTGTAACACAACCTTTTCCCCTGTGTCAATACAACATCAACAGCATGACCTTCGGCAGCAGCGGACGGTCCTCGGTAAACAGCTCTCGACATTCACCTGTCCTGAAATAACATCACGGCAATCTGCCCTCACTCAGCAGCCTTAAATCATCCCACCATCTGCTCCACTTCACACTTCAATCATAGCAACTAAGCTTTAGCCTTTGAAGCAACTAGGATTCTGCTTTCTAACAAATGCTGTTCTACAGGCTGCTTTTNCTGTCACCGTGGTAAGTTCCAGTAGGATCAATGCCATGCTCGTCACTTATAACTTCCCAGAACTGGAGGGGGGGGGGAGAGGGGGAAAAAAAAAAAAAAAAAAAAAAAAAAAAAAGCCTGTCCAGGCACACAACGGGAGCTGGCATTCTCCAACTCTCCAGTTACATACACACTGGCTGCACATTGTTGCCTACTGTGAGAGACTTCCCAAGCTTCTGGACGCAGACTTTATTCAAAAAACATAAGTGCTGTTTAACACATAACAGTTAACAAATGGTGCTTTAATTTATTGTCATGGATGCACATAACCTGACATCTCTTAAGACTATTTTCAAGGCAGTTTCAGTGGTGACGAGCATTCGACCTTCAAAAGATGGGAAATAAAAACCCTGCACTTCAGCTAAATTACTCTAAAAGGACCTAAACGGAATCTTGCTGTGCTGAATGTTTCTTAATATAGATTGCAATGTTAACATGACAAGCAACTAAGCGACCAAGAAGGCTAACAAGACCTTTTCTCTATTCATATGGTGGAATTCACTGAAGCCATGCACGCCCTCATTCTACTAGGTTACATCATCTGCCAGATTAAACACATCGCCTGCAAAAGCAGCTCTTGTTGAAGGCTGGACGACAGCACCACTGTGCTGTGAATACAACGGACCAACTAGTTATCTCCTTCCCCTGTCTGAGCTGCTTGGGATAGTTTCACCTGCTCGAGAGGGAGGAGGCGGCGCCCGTCCTCCAGGCTGCCTTCATCCTGAGCCCGTCTTCTCTGCCTCCGTCGAATCGGGCCCCGCTCCAGGGAGTGCATCCGCAGAACAGCAGCTGCAGCATGCAGGTAGAGAGCACAGCATTAAAGCCTGAACTACTTCACACCACGAGGAACCAATGCAGAGGGTTTCACACTTCACTGGTCACATAAAGGAACGAGCAAGAGACAACACAGCCCGTGGAGAGGTTCACCCTTCACAGGAGGACCATTGTACAATACATGGAAAAGTGTCGTTCAAAGAAACGTGATTTCGGGAGGATGTCACAGAGTCTGTGGCGTTGTTTCCGGTCACGCTCCTCAAGCTGTAGGCTAAACAGTTTGGAAATTATGGGGGAAAACAGCACTAATAGAGGCCCACCCATTTAGCCTGGCCTCAACGGATGCCTTTGAGTGCGCAGCCCAGACACTGAGGGTGCATTGTGCCACAGACTCATAGAGGAAGAATTTGTGGCACAGACTGATCAGCTTGTTGTTACTCAATACTACACGTTAGCAACACAGTCCGAAACAAACGCCGGACATCTATGTCTGCTCACACGTGCTCGGAGGTCAGCGAGGCTCTGCAAGTCAGTCTTTCAGACAGAGACCATTAAGTTTTTCTGTCACCTCCCTCATGACTCCCACACGGTTCCTTAAACTCCCCCGCAGGACACGATCCAGATGGATTGCTGCTCCTGCCGAGAGGGTCAGTCAGACATCTGTCTGTCTGTCTGTCTGTCAGTCAGTCAGTCAGTCAGTCAGTTTCCTCCCTTCAAGTGCTGGACTCCAGACCCAAAAGACCAATCAAATAACAACTTCACAAATGGTTACAAAGAAGGCTTCAAATTACTATAAATAGTTGGTAAAATTGAATAAAAATCCCTCAATATGTGATGAAAGCAAATATGGGGAGACTGGGACGACTGTCCGTGTATCTTATCGGTTCCGTGGCAGGACTTCCATAAGCTTTAGATGAAACTTAATGCAGAGAGAGAGAGAGAGAGTGTGTGTGTGTGTGTGTGTGGGGGGGGGGGGGGGGGGNGGGGGGGGGGGGGGGGGGGGGGGGGGGGGGGGGGGGGGGGGGGGGGGGGGGGGGGGGGGGGGGGGGGGGTGTCCTCAGGAGTACACTGCACACAGAGGCAGCAGTGCCACAACTCTCGCTTCCAGTCACCAAAATTCCCTGGGACCAGTGCTTAATTCAGAAGGTAAAGTACATTTTTCAACATGTACGGAAAGTCTATCTTTTTAAACTTCAGATCAGAAATACTTCATTTGAAGGCACACACCAAAAGGGAATTCAAAGCAGATGTCTATTCCCTTCCCCAAACAAAAAAGTTACAAAAAACGGAAATGTTAATAGAGTATCGTTGAACATCCTTCTCACTCAGTTTCTTTGGGCACTTTAAGAGATCTGCAAAGGTGTCAAGACTGCAGAATGTTTTGATGCTGGCGCCCCATCATGCCCACTTTGGGGAAAAAGTGTGCATCACATCTTTTGTGAGCTAAAAGCAATTCTACACAATTTTCAACGTAAATCCTGAGTCTTGCTAGGCAATACTCCCTTGTTTGAAGGGGAGCTTGTTGCCAACTTGCACGTCATCGCTTCTGTTTGTGTGGATGTGCGTTCTCAAAGCAGACCAAAAGACTGCTCCTACACTCGCGGACAACACGCACACTATAGTACATGTGTGTCAGTACAGTTTCTGCAATGACGGCAGTCTATCCTAACAATCACCAACACTCATCCTGGGCCCCAACAGCATAAGCAAGCTTTGTTCAATACAATCAAAAGTCAGTCACCACAAACGTTTTTAAGCCAAATTACACTGATGTGGATTTCAAACGGAACTGCACACAATTGCCTTAAAAAAGGCCAGAGCAGAAACATTCGCATCCTTCTGGACAGGCCGTGGGCTGAAAACTGCTGGCAAGGGTATTAAGCTGTACAAATGAGACTTAGTTAACAAGATTCAGATGGACTGAAACATTTGTTGAAGCACCAGCTGCCAGGCTTGTGACAGTGAACTGTGAACAGGTTCGATAGCTACTGCTGCTTGTTCACTATGCCCAGATTCATGCAGGATTCACTTATCAAGTACCAAATATTAATGGAAACATACAGTGTGGGATGCCTAGGGCTTCTAGCGTGTAAGTGATCCAAATAAATGGGAGAGCAGATCATACGACTCCCTTTTGCCTTCCCTGTGATCAACAATGAAAGCTACTCTAAACTATGACTATTCCAAACCAGTACCGTAACATGAAAATCTTGTATAAAAAAGTGGAAAAACTCAGAGTTGTAAAAATTAGGATATTATGAAGTATTACAACTTCAATGCAGTCAAACGCTTATATACAAAAAGAGACAGTTTAGAGTCTTGTTAGACCTTGGACAAAAGACAACTGCCTGGGTAAAAGACTGAACAGTATCAACATCAGTCTTCTTGAAACTGATGAAACTGTTCGCAGCTTCAATGTTGTGCGTGCATATAAATATATATTCATATTTAAATATGCCATTGCATGTGCGAGTAGGCACTGCCACATCTTATACGACAGAGAAAACCTCTTTCCATTTCTGACACTATCTGTATGCTTACTGCAAGTTATGTGAAACAGTAAAACTGGCTGGTATGAAAAAAAATTCATACAACGTGCGCGCAGCTTGTGTGGACACTGCCATACAGCGTTAATATATAAAAGTGCATATTGTACGAGGAAAACCATGTGGGGATAGATACATTATACAACAGAGCAGTGGCTCGGTTTGTTGATAAATACTTCGGAAATAATACTTAAAAATTATTTCTATACAACGACTTCGTATTGTAGGGACTTAGTTGAGTCAGAAGAAGCTGTATCGTGGTTTGCATGTGTTTGAGCTGGGTAGTTGGGTGGAGGGTAAATTTAAGGTTACGGTTTAAGGTTGGGGGCTGATGAGGCTGGCGAGGAGGGAGCATCAGGCGGAAGGGCAGCAGAAGATGAAGAGGGGGACGTGGGCTTGTCAAATTCTGGTGGGCGACAAAACTCCTTGATGGTGACGGTAAGGAGGTTGGTGGTCACATCTGTCACGACCACATTAGCACGGCAAGGGGCCATTTCCGGGTGCCAGTCGGGGTCCCCCTCTGAGATGGCCTCAGGGTGCTCAGGGGAGAGGATCGGAGGGCTGTTCCTGGAATTCCGAGAGGGTAAGGGGGCGGAGCCCGCCGAAGCCGGGGAGTGCTTGCCCTGGCGTCGGCGGGGGTGGTGCCGACGTCTGGGATTTCTCTTGCCCTCGTGAGGCACAGACAGATCCAGGATCTCTTCATCTTCTGAAGACGAGGTGGAGGTGGAAGAGAGAAAGATGGAGGAAGGGGCCGGGAGAAAGGATGTAGGGTTGGGGGCCTGTTTCTGTTTCAGTTCCATAGGTTCCGGGCTCAGGCTGGGGGGGGACGGGGAGGCGGCGGAGGCAGAGGGGGGTTCAGGTTGGCCTTGGAGGGGTGTGGGCTGTATCTGGGGTGGGGATGAGGGGCTGCTGTCTGAGCCACAAGAGCTGGAAGGCGACGGCAGCGGCTGATACCTCGGCAAAGCTTGGGGCTGTCCCGTTGGCCCGTCAGGATACGCTGGAGCAGAAGTGAGAGAGGAAGGAGCAGCATTGCTGGTTCCTTTCCCGCCACCGCTTCCACTGCTCCCCGTGCCGTAGAGTCCCGGGCCAGTTTGCGTTGGGCCAACGCCTGAAGCACTCTGCTGGATCCCAAAGGGTTTTCCATACATAGGAAACCCCGGCATTTTCAAAGGGGACTGAAGACCTCTGTAAGGCACTTCGCCAAATCTCTTGTTCTTCCCAATGATGCGGTTTCGCGAGGGAATTTTGGAGCGTCCCGGGTGGGTGTGGTGTGCGGAATCTTGTTGGTGAGGCACAGCTGTCCGCCTGCCAGTCACACCAGCGTTGCTTGGCTTGTCAATCACCTTCAAATTCAGTATGATGCGGCCACGCTTAACTTCACGTGGCTTCACCTTGCGATTCAGAATGCGAACAGTTTCTGAGAAAGGGGAGATGGGAGGCCGTGAAGAGAAGGACGAGCCAGAAGCGGAGCCCTGGGACGGAGCCAGTGGATCAGGGCGGGGCAAGGGGCGCCGGGACATACGGTGGCATCGGTGGATGTCCTTCTTCAATTTATGATGAGCTGCCCCTGACTGGAGCTTTGCAGTGGGAGCTGAGGAAGATGATGAAGATGGGTAGGCAGAGTGTGAGGAAGACGCTGGGGAGGCAGAGGAAGATGAAGCTCTGGAGGAAGAAGAGACTGGAGGCTGGTAATGTCGAAGTTCCGTGACTCTTGTAGTGGTCTCAGCTGCCTGGGCTCTTGCCTGTGAGAGACAGTAATGGGTAATGGTTGCAAAAAGTGATAAAGGATGGAAAAGTAAAGTGTCAAGTAAGGAGGATGGCAAGGGATGCATAAAACAATGAAAAAGGGACAAGGAGGATGAAAGTAAGTGACACAGGAATTGTGGGAAGATGTGCTTAGCACAAATTCAATAAACAGTCACTTAAGTGGCAGTAAGGAAAACATAAAAAGTAAACAAGTGATATACAGTGATGCACACACCACAGAACAAATGGTTTTAATGAATTACAGAAACAGGGAAAATGATCCTCAAGTGAAACACTACCAAGTCTCCATCTAGTAGAGAATGGCTGAGAAAGTTTTATCACTGTTCCCCAGAAATAGACTAAACAGGTCAAGAGTTATATTTATACTGAAATATTTTTTAAGAGTAATGCACAGCACCCTCTGCATGACTAAATCTGAAATTTTCCAACATGCTGAACTGAGGAAGCAATAAAATTGGAAAAATAAATACTCATTTGGCATATACACTGTTCTCCAAAGCAGACGCACAGGCCGTTCAATGCATTTAGCACTCATTAGCCTCCAAGCATCAAATGAAAACATATTGACTTTAGGGGAGGTAGATCAGAGCAAGAACACGTTTAGACGCACCTTGAGAAGGAAGGTTTTGGGTTTTGGTCCTCTTTTCTTTGGCCCATAAAGCTCCTGCTCTCTCTCTCTGGGATGGAAAAAAGGGGAACAAAGGAAGCAAATGTACTTTTAGCTAGAGCACATATTGCAATACATTTTTTTCCTGTAACGCTTGTTTCACCAAACTGAAGAAGGTAAACTGCGGTGAGACAATGGATACAGAAGTTTCAGTTCTTGGTGTTAGAAATTCTGAAATTTGTCAGCATCACTTGGGGAAAACCGTGAACAACAAAGACGAAAGTTTTCATGCTGCCTTTCATGGTTATACATTTAGTCAAGCATATGTGGGTTTCATGTATAGCAAGCTGTATATTAAAAAGGTCACTGCAATTTTACTACACAATGAAAATTTATAACAGATAAGCATGTTGAAATTTTTTTTCCATTTCTGTACATGATCTCAATCAGTTGTCATGTTCCAAACATAATATCTTAGGAGGCATTATCTTAACTAGAAACAAAAAACCATCAAAGTAAATGCAGATAAATGGCACGTTTCTGCAGCCTGTTAAATATGCGAGAGGAAGATGAGTCAATGCAGCACCTTGGGGACAGCACCACTGGACTGGAAAATCCCTGCATTGCACTGAAATTCAACAGCAGTGCTGCTTGGAAGATTTTATTGCAACGCTCACATTAAAATTTTCAGTGATTGCTTTGCGTATAGATTAGGTTTTTCTTCTTATGTATATTCTACAGCAATTTCACATCAATTTTAGTCTCAACAAGTTTAATTTACAAAAAACCTGTGCTCAAATTGAAACTTCATTTCGTGAATCTTCTATACTTCCAACAGATGGATTTTGCCTGTAGCACAAGTGTCAATTTAACGCCTTGGCCGATATATGTATAATTCTCATTTTTAAAAAAAATCCAAGGCAAGTATCAACTCTCTCCGTGTTTAAGGGTTTATAATCCTCTACAGCTCACCAGGAGGTGTTAAATTCTGGCTCAAAAAAAAAAAAAAAAACCCATTGTACAGACCTAAAGCTACATCTCTCAAGTAGCAAAGGAAAATTAATCATGTAATACAAACAAATGAGTAAAATGCTGAGCTCTGCTGAATCGTTATTCTGCCTTGACATGTTCAACATCACAAAGGAACTGAAACATTTTATAGTAAAGACTGAACTAAAAGTGAAGCACTGTGTTACGTGATCAAGGCAAATAATAGTTTTATTAGTAAATGGATAGTGCAAGACCTTTTTTTGCAGGCTAAGTGTATCCTCAGCAATAATGTGTTCCTTTCAGAGTCAAACTGCCAAACCACTTAAAAGAAACCCTAAGAAACGGTCAGGCAGAGACATGCAGAGGGAAAGCTAACCAGCACAACAACAAGGTATGCAAGTCACAGGTCACCATAAATCAACAAGCTAAATTTACAGGACAGCTTAAAGAAGCAAGCAAAACACATGTCATTCTGTTTAAAGAGAACATCATAAGTGCAGTGGCAAGGTGGTTTTTGTTGATATCAACCAAATTCTAGAAAATTTTAGATGTTCAGTGAGCAGTATTCAAGTTTTAACATTTATCAACAAATTTTCTCCAAGCTGGTCACCCAAAAGTTGAGGTGTAAAATGCAAAAAAAAAAAAAAAGTTTGAAAAAATAAATAAAAATCACTGCATAGATTCTGGCTGCTGTGTAAATCAAAACAAAAAATTATTTTCAATACACTAATTTAGAGTACAAAAAAATGCAGCACTAACATTTTTTTTGTAATTCCACAACAAGCTGTGACAGCTGTCATTATTGTTTTTATTTCTAATGAAGGTATTATTACATCTCAATACCTTACTCACAAATTATCCCCATTAATTTGAAAATGCCAATAAATTAAATAAAATATGAATAATACAGAGAAAGGAAAGCAGTATAAATACATGCACAAGTATCTGCATATACATGTGCAATTCTAATTTTTCAAAAAAAATGTTAGTGAGCAAATAAAACTTCTCACAGCTAAAACCTAGTTCTCCTGGCATGTAAAACCAAGCATGTCATTGCAAGATACACGTGTGTAAAGGTGTGGAATTCAGAGTGGAAAGCAGAGGAGAGTAGAGCAGAGGACAATGTTTTGCTGCAGGGAAAACTCACTTTTGCTCAAAGGCTGTTATCAGTCGACTGTCCAGGATGTTCTCCTCTGGCTCCCATGTACTGTATCTGAAACCGGATTAATTCAGCAAAATGTCATAACGGACAAAAACCGAGGACATATGAGCGAAATCCTTTATTTAACCCATGAAAATCCGTGAGTTTGCAGCGGGTCCCACACACACACACACACACACACACACAGCGGTCAGAAAACACCGCGTGTTATACTACAAATATCAATGACAATTTAAAAAAGAAAAAGAATTAAAAACACACAAAAACAATGGGGAAAAACGAGGTGGGTTGAGACAATAGCCGGTACACTTACTTTATTGCCCACCCTTTCCATTTGACCAGATATTCGATACGGCCCTGAGGGATGAAACGGTGAGAAATGTCAACGTTTAATTCAGACAAACGTCAAAACCTGTTTAAAAATAAATACAAATAAAACAGAGCACTGACAGAGAGCCGGCTGTGTGGCAGAAGAGCTAGCTAGTCTGTTTCCAACACTGCTCACACCACCCGCTCAGGCTTTCCCGCTAGTTAGTTTACAGTTTAATAGCTGTTTATGCTAGTTAGTTAACTAACTCGTCACCTTAGCTGTGCAACGACCCGTTTCTAATGTCATTTTCTGGTCACGTTAACCTACTAGAGGAGATACCCGTAACGGGCATTAACTTAGTGCACAGCTGCCTATATAGGTTACTCACTTTATAACCCACGGTCAACGTCCTTTTTAAATCACATTTCAAGTTATTCATTATCTCATTATTTTTTATCAAATAACGGACCCCGTCTGAAATCCGCACATTTTTCATCTTCACCCCACTTTTCCTCAAACTACCGACAGCGAGTCGGACTAAACATATACAAGAGACCTAAACACCGTTAACAGTTGGGATTTTTTTTTTAAATGGCACAAGACGTTTTTTTGCAGCTTTATGTAGATTTTGGTTTTTTTATTTCCTTAACGACGCACAAACACAGCGACGGTAAGTTGCCTCAGACGGCTTCGCTGCGCCGCTGTGTGAAAAGACGCGCGGTGTCCGCGCGAGGGCCTCTGCCGCGCAGCCCGCGGACAGCTCGCTCATGCTAATGCTAATGCTAACGACAGCGCTAATGCTAAGGCTAACGCTACGCCAATGACAAGGACCCGCAGGGGGCTCCAGGGCCTGTAAGTAGGCCGCCACGACCCTCGCCCACTCCGAGCCCGTGGGGCTGTACACTCACCTTACGAACGCGGCGTTTGAGGATACATTCCGCGGCAAACACCCGGTCCCCGACGGCGGAGAGCTCCATCGTTCGCGACAAGCAGACACCTGGCAGACGAGCGGCGCCGACAAATCCTCCCTCCCCCTCCCTTTTTCACAAGAGCCAACGCCACAGCCCGGGGAGCGCGCACGACCGGACCCGTCACGCGCGCCCCCGCCTGTCCCCCTTCCGTCGCCTTAGCAACGTGTGGTGGGCGTGCAGCGCGCGGAGGGCACGAGAGATGGGGTTATCTGGGCAACGGGCGAGCTCACGCCCTGAAAGTGGTCCAAGTGTGGAGGCTGAATGAAGAGAATTTAAAACGGAGACAAAAGACGGTGATGGTTTAGTGAATAAATAGAGGGAGCCGAAGCGAAAACTAAGCCAATACTGGCAGGGTTTGGAACTGAACACGAGAGGAAGGGAGTGCAGTCCGTCGTCACAGCATAGGCGTCACAAGGGGGCTGTTCCCCCCTCCCCCAGTATTCAAACAGTCTCGTGCGTAACTCGCGAGTGCTTCCACGGACGCTTTGATTTAAAACAACATGTCAACATCATTCGCAAAGTAACTCCTGCACTCGTATACCTTAAGCTTTATATACGTTCACGCATGTCAACCGCACCATCAACATCACGAAAACTTCGAACATTTCGTCATTTGCAAATATTTTATTATTCTTAGTAGTAACATTAGAGTATCCGGTCAGTTTATACAGTAGGTGAGTACGGTAGTGAAGCAGTAACAGTAGTCAGTTTTCTCTAACCAACCACAGGACTAGCGAGGAACCAGTAACCTTCAGGTAACAAAGATATATACGTAACCACTGCGCTGTCTAGGTACTTTCTAAAGGTAAATGATTTATTCATTTTGGGGTCACGTAAAGAAGAGACACACACACACACAGAAGATAAATTTTATACTCCAGTTGTAATAATTTAGTGAACAACGGCAACCGTTTTATGTGCTTCGTTGCAGGGATAATAAAAAATTCTGCAGTATTATTATACTGCACCCGTGAAATATTACAGCCACACCTGTTTTTTTAAGTCTGACATGCCGATTTTTTAGGAGTTCTTTAGGCTGTTCTCAGCCTCACTGGACACGACGGTCACACACACACACAGCAATTGCAGTTGAACTAACTTGGATCAAGTTCACTGCAGCAGGAGCGAGGCTTGACCCAGCAACCTACAGGTTGCAAATCCAGGTCCTTAAACGTATGCTCATTGTGTTGTTCGAGAAAGTTCAAATCCCTTTGATCGTGGGAGGTACTTTCCACCAACCGATACCCTTACGAATACCCAGCTGTATAAGTGGTTCAGTCGTTCAGAAACTGTCTGTCTAACACTGCAGGTCCCCTTAACAGTCCATCAAATGTATAAAGATTAGAAATAATCTCGTTTTTGAGGACGTGAGTGTGACGATGACCCGGCTTTTGCCCCGTTTTGTTCCGGCTTTGCTCAATAATTTACGAGCCCCAAGTGACGCACGTAGAGCGCTTATCTTTTAGCTGCTGTCACCGCCGGCACCTGAGCGGCTCCTTCTCGATCTGCCACCTGTAAAGAGCGGCTGCTCCAGCGAGAACTGTGCGCCAAATTATTTATTATATTGTCTGTGTGCTGCGTTGTATAATTTGATAGTTCTTTTTTTATGTAGCACCGCGACTTAGCGAAGGGGCTTGTATAGCTGTTTCTGTGCTGAACTGGTTATTTGAGCCGGTACAACATGTCAGGACCAAGCAGCGATCAGGTGCATCGATCCACTTTGGGAGTGTACACGGTGAGTGTGGACAAACCCTCCTCTTGCCTTTTAATATAACTGCACACTTTTTGTCTCTCAGATTCTCTGTTTTATACATTTTAACTAAGTGATACGTGTGCGATTTACAGAACATTATGGATCAGTTCAATCCCAGCCTGCAGAGACTCGTGTCTCTAGGACACAACTATGTCCAGTCTTTCCAAGGTGAGCAAGAGGGAAAAACGCACACAAACATTTCTTGGCATAATTAAATAGCCTACATTGGTACACACCTGTCTGTCTGTGGGCTTTTGAGGGGACTCGTATGAAGAACACGGGAGCCTTTGCTCTCTTGCCATCAGGGGCGGATTCAAGGGTTTGGGGCCTCTCATCAGTCCCGATTCTCTTCCTTTTCTCTGCTTATTAGTCTGAACAATGAGGCCTAGTTGTAAAAATACCTCTTTGCCAGTTTCTGTACTGCATAGTAGAAGAGCTGCTAGAAAGTTCCAGGCTGTATTTTGTATGAATGCTCATTTGTGAGAAAATTATTATGCGCTCAGTAATTTACATGAACACATTTAACAGCAGAATGCAATATAAACTCTTAAATCCCTGCATTTACCTTGTTCTTCGCTTAAGCTGCCTGCTACACTACTATTCAAATCCAACTGCCCTATACCAGTGTTTTGATTATATTATATGAACTATAATTATGTAGATTTGCTTTTTTGGAAAAAAGAAGCAGATTTTTGGTACCTGATGATCTCCAATCAATTTATTCTGACTGTTCGCTATAACTGACTGTGCCAGGATTGGTTAACAATTAGCCAGAAGCCACTTTGACTGTTGGAACCTGTAATAGGTGTGTAGTGATAATGTTACAATACACACTCCACTAGTGTGTAAAATAAAGTGTGTCTGAAAGCCACCCTGTTATGCCACCAGGCCAGTTCCTTGGTGATATTGTAAGGACTGTACTCTCTGTCAGCCGTAGGGGCACAGCGGCACGGAACGGTCCCACATTGACCGTAGGTTTCCGAACATAATAGCTGTGACACCAATTTTTATACGTTTGATGTTGTAGCATAAGTCTGAATAGAAATCGGTGCATACTATATATGAGCAGTAGATTTTTTCAGTCCTGAGGGAGCAAAATTCGTAGTATTTTTTAGTCAGTCCTTGTATCGATGCAAATATTTTTTTCCTGGGACCCTAGGATTATTAGGGAGCTAGATGTTTGCCTATATTTGTCTCATGGTAAGTCTGCCCCTGGTTGTCATAGAGACCTACAAGGGCAGGTGACCAAACCCCCCTCCCGTGCCGCTCATTGTGGACATGCCAGATCGCAATGGTGTTGTTATGGATTGAGGCTATTAATGGTAATTAATGTTAATACTACTGGACTGCAAACGTGGAAAGCTTTTTAACATTCTGCTTGTCTCGATACCACAACAACGCACGTTTTTCCCAGGCAGTTATTCAACCGTTGATACAGACACACTGTGAAAAATGAAATTTTAAACATCACAGTTTTTTCCAGTTGTACAGAAGACAGCCCTTGTCCAGATGAATTGTTTCCAAAACCCATAACACGTTTGTTGTTGACCTTTCTGTCACTGCGAGAGACTGATTATTGTGTATTTATTACTGATATTCTGTAGTTATTTTGTGTTGTGCTTTGAAATCATAAAGAGGAAGAAAGCAAGTTCTGACTGTAATTTTGAAAATTTTCTATGGTGACATCACGCCAGTCTTGAAGGCCGCCATTGTATAGGAGCACCCCTGTGCAGCGTGTTCCTTTTGTGCAACTTCACAGGGGTGCTTTGTTTCTCCAGACAGAGTCCTGCGCTTCTGTGTTGGAATAGAAATTGAATAGCACACCCTCTTCAGCACTTCTGCGTGTATGTGTGTGTGTGTGTGTGTGTGTGTGTGTGTGTGTGTTCTGTCCTGGTCTTTTATAGCCCTTGCAGCGACCAGTGAAGCTTACTTCAGTGCCCTGGCCAAGATGGGGGAGCAGGCTCTCCACAGCATGTCCTCATACCCTCTGGGTAAGAGAAAAAATGCATTCTACCATGTGCAACCCCTCTTCTGGGAGACTGTTGATCCAGATCTCAGAAAAGGTCCCGAGTAGCACGTCCAGCTGCAGAAGTAAAAGAAACTGTAAGGCACTCGGCAACAAAATGTTTATCATTTTGTTGGCAAGTCATGTGAAATGTAAAGCAGGGAGTCAAATCTTTTTTTTTTTTTTCTCCTCCAAATTTTAAACAGTTAAAGTAATCGGACACTTGACCAGATGGCTGCGGATGGAAAATCCCAAAAGCCGTCTATGTATATTTGTGTTTCTGTGTGTGGGCATGTTGAATAAATTAAGCATCAATATGATTAGAATTTTTTTCCCATCAAATCAGATTTTAATTAGATTTTAAGTACAGTTAAAGAATGGCAATCACAAAATTCTACCACAAGCTTAAGTGCACCACAGGAGACATTGAAGAAGATGTGTGATTAAAGCCTTATTATTTACGGTGATCAAAGAGACAGAACGGCTGTTGCTCCCTTTGCTATGGCCTGCGGTAAAGCTGTTGTTGTGGCCTGACAGAGACTGTCGTTCCGACCCCCAGGGCTGGGAACTGCTTTTTAAAGGCGCTATAAAAGCCGGTGTACAGTGTGCAGCAACAGAGCAAAGTTCCCTTTGCAGTCAGCATTATGTTACACTCCTTTCATGTTAATATTCTTGCTAATAAGAATGATGGGTAGGCACGCAGGTCTGACGTGGAAGCGTCAACGGCACAGGGGGCTAAAAAGTGGAAACGTGTGACAAATGTCGGGTTTGGCCACGGTAGCGGGAACTGAGGGGGTCTGTAACGTTTGACTATGGTGACCGTGGTTGTGTGTGAGAAAGTGTGCAGCACAGCCCGCCGACAGGGATCAGATTGCGCTGACGCGGGAGTGTGGATGGCCTCCTTGAATAATAGATTGGGCTTTTCGGCCTCATTGGTTATTTTATTCAGCTGCTCTCGTGCGAAAAGTTTAATGGATACTTTTAGTGCTGCATTTCTTGTTTTGTGATGAATAAGAATTACATTTATATGCAGGACCGCTTTTGCTTACATTTTATCACAGGTTGTCCTGTGGGATTCTTTCTGTTTTTTTTTAAATTTTTCTAAAGGACCACTATGCGTGTTTGGTTTTGTGCACTGTATGCAGAAGCACAGTGAAGTCATTGTTTGGGTTCTTTCCGCAGGGGATGTCTTGATTCAGATCTCCGACAGCCAGAGAAGACTCACCGCCGAACTGGACGGGGTTGTAGGTGTTCTTCCACATCATTGCTTTGGTCCGTGCAGTTGACGGCAGCGCTGAATATCACAGACATCAGTCGGTCTTAGCTGTTTTGAACTTTTCGTGTAGTAAAGCTGCAAAACCAACACTGGAAGCAGAACAATCATCACTATCGTATAAGACTGACATATGTGTTACAATTCTTTCTGTCCTCATGTCTTAAAAAGGGCCAGACAACTAATAATAAACAAAGAGGCCAGTGTTGGCTTGGGAGAAATTAAACCCCTCTGGCTTCCTAAACTGGGACTGTACACCTGTTCTAGTGACCCCATTTGCATTATAAATGGTAACAAAGCGCCCTTTGGGAAGCACCAGTTATAGTACTACTACAAAGGAAGCAACGACACTATTATCACCATTTTGGTGGTTGCTGGAACATTTTTAAGAATTATTTCTCCACGTCGCTGTTGCAGTTTCGGTGGTTTCACAACGAAGTGCTGCAGGAGATGGACAAAAACATCAAGCTGGACAAAGAGTACATATCAGTAAATATCAGTTCTGCTCCAGACTACTCTCTGCTACTCTTTTTTCATCATAAAATGTGAAGTTGAAACTGTTATTAGCACCCTACTGTAAAATGGCATGAAGAATTTCTCAGTGCCTGTCTCAAGGAGTTGTCAGAATGGTGAAAATGGGACAGACTTGGGTGCTTTTTTTTTTGCCTAGGACAGTAGGAGGTGCTACGAGGTGGAGGTGAGGAACCAGGCAATGGCCCTGCAGAAACAGCTGCGCAGAGGGATTTACAGGGACATGGAGGTCAGTTCAAGTGACGGGCAGGATCTTGCCACAGACCACATATAGGCAGGCGTTGCATTAATCGTGCTGCTTCGCAGGGGGGGCGTTTCTGTCCTCAGCAGCAGTGTGGGAAAGAAAATTAAAATAAGGCCCAATTAGCTCCTGCTTTACACCTCACACGCTGCGTGAGGTGGCCTACTATCAGGCATAGACTTCAAAGCAGCATTTAACAGCTGAGATGTAATAAAAACCACAGCAGGGACATGAATTGTCCACGACTGCATCACACCCTTCTGTGAGCAGGCTTGTGTGTGTCGCTGTGTCCAGGACAGCAGCGACTACATGCAGTTCCTCCGGCAGAGCCAGCGGGAGGCGCTCATGGAGGAGGAGAGGCGGTACCGCTTCCTTGCTGAGAAGCACTGCGGTCTCACTCAGTCCATACTGTACCTCATGAACAAGGTGAGCCAATCTCAACGCACCGTGTGCCTCCTCCGCTAGGCGATATGGAGTGTTCCCCTCCCTCGCACAGGTAGCTCGTTCCTGAAAATCCCCCTTTAAGTAAAAAATCTCAGAAATCAAAAAGGCAGTTAGTTTTGTTAATGTTTTTGTGTTCTTGGGCCTCAAAATTGACTTCCATTCATGCTAAAGTATCGCCAAATCCCATTTATATTCACACGTCAGTATTAAACATTATAACACAGCTTTACAAGGCAATTTGTCTTCATAAATTGCTCTGTAATACTGTATGTCTGCCCACATGGACTTGTTCAGCTGTCACTTAGCTGTCACATACCCTGCAGTTTAATGCTACAAAGTATGCATGCATACAGTACTCTGTTTATCTACTAATTCAACCTTCAACACAAACGGTGGAAACAGAACAGTAAAGACGGAGGAGATCGATGAAAACAAAGCGAATGAATTTATGGTCACCCAACAAGTCGATCTTTCGGGTTGGTCCAAATGGGTGTTGACTATCGATTAGTGGTCACTGCACGGTGGCGCTGGGTTCCCACTGCTCAGATGTTGGGAGGGTTAGGGTCACTCATGAGTCAAAGTCGGGGTCAAGTTCACAACCCAAGTAGATTGATTTTAGGACTGTGTACATGTGTGTATCTGATATATATTTTTTGGGTTCTGGTAATTTGTTTTGATTCTATATGTGCTCGGCTATTGCTGTCTGTCACTTGTCAGGTTAACGGCGTGGATCTCACCGCTTTGTCACTGTTTGTAATGGGAAACTCTGCTTTCACACAGGCAGCAGGGACACTGCGGCAAAATGCTGAGCGATGGAGGGACCGTGTGAACGAGACCAGGAGGGGAAGGCCTCACACCGCTTCACATCTTGACCAGGAGACTGCGGTGAGTGTGAAAGTCCAGGCTCTGCAGCTGTCACCCTATCGATCTACCATAGACCTCTGCATACTTTTGGTTCCAGCCCAAGTGTTGGCTTAACCCTGACCTTCCAACGTCGATCACAGAGCGAGGAACGGGTGTAGAAGAGTAAGAATGAAGGAAAGAAGGCCAGGTTGTATTTGCTCAGACATGGAATAAAGTGTGAGGAGAGTTGTTACAAGCAAGAGACATGATGCCAGGATAGTGAAACAGTCAGTGGCCACTGGCATCACATTGAACCTCTTCTAAGTCCAGCTTTGAAACCCATGTGGTTCTTTTGTGCAGATGAGAACAAGAAAAGATGAAACTGATTATTGCTGGCCTGGCAGAGAGGAGCAATTTTTGGGCAAGGTACCCTCTAGAGGTAGGAGGACTATGGGGTATCTCAAATTTTTGCACATTCACTAATTTCACAAAATTTTTTCCTTGTGCAACTGGCCACATAACTCTGCGGTACTCCACAACCTCCTGTCCCCACAGGGCCGTCTCCTCAACCTAGCCGCCGGTTTACAGGGGGCCCTGTGGGTGTGGGGAAGCCAATGCGAGCGCTGGTCCCCCACGACTCCCCCTCTAATCCCACGCTGCTCTCCTTCTGTCGGGGAGAGACAGTAATCGTGCTGGTGGAGAAGCCACACAATGGTTGGCTGTACGGCAAAGTGGAGGGGAGCTCACAGTAGGTGGATAGGTTAAGTAGACTAAGCAAAGGGCTCATATTTGATGCAATGCCTTAATGTGTAAAGTTATCGCACAGTGTCTGCCTGTGTTTTGCTGTCACTGTCTGTACGTTCTTTGATTCATCTGATCTAGTTACCCCTTCTGCACTACCACAAATGCACCTCATGTCTTTCTAAATGCCTCCTCTGCAGCCAGGGCTGGTTCCCCGCGGCCTACGTTGCACCCATAGAAGACATACCTAAATCCTTTGGTTCCAAGTAAGGACAAAATGCAAGAAAATATGCAAAATACTGCACTATCCCCTGTTAGAGAAGCATTGCCTTGAATATATTCCCATATATTCAAATTGAAGTGACATTTGTGAATTTGGAAAATTAATCAGTAAATGACATAAATAAAAGAGGGCAAGGATAAGATTTCAGTAAACTTTAAAAATGATTTGAAAGTAAATGGTTAACATGATGCAACGTTTGGATCCTGCAGCAGCAGCACACTCAGAAAGAGCCACAGCATGAGCAACCTGCTTGAGTCGACCCCTGGTAGCTGGCAAAATGTGACTCCACCTCCACCTCCACCTTTACCTGATACACCCACAGCAGGAAGGAAGGCAGAGTCCTCCGCTGACCAGGTAGGGATCTCGGTTTCTCTGTCTGTGATTAAATAGGGCATGAGGTGGACTGGTGGACTTCAAGCTGTGTCTGGGTTTCTTCTCTGGATATTTAACACGAAAAACCCTTTCAGTGTTATTTGAATGAGGCACAGTGTGTTGAAAGTGAAGGTGCCATAACTAATGGTGATTTCTTGTTGAGCAGAAATAATACTTTTAAAAACATACCTTAGGAAATACAATATCCTGCATTTCCATCTTCCGGTCAGCAAGGGCACTGTGGCAAGGTGCTGTTTTCCATGACTCCACAGCCCTCCTTCTGGTGGATGCAGGGGGAAAGTTCTAGCTGCTGAAATTGGGGCGGTGAGGCTGGTTGTGTGTGTGTGTGTGTGTGTGTGTGGGTCCGTGTCCAAGTGTGAGTGTTGCAATGTGCATGTGGATGTTTAGAAGTGCATGACTAGTGAAAAGCATTTGCGGAAACCAGCTGACTGATGTATTCAGACAAACCTCTTGTAAATGTACTCATTCTGTGTGTTTTTAAGTGCTGTGGTGATTCAGGCAATTTTGTTTAAATATTTAACTGAATTTCTCTATCCTTCTGATGTCTGCGATCCAGGGACACCCACCAGACCTTTTCCCCAGGTACAGTCAGTTTTCGAGGAGTGTCATGGGGATGTTTGTGGTGCTGCGTGCTAGTTACTGAAATGATGAATTATCTGAATCGCAATACACCTGATAGCTGGCTGACTGACCTTTCTTGTACAGGGGAACCAACCCTTTTGCTACAGTGAAGCTGAAGCCCACAACCACTAATGACAGATCAGCCCCACGGTTTTAGTGACACTGAGCCCAGGGATACTGTTGTCCATCCCCTTCCCCATTTTCTGCCTTTCTTTCTGGAAGTAGACAACGTTTTTAGTGATAACAGCTCAACCCTCCTTCCACATAATGAATCAGGTGTCACTGTGCAGGATGCCAGATTTCAATTGGCCAGGTGACATGTCACTGTTGTTAACTCGATGGCATCGGCTGTTCACTGAAGCCCTGTTTCACTGGAACGGGGCACTTCGCCCAACCAGTGAGTAGTTAATCACAGTTGAGATGCAGTTCCCAGTCTGCTCTGGAAATGAACACCCTTGCAGATTGACACCTTCAGAATATCACCTTCCAATTTGTTTTGACCTGCTGACCTATGATGTCTTCCATCTGCTGATTGCGTGGCTCCAGTCCAAGTGGAAAACACTCTTTCTGTGGGCCTTCAAACCTCAGTCAGATCCTGCTCCCTCTCTCTCTGCTATTTATGAAGCGGTCTAGTAACAACTGTGGTTCTAAGTCTAAGTGGACACAGTCTGAACCTTTGGACAACAGAGTCCAAATAGAGTACATACAGTATTACAGAGTCACAAGCGCATCACTCAAGGGTCTGATGAGCTCTACAGTGAGCTGACAGCTGTCTGAGAAAGTACGACTGGACATGTGCTGGTCCACCTGCCACTAAATTGGAACAGGAAGGTTCTGGAAATGTGTCAGCAGCAGGAGTCACTTGGTGTGTATTTTGATTTGCCATTTTTGATGGGTACAAGAAGCAGGGTGCATATGTGATTAAGCATGAATAAATGCCACAGAATCATCATTTTTATTATGTTCAGCGTATGCTTAACAAGCACCTTCTCCGCAATACATCTATGCCATTTTTTTACAGCTGTGATGCTGCGTCATGCGCCTTTTCAGGGGCTGTGCTATCGCTCTGTTTGCAAGATGAAATAAAAAGTCAGAATCAAACCATACATTTCCGTTTTCATTTTATTTTGTTTGTTTTTCTGTTTCACAGCTTGATGTCTTGTATTTTCAGCATAACAGCTCATTACTAGGACAGGAGGGGATCACATGAGATGGGGAAAGAACGGAAACTGGGTGGGGTTGGGGAGTGGTAGCAATACGATAATGAGGGAAGAGGGTGGGGTTTGACATATTTATATATCTACATGGGTTTATTTCATATTTAGAAATACACAGGTCCTTGTTCTGTATTGTACTGTATTTGTATAAAAAAGTAAGGTGGACCTTTGGGTGGGCATGAGGGCAGGTAGGGTCATTCATTGCCTTCTAGTTAAGTATCTAAATGGAGAGAGCTGGAATCTGGTTTGGCAAGTTGAAGACAGGGTTGTGTCGAGGGCGGCGACTGGGACCGGAGGAGCTAGTCAGGGCAAATGGGTACGGAGCACTAGTTGGTCCGGGGTGTGTCCGTTACTCAAGCACCAAGGCGGTAAACTCTGAAAGAAAGAGGAGCAGTCAGAAGATTTCAGGACACTTTGTCTGCTTACATCAACAGCATGAACAAAAAAGGACAGCAACTCTTATTTTAAGAAGGGAAATGAAATGGATAAAAATTAATTTCTGCAGCTCAGTATTCCACTGTTTCTAGCTAACTATCGATACCAAGTAACAAAATATCCATACATTCACCCCTTAACGTAATGGGTTTCCGTACAATGAAAAACTACTACAGCAACGTAGGAAAATGTTCTTTTTTCACAAAACTCACTCTTTCTTCTGTACAATGTCATTTTTACCCATTACATGGCCATTTTGCTTCCGCAGTAGGTATTTTATTCTGGTCGCTGCTACTTGTATTAGACATTTCAGGACAGAGATGTCCAGTTGGTGTCTCAATACCAAAATAGTTCTTTTCCCCTAGTGGTGTCAGTCAGGATTTTCTGGCTAAATGTAGCATCTTAACATTTCCCTGCAAACACTGACCGCTTGCATAAATAAGCACAAATTTAACAATCAAATAATGATCATCCATCTTCATTTGGTAGTGATGTCGCTGAGCGCTTGTCCTTGCACTGCGCCTGTGTGCTTTGCAGAGTAACGCCTGTGAACTAGATTTCTTTATTATCATTAAGTTCATGATATTTTTTTATCTACTAAAAGGGTTGAAAAGGATGTAAGGCACTGAAAAAGAGCTGCAAAGGCAGAAAAAATAACCCGGAAAAAAGGAACTACATAACATTAAAAGGAAAGTTAGAGATGATATTTTTGGTCTACTTTTGCCACAAGCAACAATAATTTGACCCCCTGCCCCATAAGAGCAACTTTCCAAGCAAGTTGACTTCACTGAACGCATTAACCCCTTTCTGTAAGGTGCAGGTGTACAGCTAGGTGCAAAAATACACCTATTCAAGCTAAGTATAAAAAAAACAGACATATTCTACAACACAGTTCACCAGTACATATCTGTTCACTGTATGAACATGGTGATGAGCACCTTTGGAAGTCAGACCAAAGAGCTTTGCTGAAAAATTAATTCATATATAAATAACGCAGGAATATAATACTATTTTCAATATAACAGGCATAATATAATAGCGTGTCTTTGTGGCGAGCTGAAAGTCTTACCATCCATGCCAATCTTCCCATCTCCATCCTTGTCGGCCGCTTTCAGGAAGGCTTTGGTTTCTTTATCGGTCAAATCTCTGCCATCCGTGGCAAATCCTTTCAGTACAAATCTGAGGAGAAGGGCAGTTGTTACATGTGGCTGAATTCTAAACCCCTGTCTTGCTCTCTGCTTGCCCTGGACAAGGGTGACCTCTCATGAAATAGAGGCCATGTGGGAACCTTTGCTGGGAGTTGAGTGCGGTTTACAGCAGCAGGACGGCCAAAGCAATACTAAACGTACCTACAGCTGTTCTGCTCAGTGAAACACCACTGTATCTTAGCATCTCTTTACATCAAACTTTATTTGATTCAAATCAGAATGAATGGAGCTCAGTATGAAAAAACTTCATTTCATTTACTTTCTATGGATGCATTGTCATATAAAAAGTTCCACTTTTACAGCATCTTCTTGTGATGGGGAGTGATGAAACATAGCGCTGATAACAGCAGTTCACCCCCCCCTACTCCCACTGCGAGTGGTCACTCACTTCAGCTCCTCCTCCTCAATGAAGCCACTGTTGTCGCGGTCCAGTGCCACAAAGGCCTTCTTCACATCATCAGCACACTTGGACTTCAGACCAACCATTTCAAAGAACTTCTTGTGGTCAAAGGTGTCCGCCGCTTGTGGGGGGGGGGGGGGGGGGANGGGAGGGGATAACAAGGATGCCGAGGAGAGCAGTCAAGACTAAGGGGGGGGGGGGGGGGGGGGGGAGACAAAAGTTATGTGAGAGCACAAGTGATGACAGCTCTGACACACAGACAGAACTGCTTCTTTGGAACTGCTGAGAGCTGGACTACCAGCCATTAAAGCAGGTTCACGTTGTGTACAGTGAAGATTCAGGCCACAAGTCCTACATCACGGAGAGACGTAGATATCCCGTCCTCACCTTTGAAAGCATCGAGAGCCTTCTTAATATCCTCAGTTTTCAGGATGTCGTTCATCGCCATCTTTGCAGCTCTAGAGCGTAGGAGTGGAGAGCAAAGGAAGATGATGAAGGAGATCACTGAGTAGAGGTTCTGATAGGGGCTTAGGGATGGAGTTTGGGATGGAGCAAAGAGATATGGAGGGCTGGGATGAGAAAGTCAACAGTGAAATCACACTGATTAAGCTATGAAATCCAGGAAGTCTAAAATGAATACATTTTGGCTTTGTATCTCAGAAAACTCAACTCTGCAGGGACTGGCACCCTTTCCAGGGCAGCTTCATAGCCTATGATACCTCATACCCGGTGATACTGGGACAGCCTCAACAACACTGCATCCCTACTGAGGACTAAGTGGTTAACAATAAAGGATGAAAGGATGGACCTCAAAAATCTGAAATGTAGTTCTAAACAAGCCCACCGTTAGCGGTACATCAGTATTTTAGAGATGGGTTCCATTTTAATGAATTAAAAGTTCAAGCAGCCTCATTATTTCCCCTCTCACATGTTCAAAGTCAAGCTGTGATGTCCACTGAGGCAGGCAAGCCCTCGCTGCCCTGTATTAATGGTCAAATTTACTTCACAGTGAGGTCCACCTACGCTGTGGTACCTGAGCCAGAACTGAGGGAAGCCCTGGGAGGGGACGATCAATGAGGAGCGGCGCTGACTGGCAGGTATCTGCGCACTGATGCTCCACGAAAGCTTACGTGCACATCTGGCTAAGCTTATGAGTTCACTCCTGGTTAATGGCAGCTCTCAGGACCTGCAATGAGTCATATCATACTAACACGACGTGGATGACAGTCACAAAAACTAAATAACTAACTAAGAGCCTGAAAACATAAAAGGCTCGAGACTAGTCCTGGAAATTCACAAACAAGATGTTACTTATTAACATGCTGTATAATGAGCTCTTTATGTAACTGCTCAAAAATTCCAGTATGACTTCCTTTCCAAAGCTCAAGCAAATTCTTAAACACCAATATGTTGCTTGTTATGACTGGACAGCACACTGGACTGATGTTGACCGCAGCAGTAATTTCGATAGTCTCAAATACCCTATCATTCATCTTTATTTTAATTTCCTGTGTTTCTTGCTCTAATGGAACTGCTGATTTTTTTATAAATGCAAGTGAAATGCTTCCAAACTGACTGTAGAGCACATCTGCCAACTATTTGTTGGCCTACTACACTGAGTGCTTTTTTTTTTTTTCAGCGACCGTACCTTTTGGTAAAAACACCACCCCAGAGAGCTCACCCTTTAGCACTGATGGATGATAAAAGTGTGAACTGTGGAGGTGGGGGGAGATAGAGACACAGCTACTGCTGGCCAAACCTCAACCATAATCTTTGCTCATCGGTGCGTGATATTGAAAGTCTGCACTCATATGTGGAACGCGGGTCAAAGAAGCATCATCCTGAATGATATTGTACAGTTTTTTTCAAAACGGTGATGCAAATAATCTTGATAAAGTTGTTTAAACGTTAATATTTAATGGAGTGGGAAGGCGATCTGTGACAGGCATTTGCTCACACCTGTTTGTGAGATATGTGGCAAACGTCAACATCCCTGTTCACAAAATACTTCTCCTTACAGACACATCTTTAAAAAAAATAATAATACAAACAAAACTGTCAGAACTCAATCTGTACTATAAGTAAGCGGGACGAAAGCAAAACCATCGGGGTCACGACAAGAATGTGAATAAGGTTCACTGGGAAGACAAAGTTTAAATGCTAAAAACGAGAGAAAACGGATGCACATTAACACGATTCAACAGGCCTGGTCAGGAAAAAGCTTATCTGTGCAGTTTAAGTGAAATCCATCATAGAAGAAGACAACTGGGGGTCTGAGTTCAGTTGAGTAAAATCCTGGCTGTACAGCTTTTCAAGTTAACTGTCCCACAAAGACTGAGTAAACATACAGTTGCGAACGTAACGCCGTGATATTTTAATAACACCTTTGTCACTGATATCAGATTGTACTCAGATGTAAAACTTCTCCAGGGCCTTTAGATGAAAATGTCAACCACACAGTAAATCATTACTGATCTGCAAAGTCATTATTCTGCAGTAGCCAAAGGGCAAATACGGTTACTGAACCTCGGCAGATTGCGGACTGTGGCTCATCCCACTTAAGTTAATGACAGCACAGCATGAAAAGAACTCATAACACAGAATTTATAACCATATGTTATCACTGTTTCCATATCTGTCTTGTATAGCCATTGTTCAGTTCGCTGCGGCACTCTGCTGAGGAGCGCGCTATATAAAAATTAATTGATTTTGAATTATAGCTGGTTAAATGTCAGGAGGGTGGCATGGTGGCTTAGTGAGTACCACTGCTGTGAAAAAGCATCTGGACTGTCCAGGTGTCAGCTTGAGTCCAGTTCAGTCTGTGTGGACTTTGCATATTCTCCCCGTGTCTGTGTGGGTTTCCTCCCACGGTCCAAAGACACGTGTTCCCGGTTTATGGGTCACTCTAAATTGGCCACAGTGCACACCTGTGTGTGTGCGCTTGTGGCCACTTTGCAATGGACTGGCATCCCATCCAGGGTATAATCTCACCTAGTGATACCGGGATAGGCTCCAGACTACAATCCCGACCAGGGAAAAGAGGTTAAGGATAATGAAAGGATGATAAATGTCTTTATTTTGATACTATAATAAAAGAATATGCTATAATATGCAAAAGTGTATATTTCATCCAGGTGTTAACTGTTCCTTATGTAGCTGAGGTTTCATCATCATCATCATCACCTTTTTTCATTTAATTCATTTAGCGGACGCTTTTCGCCAAAGGAATTTACAACATTTAGCTACTACTTACAATGCTTACCCTTTTATATCCGGAACGTCGTGTTTGAAAACAAACGATTCTTGATTTACCCATTTATACAACTTTTTCTGGAACAATAGTAAGTACTTTCCAGGTATTAAAGTAGCAGCAGGATGCAAACCTGGGTCCTCTTGAGTGAAAAGCTAAACCACTACACTGCCTGCTGCCTTCCAAAAGGTACATAAAAATGTGCATATTTCATCAGGGTGTTCATCAAACTGTATCTCACATTGCTGAGCATTCAATGTTTTTTTATGCAAATGCCAAAAAAGTGCACCTGCCACTTGCTGGCACTGCGATAGGTGGATATGATCAGGTTTGATAGTAAGCCAGGCCTCTCTCCTATAGAGACCCCTCCTGGGGACTGCTTGTGGGTAAAGAACCGAGGGGACACGGCTGATGAGGGAGGGGACTCTCCCACCAACAGTACGAATCATTTCCGCAACCACGCAGCGTCCCAGTATTCAGATCCTGCTATTAATAATCACGCGTTTCTCACGCACAGAGTCTCCGTCTGTCCCGCCATCTCTCACCTTCTCCTTTGGCTCTCTCTTTCACATCACACCCCCACCCCCACCCACCTAAGAGGCCCATTTCCATTGCTGCACCAGTTCTGCTCCGTACTGCTCTCCACCTTCTTCATCCTTTCTCATGGCTTCCTATGTATGCACGCAGTTTATAAACACTAATTTTTCTCCCACCTCCCTGCTGAATTTTTTTGGCCTTTTCAGTTCCAGCTTCCAGCAAAACACACACACACACACACACACACACACACACACACACACACACACACGAGTCCAAGTTAATGTCAAAGTTAGTCTGGCAAGAAACTCAGTAAGAGAAGGAGTGAAAGTAGGTTACATTTATTCTTTTTTTAAAACTTATGCTTCCAAATTTTCTCCTTGTAAAATTTTGCTGGGTTTCTTGTACTTTACTGCATTTTTAAAAATTTAAGTAGGGTCATGAATAAGAGCATAGGGAACTCGACTCAGAATTATATAACCTTCCCTACTGCTCTTTTCCGTTTCTCTTGTCCTGTGTCTTTGTCTCTCAGTCCTGGCAATTGATCCCTCTCCTCTGTCACATTACCCCTGCTCGAGGATCTCCAGCCCTCTCTCAAGACTCTGTCCAAGACGTCATAATTACACGACAACTGTGCTTAATCGCGCTCCTCCTCCCCTGCTTAGTGCTAGTGTTCTGCATTTTACACTGACCCCTCCCGGAACTCAAACCAGCAATCTTAGGTTACAAGCCTGCTCTGTAAGACACTTATCTGCAGCCCTTCTCCTGTTCTCTCTCTACAACGGTGTAACAGGGCGATGATATGTCCCCCCTTGGTTCAAGTGAGCCCAGTCTCACCAATATTTGCCTATAATTCGACTGCTAATATTTTTCAATCTTCCAAAAACCCGGCCAAGTGTTACACCCCACACGCTGTTTACATGGTTAATCTGAACAGTCTGCATACAATCTCTGGTCCACGCGTGCAGCATCTGAGCTCCTACTTTTAAGCCATTTGTTATCTTTGTCCAGGATGTTGTGTTTCACACACAATTCTGTGTGATTCGCGCGCCGATACATCCATACAAATTAAACCCTCTCACCTGCGCAGCTGAACACATTTAGACTGCTCATTTCCGGAGGCGGTTATGTTTATTACCGAGGTCAAAGGTACAAGACCAGCTTCCGCTGCTCAGACTAGGACCGGCGGCCTCAGCGCAACTTTATTCTACTTTGCAGGCAGACGGTGCCCGTTCAGGCATTGCTTCTTTTGAGATAACAAGAGAAGATGAGGGAACCAGAGGGCAGGACAATAAATCCACGTCTGTGGGATTAGGCCGTGTCACCTAGTAAATCACTGCACTCAGCGGATGCACAGCGAACCTCTGGCGCCCTTTGAAATTGGCATTTCTTTAGCAGCCTGGGGCCAAGATGAAAGAGACAAAGAGATTTTAAGATTCTCTTCGTGTCTTTAGATGTATGTTGGGCAACGCCACATTCGTATATAGCTCCAGTTTTTAAAAAAGGAAATGTGGTTCTTCTTTTTCCTTTTAGACTGCCATCCCTGTGCACCCCTCTTCTCTGCCTTTTCTGCTCTTTGTTGGACTCTTTCTGAGGTGTCTCCTTAAGCCCAGACAATTGTTATATTTAGTCTGGACTCTGAGGTGACTGTGTGCAGAGACCACAGCCATTCTGGAGCACATAGGTGGGGTCAGGGAGCAGAACTGGCACATACAAGCATATAAAAACACACCGAAACAACAAACCTGTACGTAAAATTGCACGTACTCTCAACAAGCACTCGGCACTCAATTTCAGAAAAGTGTACAAAAATATATTTATCCCGGACAATAAACAATACTGTAGTCAAATTCTCAGTGATTTACTCAGTTATAGAAGAGGTTATTCTTACTGGAATAATGGAGCTTAAGTACCATGTTCAAGAGTACTACAGCAGGAGTGGGATCTGAACTGCCCCAGGCATGAAGGGCCCGTGTTAAAACTGCTGACACGGAGATACATATGACTCGGAGAAACAAGAAGGGCCGACCGTAAATGATAAAACACATACAAATACGTACACGCGGAGACTAAAGAAAGCAAACCACACACTTCATTGTTTTAACTTTAGGATATAATTTTTGCCACCAAGTGGCACGTTGTAGGAAATGCATGGCTGGTGACAGAGGGAACAATCGTTTTCATTGAAACTACAGCACTGTACACTAGTGATTTTCGACAGAGACAGACAGGAAAAGCCAGGACCGAGACAGACGGGGCAGTACAGAAGAAGGACAAAAAACACAGCAGCAGAAGAACCTGACAAGTGAGGGAATAATGGCATAAAGTGTGCTTAAAAAAAAAAAGACTGTTACCATGGAAAACGACGGAGATAAAAGAAGAACCTTAGAAGACAAAGAGATACAAATGAGCCCCTGAATAATGGAGACCAAAGTCCAAGACGGAGTGTCTAGAGAGGACTGAGAAGGAACTGAAATAGATGCTATATGTGAGAGATGAAATTAGATCATTACTCCAAATGGACCTTCGCTAGACACTATAAATATTAAGGTACAATAAATGTTTAAAACAACCGAGGGGGCATGTGACACAATAAAAATATGAAGAAAAATGGCCTCGCTTTGTTGTCTGCATACAGATTTAAGAAATTCCACTGTACCGAAATAAGAGATAATGATATTTGCAGAAGTAACTTGGTTAGTAAACATAAAGGAGGAACGCAGAATTCAAGGCAGGCCTGTCATAGACTGATTAATATTTTCATTATGTTTATATATAAGCCGTCCAGTTCCACTTCCAGCGAACGTATATCCAGTTAACAACATAACGCCCTGGAACTCATCCTCATAAGCAGCACGTTGTAAATCAGGGTACGTCACAGTATTTCTGCCATTACTCTAGTGTAACTTTTACTCAAGATCTTTGACGACAGAAAGTCTGTATCATCTACTGAGTTCCATAAACTGCTCAAGTGTATTAGGCAAGGACACAGTCGAAAAAACAGAACATCTCTCGCTGACACGAAACGACTCAGAAGACGCAGCACCGGTGGAAGACTGAACGCCAGGCAAAGAAAGCGGGTGCTACAGAGGAAAGGGCCCCAAGTCCAACTGAACAGCAGTGAGTTCTGGGCCTTGCACTAGTTTAACAATTTCAAACTGCGTGCAAGGAGAAGCAAAAGTAGAACTTCTCCAAAGAAATCTACACTGTGACAACCCCAAAAAACAGACCACGCCACAGATGAAATGTCACATCAACGTGCTATCTGCGTTTAAATATTAATAAGTTTTACATCAAACTTAACGTTAAAGTCCGGTTCTTAGCAGGCATGATCAATAACTCACTAAAGATCTTTTTTTTTGGAAACATGTCATGAATATTACATTAGTACTATCTGTCAAAGAAACGCTTGTCCGCCTGGGTGGACACATTCACCGGCACAGTGGCCAGAGTGACCTCGCGGGGTGCATTCGTATCATTTGTAAATGGTCGTTTTAAATAAGGTGACTAAATAAGTATTGAGATAAGTACAAGTATAGCACTGAAGTGTACTATCCTCTTCAGGTGTTACAGCAGCCCCTTCAGAGTCGGTCACAGCCACCCGCCCCTTAGTTGGTGCAGCCAGGAGCAGAGTGCGATTCAGGTTTGAATCCCGACTCCTCACCGTGAGAATAGTAAATATCACCCTGCTGTTCAACTGGGTGAATCGCTGTAGCTTAGATGTACACTTTGGAGAAAAGCATTGGCTATAGTACATTAAAAAAAACAAATAAAGACGATAAAATCTGGTCTTCGGTGGTACTCTTTGAGCTAAAGAGGTGAGGCTGGTTCACAGAAAAGGCTTCCGTGCATAAAACAGAACTTATACTCCAAAGTCAAGAATCTGTTTTTGCCCATCAGCACTGTATTTAATTTTTTTCTACTTTCAGTTAAAAGAGACTACATTAAAAACAATTTAAGCTGGGGGAATTAGAGGCCTTTGGGGAGGTTTCACATGCTCCAGACTGGAATGTGGTGCATACTAAACTTCATTGCTGATTTGCACTTAAAGTCAATTTGTTGGCATAGCAAATTGTGGTTGACAGCAGAGCCAAGGAATGATAAGGTCATTTCATAATTAATTAATCAGTTTATTAAAAACAGATTAACTATTTACAAGACTTAGGGTGTAGTCAATCATTCATTTACAGTACTCATCTTTTTGCATTGTTGGGCCTTAATATTTGAATGTTTAAATGTTTTTTTTTTTGTGTCCAACACGAATGCAGCAGCGTGAAACAGATTTTTTGAGCCACGATGTGAAGCAGCTCTTTTTGCTGTGACACGAACCAGAGCTTTCTTAGCAACGATTAAAATCTGAGACCAAAATAATAAGAGGGACAAAGAAGAACAGGGGGCTGTAATTGGAAGAGGTCTCTGAAGGAATGAACCATACCCCAAGGACAAGAAACGCCCTCCTGGAGCGAAACCTGGTTTTCGGAGCCCCCATTTAAGCCCCTCCTGGGACAACTTAATGCGTAGAGGTGTCGGTGTGAAAATGGATGAAGGCCACGTCCCTGCTGCCCCACCGTCATCACCGCTGCGCTCGCACCCCTGTGCTCATCCCAGTGCTGCTGTCACAGAGCAGCTGTAGTGTCACTAGCCTGGGGAAGGAAATGCTGTCCATGACATTGCCTGGCCTGAATTTAAATCACCTGTCCTCCCCATCAGGCCATGACAGGTGTGTCCCAGCACTGTCAAAATGTACGTGCGCAGTAACAAGGATTTTTTTAAACTAGTTTTTTTTCCCTCGCAGTCCATCTGTAGCCTCCCTCAAGTTTTCTCCGTTTCCCTCTCCCGCTGTTCTCGTCACCTCATTTTTTAACCTCCCTTCTTCCTCACTCTTCTATTTTTACCAAAGTTTTAGATTCAACTTGGGAGATTTCACCATTGATGAGTGAGGGGTTCAACCCTCCCTCCCCGAGCTCTGGTTTCATTGCTCCCAAGCAGGTGTCTCTCTACCTGTTGTCACTCGTCCCCGAACCTGACCCCAGCCCAGGTGGAACAGACCAAATGACATCCAAACAAGAAGGACGCACCTGGGCATAGTTCCTGCTCTCTTTACAGCTGCGTCAACACGCAGTGGTCTGTGGTTCTCACAGATGCTGGGGCGGCTTACGCTGCATAATTTCCTTCAAACTTTTGACTTTGAACTTCATTGGCTGGAGTAAGAATGAAAAAGGCAGTAAAAAAAAATTAAATAAAAAGTGATGTAATTAATGAAAAGACATCTCAAGTGTCTCATTTGTTCTCTGCCAAGCTATAATTAGACAGGGGTAATATACTGGATGAGGTTTAAACATATTTACATAAATTGCCTATGGATTAATCAATTGCCTCCATTAAAGTGTGGAAATTAAAAGATCTATATTCATTCATCGCTGCTCCAGACCTCAGTAACTTAACTGTGGCTGGAAATAAGCGGAGCAAAGTCTTTTTTCTTTAGTTTTTCTTAAATTCAAGGTTTGCGTGGTGGCACAGAAGAAAACGTAGATGCTTTCATTTGATTATAAGTTATTTGACTGTTTCACTTATCTAAAGCGTGGACCATCATAAAAAGCCTGGAGATGGGCTTGCTTTGGCTGACTGTGTCTAACCACAAAACAGAAACCTTGACTGTCTCTCTCCGAAACCAAAGTTACTACTAATAAACGCTCACTTGATCAGTCATTCACAAACTACACATGACCCTCAGTGTTATATATTCCAATGAACGTCTTTGCAGACATCCTTATTTTAGCATTCAATTCAAATTTAAACATCTTCATACTGACCAAAGAAATACCCAGCTGAATTACACATTCCTACAGGGGTGGATTCGCCTACTAACTGATCACAATTAAAACGAAACTTGACTGAAATGACTAAGATCACAAGACTGTGAACAATGCACCTGAAGACGTTAAGGAAGATGCGTGAAACAGCCTGATGTGAGGTTCTCCACAACTTAGTTTGGTGGACCATCTGTGTTCGTTCACAGCTACCACCCAGAGGAGGTTACAGATTACACTCTATGTTATGAGAGAAAGATCAAACACGGCGACAACTTGGCCACACACCCTCGTGACTTATTAACCCACCCCCAGCAGCTTGAGCACAAACAGCAGCTGGCTCACTGTTGTGCCTAGGTCTGTGCCAGCCTTTACAGGCATATTTGAAGAGTAGCGCTGAACACTGATGCCTTCATGGGCCAGGCACTTCCCCACAAAACAGAGTGTGCTATGAGGTTACAATCTGCTTTTCTGGCTGGATCAAAACTCCCAAAAACTTCCCCTCTGAATGCAAATCCTCACTGGCTTCTCTTCCCCTGAAGGTAAGTTGCTTGAGTTCATCACACCCCAAACCCAACAAGCGGTGTAATCTGCTTCGGACAGACAGTTTTGCTGAGCGTTACGACTTCGAGAAACAGTTCCTGGCTGGTTGTCTGTAAGACAGTCTGCTTTGTCCTTTTATTGGAGCAACAATTCATTCTATTAACAGCTGATATTTTTATTTGATCCATCAGTCAGCATTTCTGTATCAGAATCAAAATCTTCAAGTTTTCAAACCTTGTTTAAATCCTTTTTCTTTTTATAAAATTCCGAAATCCTTGAACGCTTTACTCTTACTGTTCCACCTTATTGCTCCCCTTTCTTCTTTTCTTCATTTGGTCCCTTTGCCCATTTTTCCTCTTATCCAGCAGTTGGCCACCACAAGACCTCGCTACAACACTATTCCCATTGGCCGGACAGCTTTGTCCGCCTCTCTTTACAATTCCAGTCATGTCCGCAAGCTCAAGGAGCCAAAAAAATGGAAAGCAAAACCCGATTTATATTCTGGAGTCATCTCTAAAGCAGGGGGGTGGGGTGGCATTGCAGGGTCTCTGCTTTTAAGTCATTGCCACAGGCTCTTCACACAGCTGCATGATAACATTTGTTTGTCCACAGACTTAACACACACTTTATATTCGGCTACTCTTAAATAAACTATACTGAATATGGGCTCTAATTTGGTTTGGAAATAACGATAATAGTGTTACGTGTTACTCTGGAATTTATTATTCGCTGTAAAATTGTTCTAATTCGCATGTGGCTGTAGACCTACAAAGCTCAATCTCTGCCGGTTCTTTATGCATGCCTTTGTTTTTTTAAATTTGGCACACAGGTCAAATCCAAGGAATTATACACATTGTACTACACAAATTGCTTTTATAAGGGTAACAAAGTTTGGTGAATATATCCAGCGGACTACAGTTGGCATGTCGCTCTCTGCAGCGTCCGCCTGTTCAACAGCACTAAAAATACTTATGTACCAAATACAATACTTTCAAAGATAATACAGTTTGGTGACATATAATGTGCTACTGTGCGCTGCTGGCCTGCTGGCACCCCACTTCGACCACCTTCCAGGACCGCCACACGCACGAAAGGGACACGCACGGCACATGCTACACGGTCAGACGGCAGCCGCTGGCAAGCTCAGTCCCTCACGTGGCTCTAAGAGTGGCCCAAGTGAGGTGCGCTCATGTGAAATATAATCCCTTTTCAATGGAGGGAGAGCTGCACCAGGCCACTTCCACCCTAAGCTCTCATCTGTCTCTTTCTCTCTCTCTCCCTCTCCCTCTCTCTCCCCCTCTCTCTCACACACACACTTCAAATTTACATCATCCATTCCCTGCTATTAGGGCGTGAAGGCCACACTGATTCAGACAAGAAGGCAAAGGTCTGTACAGCCATCCCTTTCATGTTAAAACACAATTACAGCCAATTAACACGAGTAGAAAGTAATATTCCTTTTACAGTGTACACCAGGGGCTCGAGTGTGCATATGACCCGCTTTGATGATTCTGAGAAAAAAGATAATAAAATTACTTCAGTGAAAGAAGCTAAAATACAGGCAGTGAGGAAGCTAATGACTACGTTTGGGGGGTAATTTAACTTCAGTCCGAACATACAGATGACAGAACCAACCTGCTGGATCCACCAGGCTAGTTACACTCGAAAGAACTATAGCGGGATACACAAGTGAGTATTGTTACATTTTTTGCATGGCTCTTTCAAAACATCACTCTACTGAGAGGCTATTTTGCATACTTGTATTTGAAATCTTTACGCATTTTTATACAGCATTTTGTAAACTATATCCAATTGTTTTGAAAATGGATAACGTGCCATTATTCTTCAGAAAGCTGTAATTTTACATTTTCAAATGACTATGAACACTTCTGGGATCTACATATCCTCCACAATTATTGTTTTTGGTGACACAGGGGTGCAGTGTGTAGTGCTGCCACCGCATAGCCCTGGAATTTGGGTGTCTGCATGGGTTTCTAGACAAGTGTTCAGTGGGATGGGCTTCAAACCACTGCAACCCTGACCAGAATAAGCAGTCAATAAAAGTGAGTGAATTGTATTTCTGTTTCTTCTTAGACTATATAATAGTTTTTTATACCGTTTTTTCTTTAATTTTCTTCTATCACCCTATCTGTCTAAGAATCTATTGTGAAAAGTACTGACCGGGATTTTTACCTTTCCATTTCCCTCTATGAGATTTCATGTACGGCCCACTAACTGTCACTTTCACGACATCTTTTTAACTCTCACCTTCCACCTCATCAAATTTAGCACCCAAGCAGTTGTTTATTTTCATATCTGAAGCAAGCTGTAAGTGACCCAAAGTAGTTGTACGCATTAGTGCACAAAACAACTGGGCAGCTTGCTACAGACACCAGTTTGTTGCTGTATCTGTTCAAGTGTTCACCAATGAGCTCAGCAGGAACTGCGGTCTCTAGGAACACATTTTTATATTTTAGTAATACAGAACTGTTTCCTATTCAGACATAATTTTTGGTACCGGTGTTCTAAATTTTATTTGTATACATTTAACTCAGGGCCATTTCATATTTTGCATGAGTACATTTTGGATATATATATATATATATAGAGAGTAGCACAGATTGATTTTTGTCCCACACACAGCGGCAACACTCTGGCTGTCAAACCTTGGCCAAGTTGATGCAGAAATGGTACATGCCAGCGTGTGGGACAATGTCTGCTTTTTTTACCACAAGGCTCTCCTACTACTGTAGTTCCTCTAGAGAACAAGGTCGTTTTTGCCAAAAATGCCACCCTTCAGTGGACAATGTACAAAGTTACATCACTCACCAGGTTTTTTTATACAAGATTTCCCCCCCCCATAGTGTATCATGGATAAGAATATTTATTGTAATGCTTAAGCAAAAGACTAAAACAGATCAGTTTAAAAAATTATTTATAAATATGCAGCTCATCAAATTGAGCTACACTTGGCCCTTATATTGCATGGACACACAAAAAAAACAATCATCACAGCTTATGAAAATATACCTTTTTCAACAGCATTTTTGCCCTTTATGATGTAATTTTACTTTCACAGCAGGTATTTTATGATGTACAATGGTTTATATTTACATCAGACATTTTACTGATGGTTTCCAACTCTGTATTAGAAAAGAGACATTGACTTACATTTACTGCATAACGCTTTATAATGTTTAGCTACTTACAAAGATTTACCCATTTATACAGCTGGGTAATGTTTTTTACAGAAGAAATTTAGGGTAGGTTTCTGGCTCAGTGGTAATATGGAAGTGGGAACTGAGCCTGAGTCCTTCAAATCCAAAAGGAGCTGTTCTAACTACTGTGCCACCTATTGCCCTCTACGCAAACTTGGGGTGTCAACCACAAAAGAATTTTGACCCTCAGAGTGGTCAGTCTGACTATTTTCTGACTAAATATTGTGTACTAATCTGCAAAATATCCAGAAAACAATAACCACAAACATAAGCAAAGCTTTGATCTTGTAAGCAAATGAAGATGATCTAATATCAAACACCACAGCTAGCATCATAGTGTTTGTGTTTTACAGACTGAAGGACGTAGCGAACGAGCTTGTGAACTTTACCGCTTTGTGTCACAAACATACGCATGTCAAATGATCAAAGCATCTACTGAAGTGCATTGGGTAACGATTCAAAGGCAGGAAAAATATATATTTTGCAAAAAAAAAAAAACTGTTGCCATTCAATCCCTTCACATCTAAAGTCAGCTAATGGGTGAGATGTCAGGGGACAAATGGGGGTTAACTAGTGCGTGAGCGATGGATGTATGGGTTTAACTTGACAAGTCATTATAATAAAAATTCTATACTGAATATGACCAAGAAATAACTGTTCTCCCATGTATAACTGTTTGTGTGCCAGAATGGTACTTTGAAAGTTATATGGAAAATATTTTATGGTGCTTAAGATTTCCCTGCAGGCAGGGTGCACCTTTTGGGTATTGTGATAAGTTTTGTTAATACCTTAAACATTCTTGTTAAACATCAAAAAACAAAAGGTCACCTTGATTTGAAATTGTCACCCAGAGACTAATGTACCAGTTATCTTTCTAAGTCCACAAAAAGTCTAAGAAATCTTTCCAGAGGACCTATTTAAAACTTTAATTTATAGTAGCGTTTCATTAAAAACACAATGGAAGTGGTGAGGATGCAAAGCTGGAGACTGGATCTTAATCTGCTATTTCTTCATTTCTGTACATACCATGACAAGCACAAGAGGGTTATATTCTAGGAATGGTAACATTTTATGTTTCAGGAGTTTATTTATTTATTTTTTTTACAGGAGTGGCCTCATTTTACGCTATATGACTGACTGGGGGCGGCAGAGGGGCAAAGCAGGAGGCACTGTTTCATCACAGCTATGTGTTCACACATGGTTTTGACTCAGGTTCAGCCTGTGTGTAGCTTCCATGTTCCCAATTCCAACTACCGTTTCCTCCCACACTCCACAAAAATGCGATTCAGGTAAACTGGTTGCTCCAAACTATCTTTTGCCTTTATGTGTGTGTGAGCGAATGAGTGTGGGAGACTGCCCTGTGATGAGCTAACATACCGTCCAGGGCGTACTGCGCCTTGCACCCTTTGCCCCCAGGGACAGGCTTGGACATAGAGTTACTGATAATAGATAGATGGAGAAATGATTTGCTTCTATTCCTCAACCATTCCTGACCTACCTGATGTCACTTGACATAAATGGACATGTCCTTAAATTGCTACAGTACCTCCTGCTGGCAGCCAGAGGGCAGCGTAAACTCTTGAAGAACAGTGCCCCCCCCAAAGAGGAAGTGTTGCCAGTTTCAATCAATATCTTGATTATAATGAGCTTGTTACATAACTGATTAATAAGTCCAACATTCCTCAAGACCACCACCTTTAGAGACCACTGTGTGGCCTCTATAACCCCACCTCCCACCTCCTCACTCACACTATACCATCATCACCTCCAGGGTTGTACAGACCTCACCGCTTTCTGCTGGTCAGTTAATCTTCACAACATTATATAAATCCTAATATCATTCTCCACCGCACTGATATTTTAACAAACGGCTTGGAATCGGCCACTTTTATGAAACTCTTAATGACAAAAGAGGATGGAAAAAAAAAATCCAATTCATCTTTCTTTCCTTCCCAGCAGACTGGTGACAAGCCAGCACTAATCTCATTTAGGAGGTCATCAACTCTCGTAATTGGAATGGCGGACTCTGCAACCGTGCCGCGACCTGGCGTCGGCCTATACTTAGATTGGCACTTTTTCCCACTTCTTCCCACTCCTTGTTAAAAATACCTGCCCCTAAAACGTGACAAATCCTACAAATAGAATAGCAATCCCCCACCCCCTCTTTTTAATCTGTCTTGCTAAATTGGTTTCATCAGATTTTTAATATTAGACAGTACAAGTACTCCTTTGTGCAGTTAGTAATCAAATTTAATTGTTAATTGTTCTGAAAATAGTCAGGACAGCACAGCACATTGCTGAGCAATAGAGCTGCCTTATTAACTTGCCTTATTAAAAAAGTCCTACAAGACTCATCAAAACCCATGGACCCATCCATCATCAATAATAACCTGTCCATCACAGAGTCACGGTGGTCCAGAGCCTAACCTGGAAGCACAGTGCATGAGGAATGCTGCTCAATTGACATAATGTATAAACTCGCTTGAAGCAGTGACAACATAAGCATTGCACAAGTTGTAAACGTGGTCCCTTTACCTGACATTATCAACAATTTTCATTTGTAAAGCTTCCAATTTACTTTCCAAATTTAATTGGATTAGAGTAGATTTTAGGAGGGGAAGACTGATGGCCAGTGCACACTAAGAATCTTGCAAGTATTCACTGTAGCAGATCACTGCCCTGTGCTGGTTCTACAGACGGTGGCCTCAGCACTGAAAACTTGCTGAATGTTCGCTGACCCGCTGATTCAGTGTGTGTGTGTGTGTGTGTGTGTTCGCATGCAGGGAGGAGCTGACATTGAGTGTCCATCTCCGCCAATCAATCCCGGTGTGCTAACAGCACCGTCTCACCTCCCCGTCCACCGAGCCCTGTCCTGTCAGCAGAAACACACCTTTCCTGTCCTCATCATCCTAGCTGTTGACTTTTTTCAAGGGAGCACTTGCTTTCACAGGGGGGCATTTAAAAAAAAAAGAAAAAATCAGCTTTTTAAAATTAACGCAAAAATCACAATGTCCAGGCATTTCCTTTAACAAAATATGATTTAGTAAATCTCATACAACAGGTCACTACCAAACAAAACATCTGAGGTTAGCATAACCAATGCTGACATCTTTCTTTGTGCTTATTACTTAAAATACTTTGTGCTTTTGTTTTGAACTGGCTTTATTCCACCTTACCAATAAGCAGAGCTGTAAAACATACAGAAAGTTTTGTGATCCGCAATCAACTATACATTTTTTTTTAACCACACTGTCTTTAGACCGCATTTTCTACCAGCCGCTTCTGGCTTCCAGACAAACTGCTTTGTTATCGCCGTGGGAACGCTGCTTTTTGTCAGTGGTTGCCCACTGCGCTGTGGTTCACGCCGTAGCTCCTTGTACACGCAGCCCACGGATGCTCGAGCGCGCACTTTGGAGCTGCCAGTGCATAATTAGAGTGTGCCATCTAACACCATCTCACCTACACACTCCTACACAAACAATCTATTGCATTCTGACCCAAACGCACACTGCACATGCAAAATATCATATGCAGCATACAAAGCGAGGGGAGGGGGAAGATCAGTCCAAAAAAAAAACACATGCGCACATAGACACACAGTTGCTTAAATACCACTGTGGGGGAGATTTGGACTTAAATGCAACAAACGATTCCTAATCCAACCCCAATGGGAGTTGAAAACGTGAAAGATGCTCATTTAAAAACTTTGTGCACTTTAACCATTAAAAATACACGTTCATCTGTAGGAGTTTACATTTTTGCTCAGAAATGGCCTCACAAGTTTAGCAGAAGCTGTGCCCGTGAGCTGAAGAGCCGCAGCCCCACATGGGCGGACTGCTAACCTCTGGTGGGCTCCCAGCATTCCTGTGCTCCTCATCTGCCCTGAGATGAACAGAGATGCTTCTTTAGCTGCACCGCAGTTTAGCTGAAGGCCCCCAATTCATTTGACCGCGTGAAGAGGTACCTGAAAGGAGACACTGGATAACTGGGGGGTGTGGAAGCTGGAGGCCTGTGAAGACAGACTGAGCTACCTTATGTACGATGGTACGGTGGATTCAACAGCACTGAGAATATTTCATATGGAAGCACAGCAAGTTCACGGGCATTGCACCCAAAATCACATCCCCCTTCACACATCGCTGATTTCGCTCATATTCCACACAGGGGTCCACAGTCCATTTCAGCATTAATTTTGTTGTTTAGCATAAGCAGTGTGACTTGCATGTTTCTGTCCATTTTTTGCCAGAGCAATTTGATTTACGCACCCTCCCAAGGGTACAACAGCAGGCCCTTTCCTGGAACATAATCCTGCGGACCTTTTGACCAACGGTCCATTAACCGCACGTCTTGTGCTTCCAGCAATGTCACCCCAAAGGAAGCACACGGGCCGCGAATGCTTTCATTCACTAACAGAGACAGAGTCCTCCTCCTCCTACACGCATCTACACTTCTGCACTGTGCCCCAAACACGGATCACTGCACGTAGAACGTTACGACCACATTAACACGTCAGATAAAATCTTTCTACAACGTGTGGTCACCTGGATTCAGGTAAACCTGCAAGACATGAAGGAGCACAGCCGCCTTGCAGTTTTCTTGCACTGCAGTAAAGCGGGAATTACAGTAACACTCTCTTTTCTCGCCATCACAGCTCAACACAGTGACTCCTCCCACTCGTCCTTAACTGCCCATCACCCATTCCTCTCTGGGGCACCAGCTCACCCACTAAAGCCCAGCTGATTTTAGCCCCCCAGTCCCCTTGGCTTTCTCATTCAGGGACATTCTGTGTATGCAAACTGCATCAGTACGACAAATGTCTAATTCCAATTGGCTGCTGGGTCACACCCGTCATGCCGTTGAGACTGCATAACTTTTAAAGTGCAACGTGAACCAGGCGTGTCAGTCAGACTCCGTTTTTAATATGACACTTTCACAGAGAACGCGAACAGCAATCATTACACAACCTGCACTTTGTGCTGAGACTTGAAACAAAGTGCATTATCAATTGCTCAGACACACTTACATTCAAACACAGACCTTAGAGCCTGAGCACACAGACACACACACACACACAAACCACAGCATTGTGCCTTTTGCAGCTTTTTTTGTCTGTGCTGTTCCCTATTTTGTGCTGCATCAAAGCCAGTAATGTTGATTGCAACTGCTCTCGGGGGTACGTAGACACACACACACACACACACACACTCGCACAACTGACAGCACACAGCACTGCTGTTCCTATGTATTTTCTGAATGGGCGAGTGGAACCAGTGAGGGAGGCATCACTGCAACTTGCTAACTAAACGGCTTCCTGGAGGTGCACACCAGCCGTGTCTGTCGGGGGGGGCAACCTCTGAATGCTGCCTCTCTCCCCCAGCGTGCATATTTCTTTCTCTCTCTCTCTCTCTCTCTCTCTCTCCCCACTTGTCTGCAGTACCCCATGCATCCAACTGCTCTGCATTCCAATTCTGTGCACCAACACTGTTTCTTTATTTCATCTCCATCGTTTCTCTCTCTTCCTTCCCCTGCTTTTCCCAAGCACTCTTTCGCATCTCACAAGAACATCACTCGTTCAGATCCCCGCTCACTTTATTCCGTGTCCTGGTGCTTGGCCACAGTCCCTCAACACCCCATACACACACACACACATCCACACTCAGTTCTCCCTGCCTCATGCCAGCTCTGACAGCCCCCCCCTTTTTGGCCTCACCACACCTGTCCCACGCTCTCTGACCTGAGGGTGTGCGTCCGGTCCGGGGCAGAGCAGCACAGGGACTTCAGTTAGGTGGCCTGGAGACTGGCTAGCCGGAGTGGAGGTCTTGCTCAGGGCGGCGTGCGCTGCTGGACTGGAGGTGAGCTGAAGGGGAGCGACGCAGAAATAAAGGCAGAGGGAGGGGCAGTGCTTTGGGAAAGGTGGGGGGGGGGTGGTGTGATGTAGGAGAGGAGGGACCGCACTGGAGAGGCACAGTGAGGATGAGAGGGAGGGATGGAGGAAAATTGAAAAGTACAAAGGAGTAGCAGGAAAGGGTGGGAGAGAGAGAGAGAGACCTGCTTTTTGACAGATGGAGAGATGGAGAACAGAACAGAAAAAGAAAGGGTGGCATAATAAGTGCATAACGGACTCGGTGGCTCCGAGGGAAATCAATGGAGCCGTGAGAACCGCAATGATGCCAATTAGGATCGCGGCCCTACCCGGGTCTTCCATCAGGGGGCGCTGCTGCAGCGCCTGCGAAAAATGTCCGCAGAAGCGAAATTGTGAACTGGGTTCGAGTTCTCTTGCGCAAACCTGAGGAGTTTCCTTCAAACCCGGCGAGATGCGACCTGGGCCCCGGCGCCCCACTGCTGGCTCCAGTTACAAACAGGCGCCATGGAAAGTGCTGCGGTAAACGAACAAAAAGCGCACACGGCCGAGTTCCGCAAGACCTTAGCGGCATTTACTGTATTACGCTGACCTTGACTTTGAAACGCAATACCTCACGGTTAAAGCTGTCATAGCGGAAACGCTATCTTAAAATAATTCGCGTGGACTGTCCTCACAGCAGAAAGGTGGTTTGTCAGCCGGGATTTGAGCCAAAAACCTGTAGTTCACAGGGATTGGTGCTGGGCTGAAGGAGGGACGTCAAAAAAGTGTTAGTTTAAAAGCAGGCTTACAGAGAAAGTCCTTCTAATGGCCTTCTAATTCGACCCCGGGGGGTCATTTCAAAGAATTATAGTGCAGGTGAAGCACGAGCGGTGGGCTCCACGGGCCGCCTCGCGCGCGGGACTCCAGCTCAGGTGACTTGGGCGCTGTCAGGCGACAAGAGGGAAGGACGACCGAGAAATTAAGTCCTCAGTACTTAATGCTATTTATGCAGCTAAGAGAAGTGAGTAACCGCACCCAAGGAAACCACAGCGTTACTTCCAAGATCTTCACTCCGTGCTCGCGCACAGCGGCCTTGCCTCTGCACTTGCGTCGCGCGCCGTCGGGAACGCGCGCGCTGAGCGCGGGTCACCCCGGCCGGTTTAGGGGTGCCGCTGCGGTCCATCTCCGTAAAACGCTTCGCCGCTTCTTTGCGCCGCTACTAACTTTTGTGTGGCGAGCGTCTTTGTCCGGGGTTTGCAGCGTGAAACGATCGACTTTTACTTGTACAATTTACATTAAAATCGAGGCTAAACACACCGCTGCAGGGCTCTACCCCCAATAGAGGGACTAAAACCCAGCACCCGCAGGCTGAAATGCGAGAATGATGAGCACGATTCTGTCCTCCGCCCACATTTAGCCGTTACAGAAAGCGCTGTAACAGCGGAATTCTGCCCCTTCTCCATCACAACCCCTGCTGCGCGCCAAACTATTCCCAGGGCATCACCATTTTCACCTTTCTCGTTTCTGCCTTTTTTTACTGATTCTCCTCTCGTGTTGCATTAAGTGCAAATTGAATTTGACCTTAAAGTGCGTTTGAACGGACAGCCTGATGCACCATAGCGCATCGGTGAATAGGAGAAGCAGCTCTTAGCGCCACCTTGCGGAGCGCGACTCCTGCTGTGAAATGTGTTAATACTGTACTCTAACCCTCGGTTTGTGCTCGAGACAAGCTTTCTGTTCTTGGTATTCTTCTCTATACTTGGGCTGCCCATTATAATAGCTTATAAAGCATTTGACATCATAGATGATCGCTTAACGTTGTGTTACACCTATAACCAACTTCATTTCTGGTCGCTGCTATGTGATTCTCTGATTTTCATTGCAGCTTTCCTGGCCAAGAAGACCGACAAGACCCAACGCAGATTTACAGTTTTACAATAAAACACATTTCGATCAAACTGGTGATTATTAATTTTAGCTGCTCACGCACCTGGCACCAAAGATGGCATAAATCTTATAGCAATCAAATGAAAGAAAATACAGTACTGTGCAAAAGTGTTAGGCGTGCAACTTGAATGTCTGTTGAGAAGTAGAGGTAGATTCTTATCCACCATCAGGGAGGTTTCTGGTTGGTCCCAAATTCATTCTGCAGCCTGAGAATGACTTCAAACACCCAATCTCAGTCATGCACAACTATCTTGAGCAAAAAGAAGGAATCCTGCAACACATGGTATGGTCCCCACAGAGCCCTGATCTCAACATGATCGAGTCAGTCTGGGAGGACATGCAGAGGCAGTCAAAGTCTGCAGAAGAACTGTGGCCAGTTCCTCAAAATGTTTGGAAGAACCTACCGACCTCTACCTTAAACTGCATGCAAGTTTGCATAAGAGAATTGATGCTGTTTTAAAGGCAAAGGGTGGTCCCACCAAATATTGATCTGATTGAGGGTTTTTTGTCTACTGCACTTTTTAGAAGGTTTATTGATTAATAAGTATTCATGGCATTATTTTTGGAACCATCCTCACTTTATAACATTTTTCCCCACAGGTGCCTAAGACTTCTGCACAGTACTGTATATATTATGATAGAGACAAACTGTCCAAGGGTCACATTTGAGCAGAACACAAAACCACAGTAAAAGGGTTACCGATAATTCTGACACTTAGGAAGTCGGAGACATGGATTCCACACACAGTTTATTAGAGCAACGATAAGTCCAAAAAGAAAATATAAACACACAACCTCAACAATTTTTAAATAAGCAACCATTTGAAAAGAGCTAAACATTCAGCATGCGGGGCAACATCTAGCATACAGAAGCAAGAGTGACACCTGAAGGGGGGTTTAGCCACAGTTCTGGGCCATCCCACACTGCAGGAACTCCTCACTGCCACACACACGACTTCACTCCGTACTGCAGCCCACAGTGAAGAAACAGTGACGTGGTTAAGTTCACATCACCACTGATGTGAAAGGCTGCACCAGAGGATCCAGACTAAAACACCGTGTGCTGTTTCCACCATTTAGAACAGGCAGCGACTCACTGCGTCCATTTAAGCGTTAAACAAGGAGAGTTTCAGTGAGCACCAAAACAGTGACACGGCACAAGGCTTTGCAACAGTGAGTTGTCAGTGGTGGACTTTGAAGTGGAGAACAGTTTCTTCAAAGTCTGTGGTCCACAGCTTAAGAGGCCATAACATTTATTCTATGGTAAAGTTAAAAAAAAAAAACAACTGACACAAAACAACTCTGGTGCAGTGCTAAAACCAAAAAAGAAACACAGAAAACAAACAAAACAAAGGTCTTTTTTCTTTTTTCTTTTTTTACAATTGTTAATAACTCCCACGATGTTTTGCAGGAGACAAGGGAACGTTTTTTCAGCGGTTATGAATGGTCAGCTATATGTAAAAAAGTTACTCCGTCTACACTTCTTGAGACTTTCAGAAGCAAAACTTCTAAGTTCATTAGCAGAATTGACCTTTCAACACTGCGTCATCACATTATGTTTCCAGGGACATGGCAGTTGCGTTTTTTGCAAAGCAGCCCCTGGCACTTTCATACACCTATTCTGGGACTGTGACGAGACAGAAACTTAAAGGAAAGGAATTCACTCAACCATTTAAGACCTTTAAAGTAAAGTTTGATTTGTGACCTTCTATTTTTCTTTTAAACTACGACGAGTGTTTTTTTTGATGAAGTCACGGAACATAGGCTGTTCACTTTGACATAGTTGACAAAAAATGTATTTTGAAGCTTTGATCTACAACAAAGTTCTCTCTGTAAATATGTGGATGACTGACGCGTTTAACCTCCTCTCCCTTGGAAAATTAACATTTGACCTACTCAATAATTCGGAACAACTTTGGAATGTTTGGACACCCTTCTAGAACTTTTTGCACAAACTGCGACAGAAGAGGGCAGGTGCATGCAAGTGATGCTGGGATTTTTTTTTTTAATAGAAACTGTGCTTGTTAAGTTACTCATTCACTAAAGTAAAGGGCACAGAATGCCACAATGCACATCAACTAGGCTGTGGGAAAGAAAAATCAACCAAATGAAACCATTCCGGTCCTGTAAAGGTTTTAGTGGTCATGCTGAAGTGCAGCACCAACATAGCAAAGAGTAGGTGATGAAATACAAAAGATCTGGCAAACTGATATGACCTGAGGCAATGCAACCTACAGATATGAGTATTTTTTATTCATATTATATATTTTCTAGATTTCGGCACATTTCCTTTTAGGAGCATAAAAACTTGGAGACCCTGTGCCTGATTTTATTTTTCATTCAGCTTTGTCATGTTAGGGGTCGCCACTCCCACTGTCCACAGTCATAAACAGCAATGCAAACAATGCACTTTGCGTAAGAAAAAAGTTTATGGCAACTTACACTCAGACATATGCATAACAAGGGGTTTGTGCTGCCACGGTTCGAGCAACTTTAATCTCTCTCTAACATAACTCAGACTGAATACTACTGGCATTGTAGCTTTTCAATACCTGATAAATTTTATATCAAAATATACAATTATTTGATATAAAATAATTTATATGTGTCAAACTCCACTTCTGGTGAGTTCTGTGCATGAGCTGCACTGGCATCCCATTCCCACAATGCATTAGTTCCATCCTATACAGAGAAACAGACACTACGACCCTCTGACAGAAGTGGAGAAAACATATTAGAAAACATTACACAACACTGTAGATATACATGAACGTTCAAGACTGCAACCGTTCTTCCACACATTTTGGAAATTCTGAAATATAAAGTATTACTTTAGGGGGAAAGCTTTGTTATAAGTACCAAAGAAAATGAATTAGTAAGTGTACTAACAGACTGGTAGATAGATACACATCATATACAGGTACTTTATTAATTCCCACAGGTAAATTCACACGCATGGCTGCTGAGAGCTTGAAGGGTAGAGGCTTATTTTGAAAACAAACAGATGCGCAGCCACATAGAATAAATTTCACAACTTTTCAACTTTTCTCACCCCATGTGTGCAAAAGTTAAACTGATGTCTTGTTTCAATTTCTATTATTAGCTTCTGAATGTAGACGACACACAGGCACAAAATGACCAAGTGGTAAACTTGCCAAAAAAAGGCATTCGACATAAGAGCTGAACTGAAATGCCACTTGACCTGCCTTCACTTCCTCTTTTAGCTTTGTCTCTTGATCTAAAATGTCTTCATCTGTGTGTTCTTCTGGCCCTTTGCTCATGCTGCATCTCTACAGTAGACAGGGTCCTACCTTATGGTGTAGCTGCTTCCCACCTCCATTCCACCTCCATCCCAGATCGGCTGCACCGTGCCTCAGTAACACCTTCTGAAAGTCCTCTGAAAGCTGGACAACAGACAATAAATTGGGACCATACATGGATTCTTCAACACTATTTATCAATACAACGAATTTATAACACTCTGTGCTACCTTATGACCTCGCTGCAATTGTTCGATCTGCGATTTTTAGTTGTTTTGATGCTCTTTTTATTATTTTTAGTATGGCTGCCTTTGCATATGTTTTACTTTTTATTGCACTGAACAGTAGACCTCTTGGTCAGAAGGACATCAATGTAAATGAGCAACTGTTTTTCTGCTGGGTTTGCTGGTTAAATTTATGTAAATCAAAAAGTCTACTTTCTTCTTCTCCCTGGGTTGTTGTTGTTGTTTTTGAGAAAAGACATCTACTAAATGAATTCAATTCATTATGAGCAACCAGCAGTCCAGAGCTTCTACTGGAACCAGTGGGAACTAAGGTTGGTAACCACCCCAGGATGGGAGGAAACCCACGGAAACAGAACGCAAACACCACACATACTGAACTGGATTCGAAGCCACACTCAAACAGTCAAGGCGCTGCAAGACGGCAGTGCTGCTTGGTCATATTTGTGTGTCCACATTTGTATTCCCATGGCCACGGCAGATGAAGAATTCACCCACCCCCACTGGTGTCAGTGAATGAAAGACACCAGCAGACCTCTTTGGTCACCACAATCCGTCCACAGTACATCCACAGTCAACACGAAGAGGGACTCATGGAATCTGTGATAAGGACAGCAAACCTCACCACCTGCAAATCGGTTCCCTGCCTCAGCAACAGCTGTGCTGAGCGCTGAACGTTGTGATGACGCACAAAACAGCTGCAGATCTGAGCTGCTTGTGACAATGAGGATCTTCCAGAAACTGCTGACAGCATGAATGTGTGTCTGGACCTTAGGGTTCATATATTGTGTTACGTGACTGAAGTATTGCCACATTTCCATAAATTCTAGAAAACTTCGAGTCACAGGATGTCCTGACACCCATTCTCATGTATAATGAGCTGCATTCAGAATGAATCTGTAGGAAGTAATGAGATGGAAAAAGAGGAAGCGTAGTTGCAATAGACAATGTTGCTGTGATGATTGAACTTATTTATCGCTAAGAGATAACTGGATTTACCATGAAACTCTTACTGTCAAATTATAGAACAATTTATGTTTTGGTGCTGTTAAAGTCAGCAGAACAACATTAGAAATAATGAAATGATTTTTGACGCACTCTCAGTTGCCACTGAAATGTTAGTTTCAAAGTCTTTTGTTGTCGCAGTGGGTTACAGTTGTCTGGTTGTAAAACAAACTAAACAGTTTTTGGTGTGATCTGGTATATTGTGTATGAATTTGGTATAAAATGCTTCCTTGCAATATACAGCACCTTGCAAAAGTATTCAGCCCCCCCCCCCCCCACAAAGTTTCCAACATTGCCTGGATTACAAATTAAAGTTATTAGTATTGTTTTATTGTGAACTCATGTGTTGTGACGCTAAATTGATGCAGCCAAAATATACTATTTGTCTGCAGGTATTAAAAAAGTGAAAAATTGAAATATGCTGCTTGTGTAACTATTCAAACGTCACGCATAATATTTAGCAGAGCTGCTGTTGCTCCAATAACAGTTTTATGTCTTTAAGGGAAAGTATGAACCAGCAATAGGGACATGGGGACACAGCGGCTTAAGCTGCTGTCTCACAGCTGCTGGGCTGCTTGCCTGGTATGGGGTTCGAGTCCAGCTCAGAAGCTGTGGAGTTTGTATGTTCTCCTTGTGTTTGCACCCCTCAGACATAGGGAAGAAGACATTGTGGCCAATTGTTACCTAAAAATCAGATTTGATAGCACATATACCAGCTTTACATGTGATTTTGGAGTTATTTATTTCTACTCATCTTGACAAATATACAGCACGACAGGAGAGTCACCTTTTTGTTTTTCAACTGCTCTAATGATGCTTTAGGGTTGAGCCTGTGATCATTGTCCAGCAGAAAGGTTAGCTTTCTCCCAAGCCTCAGTTTTTTAGCAGACCCTGTCCCTGGTGCTGAAAAGCATCCCCACGACATGATACTGCCACCACCGGATTTCATTCTACAGAGTGTTTCTTGAGGCATGGGCAATGTAAAGTTTGTGCCACACATTGCACTTTGAGTTTTAGCCAAAAAGCTCTGTCTTGGTGTCATCTGACCGCAAAACATTTCATCTTAGGTGGGATTTTCACGTTTTCTGGTTAACACCAGACGTCTTTTGCTATGATTCTTTTTAAGAAACAGCTTCTTTCTTGCCACATTCCCACACAGGCCAGTTTTATGCAGCGGTGTTGACAAGGTGCACTGATGCCCCTTCTACTTTCAGCCACTAACCTTGTAACTCTTTTAGAACAACTGGTGACCTTTCTGTGGTTTACCTCACAAGTCTTTATCTGGGTGCTGAGTTTTGGCTTTATCAAGGTGGTGTCTGGGTGGTGTGAAGTGGCTTCCAGTTCCTTATCATTGAACCAACAGTGTTGACCGGGAGATCCAAACACCTGGTAATTATTTTGTGCCATTTCCCCAATTTATCCATTTCTATGACGTCATCTCTAACCTCTGTAGTATATCCATTAGACTTCATTCACACTTTTCCTTCAAGTTCCCAGCTTCACCAGTGATTGTTAAAACAAAATATTTTTTAATGTAGAAAATGCAGCTGTTATTTTACCGGTTCACAGGTAGAAACCAGTTATGTCCAATAAAGATAATTTGTGTCATTGTTAGGAAGTAGTTTTTCATTTGTGTAAATGTGCAGTTTACAGAGAGCTCGGGGGCTTGAATACTGATGCAAAAAGAATTCGACTTATTTTGTTTGTGACAATTTAGAGTTAGAACATACGAGTTCACAATAAAAATACTGACTGGAAAAATACTTGTGCAGATGTGGCTGAAATTATTAGTACCCTTGCATTTTATTCAAATAATGCACTGTTCCTCCTGAAAAAATGTTGAACTTAAAAGATCTTTTGCCCTCCATACATGCATTTCTTTGGTTTGCAGTGAAACAAAACAACCAATCTTTGAAAAGAACTGAGTTCTTGCTTATTCCACAAAGACATTCTAAAATGGCCTGGACAATATTATCGGTACCTTTTAGAAGTTATAAGAAATAATTGTATTGTGATACTTCAAGTAGACTATTCTCCTTTAATTGATAACACAGGTGTCCTCAATTTTATCACTCATTCAGCCAGTTTAAACTGAGAAAAATGGTCACACTGCTGTTTTGTGTCACTGTCTGTATCTCACTAAACTTGGAAAAGAGAAGGAAAAACAGAGTTGTCTGATGAGGTTAGACAGAAGGTACTGTCCAAGCATGGCCAATGGTATGGCTACAAGACCATCTCCAAAGAGCTTGGTGTTCTTGTGATCACTGTTGCCAGTATTATCAAGAAGTTTACGGCCCATGGAACTGTAGTTAACATCTCTGGAAAAAAGAGAAAAAACTCACCACTGAAGACAGGTGTAGAAAGAACCAAGGAAAACACCAAAAAAAATTCAAGCTGAAATTCAAGCTCAAGGTGCAACAGTTTCAAGTCGCACCATCCATCACTGTTTGAATGAAAAGGGGCTCCATGATTGAAGACCCAGGAAAACCCCACTTCTAAGACAGAAACACCAAAACGGCTCACTGGAATTTGCCGAGTTGCATATTGACAAGCCACAGTCCTTTGGACAGACAAATCAAAATGAGAGCTTTTTGGTAAACCAAACCAACTCTATGTTCACAGAAAACAAAAGGAAGCTTTCAGAGAAAAGCACACCATCCCTACCATGAAACACACTGGAGGCTCAGTGATGTTTTGGGGTTGTTTTGCTGCCTCCGGCACTGGATACCTTGAATTGGTTCAGAGCACAATGAAATCAGAAAACTATCAAGGCAGTATGAAGGGAAATGTACAGCCAAGTGTGGGAAAGCTGTGTCTCAGCCCTAAATTGTGGGTCCTCCAGCTGGATAATGACATGAAAAGTACCCCAAAAAGCACCCAGAATGGATGAAAAGAAAACACTGGACTGTTCTTGAAGTGACCTAATCTGAATTTCATAGAACATCTGTAGAAAGAGCTGAAACTCGTAGTTGGGAGAATGTACCCATCAGACCTGAGAACCGGAGTAGTTTGCTCAAAATAAGTAGGGAAAACGACCTGTGGAGAAGTGCAGAAATCTCATTCAGCGCTATAGAAAGTGCTCGATTGCAGATATTGTCTCAGAAAGACTGTGCTGCAAAATAGTAGGTTAAGGGTATGAATATTTTTGTCCCTTTCGTTTTCATTTGTTTGTTTTTTTTAAGTGATATGTTAAGTCATAAATAAAAAGCAATTTCTGTTCTATTAGATGCGAAATAAAGAACGGTGGATACCAAATCCTTTTGTCAGTTTCAACTTATTTCACAGAACATTGTGAGGTTTTTGTGGGAAAGCATGGTACTAATGTTCTCAGTCACATCTGTAGGTACAATTTATAATCCGTGCAACGTTGGTCGTTTTCAAGGGGCTTTGAATCATTTTGCAAGACACTGTAAATAAGGAAATAAAATTCAGTCTTCGTTGCCCGGGTTGCGCTCGTATCGAAAAGCTCCGTTGCGGTACTGCTGACAGCTGCACTTGTGCAGCAGTTCCAAAGAATATGGTCAGCCCACTAGGGTATGGATTCCTTTTCCCCCCACATCTTAAGATCAGCATCAATAATCGAGCTGCATATAAAACTTTCATCCAGTGCAGCTCATACTGTCTACTCATTTATGCAGCCAGGTGTTTTGAAAGAAAAATCCAACATGAACATTTCAAAGGTAAAAGTGCTGGGTCTGAATCACCACTTTCTGTCACAGAAATACTGGCCCTGTACTGTCAGTGCACTTCATCTGGGGTGACACCTGCAAATTGTACTCTTCTCATACTTTATTTGGTTTGCATCAAAGGTGTTATCGTCGCTGCACAAACCCTCCGATTTGCGAGCGTGCTGTGGGTTCAACCCTTTTACATTTCAACCTTTAAAAATGGGTTCAACTGTTTTACTGTGCATATTTTCAAGCACAATAAGATATTACCAAACACTATTAGGAGTGATAAAGATACTTTCAGAGTTAAAAAGGAAGAACACGAAAAATAATGTTTTCGTGGCATCGTAATACTTACGGAAATGGGTACATTTCAGTTCAAGTTTCTGATCTACTTTTGGGACTCTAATACTTCCCCTAAAAATGCTCAGATTAAATATCAGGCTGTAACAACTTTTAGGAGCGCTTGCCAATTATTTCATATATTTTGTGAAATTTAAACAGTATTTAGAAGCACAACTGGTGCTTTTGCCATTATAGTTGAGGCCAGAACTAAGGCTTCAAGACTCTTTCTGTTAAGAGCAGGCGCTTCTCTGAAGATGAACCATGCGTGACATTGTTTTTCACAACTTTTAAGGTGTGATGTGTGCAAGTCAAAGAGTAACGGACTAGAGTGATTCCAGAACGTAAACAGAAAGGTGTGTGACAAAGAAGCATGTGCTGAACTGGTCGTCATTCAGCCAATAAAGGACGGTGTGAGTCAAAAACATACATTAAACAAATAGCCTCATCAAACTTGTCGAAGTTAGACATTCAGTTCATGGGTGTCTGTGGCGAACGCACATTTTCACCTCAACCTCTTATCGCGTTCTGATATTTTGACACCCTAAAGATTGTGCTGCTCTAAGGCGGCAGCCTTCTTCACGCTGCAGATGTAAGCACGCTTTACTTTGCTGCAGAAGTGCCGAAGAGTTTTGAGGACCTACGCTTAAGAAATCGAGAGTACTGGCGGAGGGGGTCCCGAAACGTTGACAGTAGCACTCGAGGTGGGGGAGGGCACCCTGGAATTGCTTGACCGGGTTGGGGTCACGACCCCTCTAATGGTGTGATAGAAATCACAGAAAATGAAATCGAAGTGTCCTTCTCCCCTGGATGACAAGGAGTAAACGCTGAATGAGAATACAAGGAGAAACTGATGTTCACGTTGTTGTGCGTCTTTGATGAAAGGGACGCAAACTTTGAAGGAGCGGCGGGGAAAGGGCGACTTGAGCGACTTGGTGCATGCTGGGTAATGACATGTCGCTGCAGGGTTACTATTAATAACGTTTTGTGGGCGAGCAGATCAGCCAGAGACTGGAGCTTCTGAGACGTGTCCTTAAGAAAAGAAAACGAAGGTGGGCTCGGTTTGCCAAAGAGCGCCACGATGAGGTGGCGCTGCTCCAGGCCGCTGACTGTGACCCCCCCCCATCCCACCCCACACCTCCCACCTCCACGCACAGGGACTAATACTAAGTAGTAGTAAGTAAGTACTGAGAACTGGCTGGAGTGGTAAATTCAGGGTGAACTTATACGGTGCGTTTCAGTTTTGCTCATCCTGGGTGTTAATAGAAAGCAGTTTTAGGTAGTTCTGCGCGGGAGGCGAACGCACGATCTGACGCAGTTTTGCGGGAAAGAGGAAGCGGGCGGTGCTCAAATGCGCGCTGACTGAGATCGAACCAGAAACGCACCGCAGACGTCCGGGCACCTCGGGGTGCCTAAACCAGGAGATGAAGTGAAGGATAAAGGAGATATAAACACCGTTACCGCTGATAAAAAACAGGAGTGTAGAAAAATGAGAGGCTGTGTAGAAGAGCAGAAGAAAGCGTGAAAAGAACCTCAACCGATGGCTATCATTCGCCGGAAAAAGTGACTCATCTGGGACGGCAACATCTGTCCCACGGTGAGTGTCATCTGTTCTTAAAGTTAACTGAGGAGAAGTGCCTAAAGTTCACGGCGAACAAACGAGACGTGCGTTTTGGCTGTCAGACTTTGGAGCGATCGATCGGACGCGTTGCGCGTAAAGAAGTAAAAAAAAAAAAAAAAAAAAAAGTTTACCGTAGACCGTCTACAATGATAATAGACGGCACATTTTTTAGGTAATATTCCACGCAAAAGTAGTCTGTGGTGAGTCTGACAAAATGTACAGTTGAAGTTCACCTCTTACATTTTTCCAGGTGACATTTAACCACAGCGTGTGAAAACGTCTGGTGTCTCAGAAAAAGACTTTACCTCTGTCTCCCAAAGTGATGTCACTTCCCAGGTTCTGAACTGAAATAAATTATATACGTCATGCATTAAGTCAAACTTTTTATATATATATATATATATATATATATATATATATATATATATATATAAACAAACTTAATAATGTTAATGTTAGGGTGATGTTAAAATGGTCTGTCAAAGATAGAGTTAAATTTGTATTGTCTATTTTGAAATATTAGGCTATATGGTCAACTGTAATGTTAGGATTATTTATTATGTTTTTGCACTGGGGATCTTTTTATGTGCCAGTTAAGTTGTAATTATTTATAAACTTGGTATTTTACTAGCGCAGCTCCATTTGAGGGTGTCGCTCGGGAGTGACCTGCTCCTGAGACATTTGTGTCCATCATAAACCTCCTCCACATCTCATGGATGTGTTCCCAGAACTCTGCAAAGAGGGACAAATAGCCACCGCTGTTCCAGTGTGTTCCGGTGTGAAAGTGAGAGGGAGCGCTTCATTTTGTCTTGCCCATTTGACAGTGTTTCCCCGAAGCGGAGGCAGTTCTGGTCTATCATTTCTGCTGGCGCCAAGATTCTGCTCCTCCATGCAAATCCATGCAAATTCGGACGTCAATCTGCCCCAAAATGCTGTTCCGACCTCCCCTCATCCAACATGTACAAGGTCCTCTTGTTGGAGCTGGAGCTGGAGCTGGCTTCGAGTCCCGTGGTTCCTCTTCTTACAGCTCATTCAAGGAAATCTCCGTTCTTTGTTCTGTCTGTTCTGTTAGTTTTTGACCACCATTTCCTCAGAAACTGGGGCTTTTTGAAAATTCCGTCATTTGTTTCCATATTTTATATTGCAAGGGAAGTGTTTTCTTTTCCATTATATTGTCCACTTAAAGATTCTGTGTTGACAAAAAACTTGAAAGTACCAAAACAAAATAGTGTTCAAGAAAGCCGTAAACAGAAGTCAAGACCAACCCCTGAGGTGTTAGGCCAAGTAAACTGTTATCCATTCGTAGGGCTGAGATGTTTCTTAAATCAGCTAAAATAGGAACAGAAAGTAAAATTACAACTATTAACTTTAAAAACATGCCTAATGATAATAATAGTAATAATAATAACTAACAGTTGTTAAAGGCACTGGACTTGTACCTGAGGGCTTAAAGCTCAAAGGAGTACCTTCTATTGTACAACCTAAATTACGGCTGGATGAGGTGCTCATCTAAAATGTTATGTCTTGTATGAGCAAAAATTTGAAAGGGGAAATCTATATAACCCGAGTGTTTGAAATAAACACCCGCTATGTCCGGTAGAGTGTATGAACAAACCCTTCCCCAAAGTTAAGAAAATCTCATTATACCCGGTATGATGATGGGTGTATCTAGCAAGTCGTGTGAGACGAGGACATTTGGTGACAAATCAGTCTTAAGTCTTTGTTTCCGTCTGATTGAGCCGTTTTCGTGAACGTCTGCAACGTCCTGCTCATCATTTCTGAAGACATCTTCTATACCTGTGATGGAATATTAAGCCAGTGGGCAGTATGAAGGAGTCATAAAATGTGAATATTGAATACTGACTACAGAGTAGGACCAAGCTTCACAGGCACAGTAGCCCCTTCTTGGTATACGGTCCTTGAACCGTGAACTGTTATTCCTGAAGGAAAACCTCCAGTTATGAAAGAGACTAAAGTGACTTTTCTGTCCAACATTCAAGAAGTTCCAGCAAAGTTGAAATGATCTTTAGCTCTGCTGACTGCGGAAAGCAGCTGTACTTCCTTTACAGCTGACACATATAGTCAAATGGAATTTAAATTTGTTACTCACCTGTGTAGCTGCAGTTACATTTTTGAGTTACTTATTTTGAATTATGCTCTCATTAACTTTGACATGTAGGTCTAGTCTTATTGTTTCCATTTTACAGCCGTAAAAAGTATCTCACATCTCTTAAATTTTTTTGTTGACTCTCAGATTGTCCACTGTCGGATCCGTCTGACCTGTAGTGGTGGAAGCGCTTCCAAACTCCAGGGCTTCACGACTTTTCTTCCCAGAGAAGGATGCTTTTCATCTGGGCACTCTGTGTTTCTCTGCTCCCTCTCCTGGTTCTGACGTCTGAACCTGCAACCTGCAGTAAAAACAATGTTAGCGCACAGTATGGTAAGAAAACCTTTCAACACGAAGGGGGCTGGGTGAGGAACGGAACATCTCCAGGGTGTCTGCTCAGGTGTGTGAATGTGTTTGGGAAGCCCTAAACCTCTCTGTTCCTCTTCTTCCATTCCGCATGCTGTGTCCAGTGTCCGCGCTGATGGAGTCCCTGCGGTGCTACAACGACTACATCTCCCACATCCGCTGCACGTGGACGGAGGACGAGGCGGCACACAAAGCGGCCCCTCTGTCGCTGCACCACATTGACCAGGGAAACAGGTACAGCGGGACGCCAGGAGATAGAAGGTTCTGGATCAGATGACTTGGATAGTAATGAGCAAAAAACGAGAGTATTGCCATGGGGTGTTAAAATGATTTAGTAGTTAATGTGACCCAGATTGAATTACAAAAATTAATTTTTGCCTGTCTGTACAGCTGAAGGAATTCAGGTTATACTCGTGGTGCTGGGAGTTTGGCAGCTGCAGTTGACGGGTCACAACTCCAGCTCCTTCGCTGCTACACCGTCTGCTGTCTGTGCGGCAGAAAAACACTGAGGGTCAACAGCTCTCGGTGTGAATGTGGAACTACAGGCGATATAGAGTCAAATTTTATGGAAGACAGAGACGAAGGGGGCCGATACAGCGTGGAATTACCCAAAGAGAGACAGAGAGGGCAACGGTGTTGAAATATTGCTTTCCCCATGCTGGCAATATGTTTTTGGTTTCTCATTTCCTTTGGAAAACAACTTTATCTGCTTGTGAGCACAGTGTGTTAAAATGAAACTTCACTGACTTAAGCGAAATAGGGACACAAAAGAAACAGAACGTTTGATATCGTGTCCCTGCACCCCTGTCAGGGAGTCCCTGTGTGTTCCTTCTGGTCCCCCGGGCCGCCACCTCAGCGGACAGCTCACAGTGCAGTGCCAGTACAACACCACCCTGTTTGCCATAGGGCTTGCACACACCTTCTTCTTCAAGACACCCCACTCGCCTGCCATATCTAAGACCATCCACCTGTCTGAAAACGGTCAGTATGGAAGACCGGAGGCAGATATGATCACAGGGACAATGTCCAGTTTCACGACCCTGTTACATGTGACCAAAGTATTCAGCTTGACCTCAATTTGTGTGTAAGATCTGGCTGTTTTCACGGTACGTCAGCTGAAGTGTGTGTGTGGGCTGCTGCTCTCCCCTACAGTGCGAGTTGGACCACCCCAGGGACTGGTCCTCAATGTCACCAGCGAGGGTAACAGGTGGCTAAGCTGGAAGAGCCCCTTACCCCAAGCATCGCCCTGGTACACGAAGCTGAGCTACCAGGTGTGCTACAGGAGAATCAGCCAGCGTTGGACGGTAACAACCCTGCACTTCCTGATGAGTTTCATAGATATTGTACTTTTGTCAGCAAAGTAACATTTGAAGATTTGAAGGCAGAGAGACAACATCGACTGTGAAAACTGAAACCAGTGTCTGTGATCTCAGGGTTACTGTTTGTTTTATTTCCTGCAGACTGCAGCCAGACACAGACAGGAATTTACAGCGCGTGCATGTGCATGTGCGTGTGTGTGTGTGTGTGTGTGTGTGTGTGTGTGTGTGTGTTTCCTTACATTTGTAATCATTATACTCAAAATGAACTTCAGAATCATTTTCTCCTTTACTCCACTTTCTTTTACAATAAGCAAAATCTAACTCAAGGTTTTATGCGGTCACATTAAGGACAGAGTTAAGAGCTTTTGCTACCCTTGTTGTTTCTGTCCCACTGCAGACAGTGGATGTGTTACAGATGAAGTGGGAAATCGGGGCACAATCCCTGGTGCCCGGCTCCAGGTACGAGGCCATGGTGAGGGCGAGGAGCAGCGGTGGTCCCTGGAGTGACTGGAGCCTCCCGGTGCTTTGGGAAACTGAGGAGGGTAAGTGTTACTGACACATCAGCCTGCCCCCCTGGGGACAAACCTACACAGGAGACTTCTTGGAGTTTAATCTTTGACTTTTGGAATGCACGACAGAGGATGTTGCTCAGTTATCGCAGTCTGGTTTTCACGCACGGCAGGTTTATGGATGTATGCTAAAGCTAAACTTGTGATGTCCCCCCCATCTGGCAGCGGTGGGGCCACGGGGTCCTTCGAACCTGCAGTGTTTGTTTGACGGCAACATGACAGTGACCTGCAGCTGGGACCTCAGCAGAGATCTGGCCGAGTCCGTCACCTACAGGCTCTCCTACCAGACACACCCCTCTGCAGCGTAAGTCTGCAGGCAGCGTCCCACTCTATGAGTGTATGTGTACCTGAGGTTTGCATGCTGATGGGATCATATATGGTTCTACTTCTGAGTTTAAGTCTATCTGTATGAGTGTGTGACTTCATGTACAACAGTGGGTGAAGATCTCTCTTCATTTGTTCTTAACCTCTGTTAGTACTCAACACGCAACCCTAACTTCCTCCGTCTGTTTCACCACAGGGCTTACTGGTGCTGTAGGGTAACCCATTTTAACCTCAGCGATTCCCTGCTCCAGTTTCAATGTTCCTTCACCGTCTCTGGCACCGAGGAGCTCCTGGTCAACCTCACCCCAGAATACAACACAAAGCAGTTCTCCTCACACACGAACAGTAAGTGATGATCCAATGGTTCTCCCTGTTCTCCTGGTCCTTGTGTCCACCCCTCTGTCTTGTCGGGATCAATTTGTCTGAGCAAAAATTTTCAGGAAGAAGACTTTAATTATGCAAAGAAGAGATTTTAACGTCTTGCCATCTTTGGGGAGCAGGACCTTTGTGCTCAGTGGGAAGTGTTGTATCTCAAGGCTCAAACTGCACACACACTGCTGTTCTGGTGCTGTCACCTAGCGTCTGCAGTTAGCACTGCACACGGTGCCTGTAGCCAAAACCGATTTATTCTTCACACACAACATGTTGTTACATCATTTCCTTGGGAGCACTGAGACCGTTATTGTTTGTTCAACCAACATCACGCATTGTGAACCATCTCGGCAATCATTTTGTTTCCCGGTGTTGCACCGCATTATGTTAACTATATGGGTTTTGGTTTAACTTGAGGGGGGCATAAAGAATACACACCAAATTGAGTTCCTTGTAGCTTGCATTTAGGCAAAAGCTAAGTCACGAGGTTGTAACTGGTTGTTTGTGGACCAGTAACTACATGTACTTGTGCAGTCTGGCTCTTGCCGCCAAAGCGTGTGATGGTGATGAGGACGAATGAGTCCTGGGAGCTGAGATGGACCCCCCTGAAGATCTCTAAAGTCAGCGTGTTGTACCAGGTGCGCTTTTGGAGCATGGCAATGCAGGTAAGACGTGTGGCTGTATGAACTGGGAGATCTACTTGTCAGTCACACTACCGTATGTGTCTGTTGTATCGTATCAGCTTAGTTGTTGCTCATCAGAGGACGTATATAGAAGCACACTTGATAATCCTCCAGGTTATGAACCTTTCTTGCCTTTGGGACTGAATGACTGCCAAGTGCTCCATGAAAACTCACCTCAGGTCAGATCTGCCCCTCTGTCTCTCTCTCACCCCCAGGAGGACATGGAACATTGGAACATCACGGAAGGTGCCAGCTCTTACTGCTTCCATAGACGCTCCCTGCAACCCTCTACCCGCTACTGGGCTCAGGTGCGAGCTGTGATTGCCCCCAGCTCGTATTACAGGGGGGCACCATCTGAATGGACAGAACCTGTAGAGTGGATCACTCACCCAGGTATGATGCACCTGCAGGACATCATTTCTCACTGTGTCGAGGTCTCCTGTACTTACAAGTGCCTTATTTCCTAAGTAGATGACATATTGAAGACGTGTGAGACGACTGACTGTTTGTTTTTTGCCACATTTCCAAAACCTTTAAAGTTCTTGATCTGGATAAGGAATAGAGAAAAGAAACATACCCTGAAAGGTCTATAATGTGTGAATGTATGTGTTTTCTCTGTGTCCGCAGCTCCCTTGTCCGTTTCCATGTTTATCTACATCTTCATCGGTGTGCTTGTGACGATAGGTTTCTTTGGTCTGTACTTCACCCTTCCTGCCTTCCACAGGTATTTTTTCACCTACATAGACAGCCAGTATGTTAAGAGAAGAATTTAGAAAACATGACAACTGGTGCTGTGATTAAGATACTTGACCCAAAAAATGCATGACCACCTCCCAAGAAGGGAACTTCTTTATGTTTTTTTTTTTTTCCCCAGCTGAATGCTTTTGTTACCCTGAACTTCATAGCATTTTGACCATAAGGGGTAGCTGCTACATATACTAAGGTGCTAAACCAAATGATTAAAATAGTAATGATTCTCGCCATGTCAGGAAGCTGATAAGTTGGGAGGTGTCCCTTCCTTCACCCATCAAGAGTAAAGCCCTGAAAGAAGTCCTGAAGGTCAGTTTCACCGCTCCATCTAATTTCTCTTCCTCCCTGACAACACCACTGTCTATATTACTCTTTATCAAAATTTAAGAATTAATGATTGATCATTACGTTTCTGCGGTCTATGATAGAAAAAAATTAACAAGAGCCACATTCTCAACAAGTAGTGGGAGACAATGGAACATCATTAACCTGTGTAGTTTTCGGAGAATGCGCGCGCGTGCACACACACACACACACACACACACACACACACACGGTTAGTATGGCTCACATTTATTGATCTTAATATTTTACAGTAATTGAGAACGTGGACAGGTCGGTAAGCTGTGGAGGGTTGGCAGTGGCAGGTTCTGGGGTGAAGGTAGCCACCTGTTGTAGGAAAGATGCAGAGAACAGCTGGAGGTCCAACCAAAAGCAGACTAAAGAGCAAACAGAACGCAACTCCTCTGGCAGGAACACAACCAGAAACACAGGGCAGTATGAAACCACCTGAAAAGTGCCTAACAGAAGGCTGCCACCCTCATTGCACTCAGGTCTCCTTCAGTATGTGTGTCTCCCTGCAGTCTCCTGCCGGCTGCTTCATATAACAGTGCTAACTGTTTTATTATAGGCAGCTGGTCTTCATTATGTGCAAACCGGCAAGGGGCAAGTCCTAGGGAGCACTTCTCTGGTCTCATGTCACGCTTCCACCTCCCACCAGCCCACACTGTTTATTTGGTCTCCATCCCAGGCCAGGATCTCTTATGTTCTTCCAGTTATTTTTCCTTTTTATATCTTTCTTTCTTTCTTTCATCCTTCTAACATCCTTTTAGCATAAGCTTTTCTTTTCTTGTCAGCTGTGCTTTTTATTCAAATTGTGAACATGAGCTCATAGCTGCACAACAAACCACATCTGAATTTTTACCATGTCCTTCCAAGGTCGTATTTTCCAATGGTTTCAGTGACATCAGCAACCCGATACTCAGCACCACACAGTACTGCCACTTCCACATTTTGCTGTTTGGAGAACCAGGACTTTTGTGGTCCGCCGCTTCTCATAAGCTCCAGGTGGTGTTTTCTGCCTCGGAACAACCAGAGAATCCCCCTCCCCATCCAAGCTGCTCTCCCAGCAAAAGACTGCTGTATTACATGGCCATTATTCACAACAGCCCTCATAGCTACATTTCAATACCCAGGGTACACTTAGGTACGCTCATGCACGTAATTTACCCACTATTTGTTTGAACTCTGTGCCCCCTTTATGTACGAAACATACGTTTTGAACGCCTGCAATATTTTCTAGCATTTTTTTTTTTTTTTGTTCACTGAAACCCGCAATAGTTGGCGCTAGTTTGACACCAACTGCACGCCAACATGCCAATAACGGGACTACTGGCATTTCCACTTCGAGCACTGAATTTAAGTGACAGTAAATCAAAGGTCGTCCACATGTAGAGGAGGCTACATCGAGGCCTGATTCAGAACGTGCGTGAAGGCATTAAGGGATCGATGTTACAGTTCATATAGATGCAAAGTAGATGTGTTTGTTTCAATTTTAGTGGCTCAAGGGTAAACCAGCGAGGCCCTGAGTCGCACTTGAACCCGCAGTCTCAGTCGTGTGTGGTACGTATCAATAGCACCTGATGCATAATTTGTGCTCCTGCAGCACCCCCCGAACGCCTGGGCTTCTTCATCACAGGCTGAGGAAGCCTACATCTGTCACGTGCAAATCCTGGACGGCCTCTCTCCCTCCAGGTACAGCATTCATGGCGCTCCTACAGTCTACTGCTCTACCTTCTCTCGGTTTGTCAAGGCTGAGAAAAACCGATGTTGTGCGTGCTGAGATATCGTTGGAAATGTATTGTTTTTACGGCTTCCTGTTATATGTCAATGTAAAAATCTAATTGGGAGTATTTTCCTTGCTCTCAGTTGCTCCGGAGACACTTGCTGGGATGCTACCGTGGACCGGTACAACTCGAGGAGTTTGTCGTCTCTGTACAAGGAGAAGAAAGACGCAGATACTTCAAACGTAAGCTTCAACGGCCCTTACCTTCTGTGGCCCAAAATGTCCGAATGTCCGAGCGACGTGAGCGAGCTGGCGCACTACCGCAGCGCCAAGGAAGTCACCTCTGACTCTGACTCGCTTTCCACCACCTCCGAGCTCACGCTGTCCCTGAGCGAGGGGACCAACGGGTACGTCAGCCTGCCCTCCACCACCGGTGTGTCTCCGCCCCTCACTCTGAGCAGTTGTGTTGACTGCCCCTTCCTTCTGTTTTATCCCCTTGGATCAAACTTGGAGACACAAGACTGCAGCTCCCCAGCATTACAGTCAGTCCTGTTCCCGCACATGTCTGAAGACCCAGCACACCACACACACACAGGGGATGACGGCACCCTGCACTGTGCAGCACAGTGAATCACTTCATCATCATCTGCGTGGGATTTGCGTGTGCTTTTGATAAGTAAATAAGCTACTTGCTCTAAGTCTGAATGGGGTACATGACTTGTGGCTGGAGAAGAAAGAGAAATGATGAAGTATCAGTAACATCACACTGGCAGCCAAGTGTTCGGTCCGTCAGGAGGGCAACGCCTTCTTTGGAAATCTATAAACTGCCCCCTTTAGGAGCTCCTTATGCAGGAATCTCAACCTAGAGGCTGAATATGCGCATTCCAGTGTATTCATACTAGAGAAATCTGCTTAAAGTATATGTTGGGCATCATTTTCTGCAGATTAAAAAGTACAAAAAACGTAAAGGTTTGTTTTTAAGAGCCCAACTGCGGTTTGTGGTAGTCATTCTCTATGAGGTGCAAAACTTTTTGCTGTCTTGCATAAAATTGTTGCATCACGGTTTAACATGCATTTCACTTTTCTAAAACTTTTATAGGTACAGTATTTGCTAATGTTTTTGAATACCAGTGGGACAACAGCAAAGGCAGTCAGAGCATTTCAGTTTGCAAATGCAGGCCTGTGCAGTATGTATCTATTCGGCCGGAAGACTTTGCTGTTCACCTGCTTTTGACTGTAATAAAAAGGTGACAAATTCTTGTGGCTTTTGTATCAGCGCATAAAGGACTGTTGAAACTTTCTGCTGCAATATTCTGCAACAGGTCTGTGTCAGTAATACTGGAAGTATTCAGGGATATGAACTGCACATTTTCCTGTTTTTTTTTTTGTGTGTGTGGAGGGGGGTGTGGATTTTGATCATGGCTGAGCAACTTGCAAGTAGGAATAAACTTAACAAAAAAAAAAAGAAAGAGCCAGGGTCACAGCAAAGGAGAAGAGCAGAAAGTATTTAAACAGTGAGACCGAGGCAGTCTGTCAACAGGAGAGATCAGTTTGTCTGAAGTTTGGTTTCAGAGTCATTTGTTCCCTCGGTTTCACCTCTTTTGTCGTCTTTGTTCCCCGGCTGCGTCTCCTTGTTTGTGCATTAAACCCAGCTGGCGTCTGCATCGCATCAGCTGACACTAAATGAATGGAGGCCAGCTGGGCATCATTAACACAATGCAGGCTGGGAAGGCGTTTCGCCACGACAAAAATCTGGCCTTGCAGCGAATGGTTCGCCTCTTTCTGGCTCCCACCTCAGAAAGAGTCAAACTAAATACTCCACAAGTGTGCTTTTCCTTCTAGTTCTCTCACTTTCTTTGACTGCTTGTCCTTGTCAGGGCCCTGGGGGTCCAGAGCCTATCCCTGAATCAGTGGGTGCCAGGCTAGGAGGGTTCACATCGGACACCGTGCCGGTCCGTCGCAGGGTAGCCGCCAATTGCAGCCAATTGAGAGTGACTGATTAACCTGAAACACGTGTCTTTGGACTGTGGTTGGAAACCCAAACAAATGGTAGAACGTGCAAACTTCACGCAGCCTGAGACAGATTCGAATCTACACCCAAACACCCCAGGCGCTGAGGCAGCAGCCCTGCCTGCCATGCCACCCTTTCTTAAAGCTTATGAAACTAATGCAGAGAAGAAAAACACTCACAATAAATTACAAAACTGGATTAAAACATTATCAGGTTATCATAATATAATAAATTGACCCGGTGTGAACTGTCAAGATTTGAATGTAGGATAGCAGGTCCACGTGAAAAGTCCCACTGCAGGAACAACTAAAGTCTAGATGTCTGAAAAAAGCAGTGTTCACAAACTGGGGCCCAACAACTTGTCACGTATCAAGGAGGGGGGACAAAAAACATTATCATGATTCCTTAAGGAAGTCATACAAATATACAAATGCCACACACACTTGGCTGGCTATGCTCTGTGACACCTGTCACCAGGTGACAGCAATGTTTCTCAGCTCAGTAAGAACAGTGCTCAATACCTCCAGCACAGGTCTGCCTGGTCTCACCTACTCTGTGATAAAAGAAGAAAATGTCTTGCTCACTCCTTCCCCCCCTGGTCCTGATGCTCAAAGTCGGATGATCACTGTTCTCCCTGAAGGTCTGCATTTATCTTGTGAAATGAAGAGTGCAACAAACACCTGCGGGAAGCAGGACAAACTGAGCTGTTGCTACCACTGCTGCTTTGATGTGATCGTCTCACAGCGTCTGTAGACGGCATCGCTCAGGGCCTCCCCAGTCGCTCATGTCCCACACGCTGTGTTGACATCTGGTGTCACCAACAGCACAGCTGGGTGCTACAGACACGCATGAAGCTCCCGTGCCATCACCCACCCAAATAACACGCCTCTCGCCCAAAACTGTCTGTCCTTCCCCTCCTCCGGTTACATTCTGGCTGCCTCAGAAGAACCGGTTCAAATAATACTCGGTAAATGAACGTGTTTGTCCTTTTCGCTCCCACCGTCTCCGCTTCAAACATCCTGGCACATTTAAATGCTGAGTTTTTCACGAGGCACTTTAGTTAAATGGAATTAATGTCATAAATGGTGGCAAAACATTTCGGTTAAGCAAGGAAAAAAAAGACGTGTGTAGAACCAGCTGCTGTCCTGAAAAGTGACTCAGATGGACAAGCACATGTGGAGAAGATGCCTGAGGGTAAAACAGAACACGTCTGTGGTCTTTCTCTTTAAAAGCCATAAATTGCAAAATTGAAATTGTAATATTGTGCATAATTTTAAAAAAACCCATTGAGCTTTACTGTATTTATTTCCTCATGTTGCCAACATTTGTACAAACTGCTTGTAGAAAATCAGTTGAATAAAAGTAAAGTGAACCCTCGCCAGTAAGAGTCATAGTTTTTCTCGTAGTGAATGACAACAAACAGGGCACCAGGGTGCATTTTATTTAATCTGAAATCCAAATTTAATACACAAGCCCCCCAGATTATAAAGCACACACAAAATATGCCAAAAGTTGCTAAAAACTAAGACAATTTTTATTCCAGAAGTAACATAAAGACACGAGATTCGAGAATTGCAAGCGTCATTTATTTATAAAACATGGAGAGTTGCAAAGGTTTTCGAAAAAGTCTTAAAAAAAACAAAAGCCGAACGTTATGACGTTACAGGAGAAATAGGAAAGAATACATTAAGCTCCAAGTAAGAAGGCAGCATTTTGCCATCACTGGCGGGTAGGAGAGTCGTAACATACTTGAGTATAAGCAAAAAGGGAAAATTCCGAATTTATTCAGGAAAATTCTCCAGAATTTGGTGCCGCTTGTCTCAACCCACCGCGTGGAGCCATCCTGTGTGTAAAGGCTATACTGTGGTCCGCGCATGTAGAAAAACTATATTCCCTAAAAGCACAAGAGTGAACTGCACTCTAAGCTATTCCGACCACAAGATGCCGGTATGTGCAGTGGAAAAAAATTCCCTACCGATTTGACCTTAGACCACAAGATGGAACTAAAATACAGATAGAGGGTCCGTGCTTTGAGAAATTAAAACGTTAATATTTTACAACCTCCTGTGAAAATAAATGTTAACTTGATTCACAGCAACAAAGCAAACTGACTTGTCCTAAAACACGTTTTAGAACTACTTGCGTAGTTTTATTAGAAAGTCATACGTTGCTGTGGACGTGTGGTGAGTAATGAGAATAATGCATAAAAGGTTAAGTGGTTCAGTTTTTGGAACGGAGTTTAAGGAGGGGCTGGAGTCCCATCCTGGGTGCGGTTTCACGCCTCGGTGATTCCAGGATAGACTCCAGACCTATGAAACCCTGACTGGGATAAAGCGGTTAAGGATAATCCATGGATGCATGACGATGATACCCTCTGTGGGTGAAGCCAGTTTGCTGCAGGAAGGTGATGACTATGATAAGACGACAGCTATGTGCTCTCCTTCAAGCACACAAAGCACGCACAAACGCAGGCATGCGTACACACCGTGACAAATTTAGTCTGAAGTGAATAAACAGGAAGCCCTTTGGCATGTGGCCGATACAGATAGTCATCGCTTCCATTGTCTGTGAGTGTGAGTGTGTGTGTGCGTGTGTGTGTGTGTATCTGTGTCTACAAGGCTGCATCAGCTCAGGCCTGTAGCAGAAGACAGCCTCAGATGGTTTTTGAGAAGAATAACAAGAAACCGAGGTTTACGGTAGAGCCCATGTGGGCAACGGCTATAACCTCTGAGAAAATCGTTTTATTAACCTGCTGAAACACAGAAGAGTCCAGGTGTAACAAAGTGAGCCTGGAAAAACTCTGATCTGGCATCCAAATGTATTACAAAAAAAGACACCGTGAGGTGCTCAGACACACATTTTCTGCAAGGTGGTGAACAAGAGCTGGTGGTTTGGCTGTGGATGCGACCAAATGTGACCTCACAGTGGCTGTTGGGTGGGTCATTCAGCATCATTCAGCTGAGTTTGTCTTGCACTCACTGGCCACATTTCTGGGTTCCCTGCTTGACTGACAGGAGGAGCTTCATAAGAGTTCATAGATGCAGTGCATCCAAAGTCCATCCAAAGCCCCATGTCAAACACTCTTCTCCGCCCTGGTTTCCAGGCACGGGGGCAAGTGGCGGACAATCTCACCTTTACCCTTAAGGCGCCTTCTCGGTGCTGTGCTGAATTTGGCAAGAGAGTGATGTTTGGATGTAGTGTGCTGACACTAAATTGCTCATATGTTCATACTGTGTTGGGAAAGAAATAATAGTTGATCCAACACCTGCAGCAGCGCAAACATACCACGTAAAGAGGGAGTCAAACATGTTAACCAGTTCAATTTTGCACTTGAGACCAAAACACTTGCAGGGCTGAAAGTGGCGACTCTTATTTGCCTGTAGTGTGTGTTTGCCCTGCAGTGGCGTGGTGTGCTGTCCAGGCTGTGTCCTGCCTCAGAGTCACTCTCCAGACCACCGTGACTCTGCACCGGACAAGTGGTCTCTAGTAATACATGAACGAGTCTTGAAATTTATTTGACTCGATTTGGTGATCACAAAAACACATACATGTGCACACATGGTATTACCACTCTCCTAGATTCCACTGTCTGAGGAGCACTGGAGCCAGAAAAGATGAGCAGCGTGGGACTGTGAACCAGCGTGCCCCCCTGTACACCTCTCTGTAGGATAAACCGCAAGAAAGGTGGGCCAAGGTTCAGACCCCCCATTCACCTCAGCCTCTTGGCACAGCTGGCTCGCTCTGGCTGTAGAGCTGATTCAGCGTTTGCCTCCCGAAAGACGGTGCAGTTTTCCCCCTCCTTACGAAAGTAATGCATTCCCGAGAACCCCTTCTTAACTCCAACTCTCACAACTCAAGACATTATTACCATTAGTTTCCATGGTCAAAACTTTCATGCTTCCCCACTTATACCAAGATATCACCGTTAAAATGGACACAATATTTAACAGTAGTTATCATAACAAGGCAATTTCCCTTCATATTACTGCCAAGTTACTGTCGATTTGCTATTACTGTGTAATATCGTCTACTATTGCGCTCTTTCGTGGCTCTTTCGCGCACGTAACAAAGCATTTTCCTCCCACAGTCGCGAGACGTGTGTTTGACGTGGGTTGGTGACTCCAGTTTGCGTGTAGAGTGTGTGTGACACATTGCTCTGGTGTATAGATGGGTGAAAGATCGTAAAGAGATCAGCACACGCATCTCGTACTTTGACTCACTTCGGCCGCATGCTGCATAGCAACTGCCGGATGGAGTCTGCACTAAATAAATAAATAAACGCAAAAGAAAATCGCCGTAAACCAAAGCAGGAGCATTAAACGATAGTACCTGCAAAGTCCAGTTCTTGTACCTCAGATGGTCGTGTTTGAGAGGATGACTGCACATGGTCCAACAGAGTCGTGTGTGTGTGTGTGTGTGAGTGTGTGTGTGTATGTGTATGTGCTGTCTCCCCCCCCCCCACAAACACTGTCAGCATCAAATCCTCCTGCTCCTCTGTCTTGCTCACCCTCTGGGCACTAAGGGATCTGTCTGGACTGCGAGTGCCCTCCTGTTTTTCTCACACTGCTTTGTGAGATCCCGGCTCGCCCCCGTGTTCACCCCCTGTTCCCCTACGGTCATTCGGAGTCACAGGTTCACCTCCAGGTTTGCTGCTCTCCACCGTCTTCAAGGAGTGGCTGTGTGCGGCAACCACCAAGCAGCTAGAAGAAGAACCTGGGCAGCGACAGACACAGGAGACGAGAACACAGCGGTAGCACTGCTGCAGTAGCCGCATCGTTTATTTGCTCAAAAGATGTTCGTATTTTCGCAAATTATGTATCTTTACAATCAATTTATACAACTTGAAATAAACTGACAACACTGAGGATAAGTAGTTCAGGGGTAAACATCAGGTTCAGTCCTGCTGTTACCACACCGGTCTGCTGACAAGTTAAACTGTTTAACCGCTACACGACACAATACACGTTCTGACACTGCAGAACTCATTGTGTACAGTTTTATGCCCTGCAGTAAATTTCTTTATAGCTGCATTTCTTTATAAGATGCTGTTAGCTCTTCTGCATCATTTTGTTTAAATATGTAAGTAACATTGTATAAGTACATCGGAAAATGGAATAAATAAATAAATACAATTATGCATTAACAAAAGACTTACAGTTAAGAGGGGGGGGGAAAATCAACTTATAGATCAAATGTTTTCTGTATATGTTAAAGGGAAAGAATTATCTGCAGTGTTTGCATTGGCTGGAATAAGAAAGTATAGCCATACATTACATAAGACGATGCATGACTGCATGATCGGAACGTATATTCCCCGAAAATATAATCTAAAACGGAAAGTAAAGAAACAGATTTAAAGATCAAAGATTAAATTTGATCTTCCAAAGCACAATCATAAAATAACAACACACTGAACTGTGAAAGTGATGCCCTTTAACTACAGTTGCGAGCAGTGGATGAAACACCCACCTTTTCAATAATTTAAAAATAGGCTGTCGGCAGCATTCGCGCAGAGCGCTAACAGACCGCGGGCGGCGCTGTCTTAACCGCTGCCCCAAAAATCTCGGCGGGGGAACTAGGTCACGGTGCCGAAACCGCGCTTTCCCGCCATTGTTTCAGAGGGGGACCGTCTCGTGCGCGGATGTCCAGGCCTTCGCTGCTCCGTGGTCTGGGAACTGCGATTGTTTCCACACAAGTATAAACAAACAGAGCCAGATCTGAGGACGCGTAGTCTGCAGTGAATCGGTGGCCTTTGACCTTTCGCTCGGGTAAAAATATAACGGCGCCTCATTTCTGATTCCGCCGCTGTCTTCGTGTCTGTGTCACACAAGAAAGACTCTCGCTCGCTCTCCACGTACATAGGTACACCGTAAGTCAAAAGTTTGAGCACCCTCGCCGAACAACTTTCTCACAGGAATTCGAAGGAATTTGGTTAACACGATCCAACAGGAAACGAGCTGCCACGTCTTCCCAGCGCCTTTGCTCCACCTCTCAGAGAACTGGGAGCCCTGTGAATTTCTCCAGTTAACAGCTTCCGGTCCGGTTTCCCTGTCCAGTTTGTCCTGGGCAAATAGATCAGTTTTGCTGGATGTACTTAAACTTTTGACTAGAACTGTTCTATAAATGTATGAATATGCTTTTTTTTTTAGCTTTGGTAGGAACCAGCACCTTCACTGCAGCCGCAGAAATCTTAGTGGCCCTTAGAGGCCAAGATGACCACAAGAACTTCAGCATCCAGTAATACAGGGGGCCACTTGGTACGGTGGGATTCCCCTGCATCACTGCCAACGTACGAGTTTAGATCAGTAAACTCCCTGTCGCTTCCTGTTTGTCTTCACATGCCTCATCTTCACACACAGCCATCTGTAAAACCTTAATGGGGGAAAAAGACTCATTTTTTGAGCTCATTTGTTTTTTGAACAACAAACCAGTACAAAGAAAATCATTTGCTCAGAAAACTAACGATTGGAATGAAACAAAATAGTTGAGAGTAAAAAAAAAAAAAAATTATAACTGAGATGAGAAAACAGATGTTTAGTTAGAATGGGATGAGCACCTCTGTGTAAAGGGTTCCAGCCCCCTGTGGCCCCTCCAGTGTTTATGAATAGAACGAAACATTTTCACCTGCGACACCGTGACAGCGAGGCCATGCTGTCCATGTTAAAGCGCGGTCTCACAGTCTCCGTTTTCCGTCCAGCTCGAACCCAACAGTTTCTGCAGATCTCACACCAAACAGGATTTCTCAGACACACTGGCCCTCGTGGACTGTAGGTTGTCCGCTCACAGCTGCGACAAATCCAAGCTTCGCTCTTCCTTTGACCGACCGGCTGATGTTGTTGGGTGCCGAGTTGATTCTTTTCACCACAGTGAGGTGGAGTATCACGCTCCCGCTGTTCTGTGCTGCTAACCCAGTGGCCTTTGCTCCATCGGTTGCTGCAGCTTCTCACAGTCCAGCCTGCAGTGTTGTCCCACTGAGCTCCACGGCTCAAACCGATGCAGAGCCTACCCTGGCACTTGCAGACTGTGATCCCCTGTTACTCCACCATAACATTTAACCCAGACTTCCCACGCCTTTCAATAGTGTTCAAATTATTTCTTTGCCAAGGTGCTTTTTTTCTTGTGCAATCATTAGTAATATTATAGCTGCAGCCACAAATATGTTACGTAATCTATGTTCAATGATGATTTCACCCACAAGGCCACCGTGTCACCCTAATGGTCTCTAAGGTTCACCCTTAATATTCCATAAGGAACAACGCTGTCATGGCTGCCTGCATGTGAAAGGAACAAAAAAGAAAAAAATGTTCATATAAATATAGGTGTCTCTGCCAAACACCTCAGCACCCTAAACCTCTACATACAGTACTGTGCAAAAGTCTTCGGCACCTGTGGGGAAAAATGCTATAAAGCGAGGATGGTTCCAAAAATAATAATGCCATGAATACTTATTAATCAATAAACCTTCTAAAAAGTGCAGTAGACAAAAAAACCTCCATCAGATCAATATTTGGTGGGACCACCCTTTGCCTTTAAAACAGCATCAGTTCTCTTATGCAAACTTGCATGCAGTTTAAGGTAGAGGTTGGTAGGTTCTTCAAAACATTTTGAGCAACTGGCTACAGTTCTTCTGGAGACTTTGACTGTCTCTGCATGTCCTCCCAGACTGACTTGGTCATGTTGAGATCAGGTCTCTGTGGGGACCAGACCGTCTGTTGCAGGATTCCTTCTTTTTGCTCAAGATAGTTGTGTATGACTGAGATTGGGTGTTGAGGTTTATTCTCAGGCTGCAGAATGAATTGGGACCAACCAGAAACCTCCCTGGTGGTAGATAAGAATCTACCTGTACTTCTCAACAGACATTCAAGTTGCATGCCTAACACTTTTGCACAGTACTGTAAACGGTCTGTGTTCCTCACCAATGAGCCTGGTCATTTTACATGAGAATTGCTCTCATGGCAGCCTTGCTCATCCGGTTTCTGTTTTTGTGTTTCCTCTTCTTAGGTGGGCTGTGGGCTGGCGGGGGCTTGACGGCATGTGGGGGAGCGGGTGCCCACGTCGAAGTGGGAGGTGCTGTAACACATAAGCACATAAGAACCAGAAAAATGAATTGAAACATCTTTAGCCGACTTTAAAAAAAAGTCTGCAAAAGTTACTTTCTTTACCTGCTGTTTGTGCAGTTGCCTGTGTTTGATGATGATGATGATGAAAATGATGATCATTACGCTGACTCTGCTGGAGATCTAATAAAGCTTTTTCCTGGTCAAACTTTCTTTGGAGCATTAAAAGTTCTTGTTTCTCGCTTTGTAAAGTGTGCAGCTGCTCGGACTCCTGAGACTGCCTGCCCTCTGTCTCCAGAGCCCCGCTGTGCTGGTGGTTGGCGGGACTCTTTTGCTTAGCATCCCCTGTTTGTTCGTCAGTTTGTTGCAGCTCCGGCTCACCCTGCGCCGATGAGAAACCACGGTCACGCTGGGTAGCCCACTCCACTACGCCTCTCGCAGTGGGGTCAGGGAGCTGGTAATCCTGCAGCGTGCGGAGATGAGGAGACAGATCTACGGTCTGCCTTTGCACCTGAGTCGCCTGGATGCTGCTCTCCTCCGCTGTACGGTACCGCAGATCAGGTCGCAGCACAAACTCCGCATCCCCTTTCTGCAGGTTCCCCGTGTGATTTGTGTGTGATCCCTGTAGGGACGTCTGATTGGTCTGTACCTCCCAGGGGTGTGCTTGGTAATGCCCTGCTGCCACATGTGGCTCAGCCTGTGTGGCCAGTGTCTGTGTGCGGCCAGACTTTTGTGGCCAGACCCCTCCTTCCCCAAACTGCATTTTCTGGTGGTGTTTCTGCTCATCCTGTCGATGCAGCTCCTCCTTAGACTGAACTCTGGCCCCGGGGCCCCTGGAGTTCTTCTTTCGGTGGGATGGTCTCTTGAGGGACGTTCGGGGCACGACAGGTGGGGCTACAACCTGACAGCGACACTCCACATGGTCCTGAATGGGTATGACTGCCTTTTCATAATGTGGCTGCTTGTTGACATATTCAATCTTCATCACCTGACAGCGGAAGGAATGAGAACATGCACTGATGTTACAATTCCTGACTTTTTTTAATTAAAAAAAAAATCTAATTCCGGGACAGAAATGCATTTTTTCCTCACACTTCAAAGGCTGAGAAATGCATGTCAACTGCAGAATTCTACTTTATCTAAGATTACAATCGTGATGCTTTTGTAGAGAACAAAACATTTTTCAGTTATCCTGAAAAAGCCACATTACAAGGTGTCAGCTCAATAATAATAATAATAATAATAATAATAATAATATTAAACTGCACTTTTTATTATTGCTGTTGTTATTATTACTATTATTATTAGTAGCAATAGTAGTATTATTAGTATATTATCGTGCAATGTATGACAGATTGTATGTACTTGCGACCAGTGATAATGAAAGACGTGGTGGGTATACATCTGCAAAGAGCAGCTGTGATGTTGCGGAACCTATGCTGCACCTCCAGGCAGAGGGTTTGAGTGACTGTTTTTATATACATGGCGGCAGAGCACGCTGATGACTGTGCCTGTGTACCTGCAGGTAGCGGGTATGGGTGACTGTGGGTGTACACTGCATAGTCCTGGCATTGCAACAGCCGGAGCAGCGCTGCACCTCCACGCAGGGTGGCCACAGAAGGAAGTTGGCATTGCGGCGATCCAGCATGGTGCGCGTGACCTCTAGCACCTCCGTGCGTACCTTGCACAGAGCCTGTTGCGCCGGCTGGGCATCTGGGTCACACAGATGGGTGGTGTCAGTGCTGTAAACAGCCTATACAGACCCTAATCATCAAAATCTCACATATCACTAGATGGATTTAATGCAGTAGTGGTCTGGCCTTCACTCTATGCTTTCACTCTAGAACGTTTCTCACAACTGCCAAACACTCACACTCCAATGCAAGGATCACATTCTGTCAAGTTATTATTCCGCCCATAATCATTAACTGCATAATTCTGGTCAGGGTCACAGCATTTAGGAGCTTGTTTCAGATTGACTGGAAACTAGACTATGAAACTACACCCTGGATGGGTCTCCAGTGCACTGCATGATGATCATACATGCACACAGTAACATACACGCAGTAGGGGCAATTTAGAGCAACCAACCAGAGAAACCTGGCAAACCCAGAGCACCTGGAGGAAACCCAGACAGAATGAGGTGGATTTAGACCCACACCCAAACTGGCCAGGTACTGTGAGTCAGCAGTGCTACTTACTACGTCACAGGTAAGCTCTGTTCCTAGAAAGCTCAGTCTTTGTTTGCCTGTTCTTTGTTTTTCAAGCAACAAATTTGAAATCTGGCACACTGGTACTTCTCACCCTAAGTGAGGTTGAACACACACACACACACACACACACACACACACACACACACACACACACACACAGAGAGAACGAGAGCGTAGGGTGGGGGTGTGCTGGAGGGATGGATCTGAACTATAAACAGGAAAGGATAAGAAATTTTACACGACACACACACAGCACTGGACACGTTACTAATGCTTATGACATTTGGTGATATATTTTGCTATTATTGTTCTCCTTTCCACCTTTTCCACCGGACTACTGCTGGTGTGTCACTCTCTACGGCCTCCGCCTGTTTGACAGCACTAACAGTACTTATGTACAAAAGTCACCATTTTAGGGGTAATACAATTTGATGACACATAATGTGTTACTACTATTTACCTTTCCGCTTTCTGACCTGGGCAGTGGTGGGTAACTAGCTAATTACTGTATATAAATATTCATATGATTATCAATCCTCAGTCTTCAAGTTTTGGCAGGCAGAACAAGGCAGAGTGGCGGAGACTCACCAAGACTTCTGGGAATTCGATTGATTGTATCATTGGACTGAATACCCTTAATGTGAAAATGATTGTCTAGATCGTCCTCTGTGAATAAAAAAAGAAAACAGAGAAACATGGACACAAAAAAAAGCGTGGGTAAGAATGACTTCAGCCTTTCTCATTTTTCATCGACTTGCAACTTACTTCTGCTTGCTTGCCTACTGTAGGAGCAGACATTGACAGAGCACAATATAGATTGTGGAATATTCAGACTTGTGCCTCGTTGTTTAGTCTAAAGAGTACAACATGAACATTGTTCTGGGGGTGAAGGAAACATGACTGAAAAAGCTTTTGTTAAACTTTTCTTTTTCTGAACCTGCAGGAATGTATAGTAATGGGAGTAGAAGCAAGAAATAACACAAAACATCACGATAATCTTAAAGTGATATTATTTGGATCGGTTAACAGAATGTGAATCTGCCTCATTTGAGAAGTAAAAATTTTAACATTAATTTAATTTTTTGTATATACTGTACATATACTTATCAGTAACAGCGGCATATCTTTTAAGATGTTTCTGTATGTGATTTTCCATGAGTTATATGTGCCTATTTAACATTATTCACCAAAACTGCATCCTTGTGGTCACACACTGACTTTCTGAATCACTATCCTACCTGCTGATGTTATCTCACCCATCTCTCTGTCTCGCTGCGTTACAATACTTTTGTACCCATCCCTGTTGCAAACTTTTCAGAAACAACATTACCTACGGAGTCGCTCAACAGCAGCAGCTGCAGGTCCTCGATGGAGGCGATAGGGCTGCTCCTCACAAGCTCCACGAGGGCCAGTGGCAGTGGGTCTCCCTGAAAGAAATCCAAGACCGCATTTCATACACCCAATACACCCAACATCACATCATGAGCTGCTTTAAACGAATGACTAAAAAAGCATGAGTCGCTTTTGCATTGGTGTGCTAGAGGTGAGTCTTAATTCACAGATACACACTGCTGGCACTGCTGATTTTTAACTCTTGTACTGCTACCTTCTACAATGTCCTTATCATGTGCCTAACACTACAATATCATTACTTGCTTCCTGACTGATCCTTTTAACTGAAGTGACTTGCATTACCTCTTCTGGCAATATTTTCGTGAGGCACTTAAGGATAGGTACCTTGTTCAGAGATACTACAGCAGTAGTAGATGCACAACCCATAGAAGCCTTTTGGTCACAAGTTCGTGTCCTTAACTGTCGTGCTACCTGGCACCCTTAATACCAATTAAAGTGCTGATTTAGATTATATAAAACCTAAATAGACCATTAAATTACTTATACATTCAAAAGGCATTTCAGATTCATCATCACACACATTTGGTCACACATACAGAAATACAGTCTCAAACAGCTGATTCATTCATACATCACAAACATTTCAACCATTCAAAGAAAACAGCTTTTTCTTTTCTTTCTTACTGCTCTATGTTTAATACCTGATTACTCGGTTTCATCATTCACCAGTGAGTAACATTTTTTCTTCTCAGTGATGATAAACACTGCTCGTGGCTGAATTACAGCCTTGCTTTTATCCTACAGTGCTCTGACTCACCAGCAAATACACCAGTCAACAGTAAATTTATCAGAGAGCAGAACATGTGTGAGCTGACCTTGGCTGGACTCGTGTCACTCTTGCTCATTACCAGAGCAATATGTTCACAGTCAGATTGTCTGTGTGGAGTCAGCATCACCAGTGTTCATCATCATCATTGTGAAAGTTGAACGTTCTCTTCAAAATGCATTTTCGAAGCTCGTGGTTTGGATTGGGGAGGGGGATCGGCGGTCTTGAGTCTCATAGGCTTTTTGTACAATTTAAACTCCTAGCCTACAGTTCATAGCACTCATCTTCCTAAAACATTGTATAACCTAGACTCAGCTTTGCCTGCTAATGACACTGTTTCACAATTCACCTGCCCACAAGTGCATTTTAAATTCACAACATGTACACTACCAAACAGCATGTCTATGCATATCTGTTTGGTACAAGCACAGTGAAGTACATCTTGCAATAGCTGCTGTCAGGACATGGTCATCATTTCATCAGAAAATGTCCTTGTCCTTCACAGCGTGGGCAGCAAAATCTGTTGATCATTTGTTCCGGAGTTGAATCCACTCTCTGTCTGCTTTATCCCAGACAGTCATTAGTACTTTCCAATAAGAACTTTTAAATGTGATATAATTGCTCCGTTAGGATAAAATACTTTAGAGTTCAAATATATTTAGTCAACAAATCTGTATAGAGTGCACAGAGAGAATGACAACAAATGACAGCCAAACTGCTGTGGGACAGTAATCCCTGTTAGCAAAATTAAGCAATGGGTGAACAGCAAGATCCTCAGGTCAGAACAGCTTTTTGGAAGAGAACCATGCTTCTTTAGATATCATTTTCTCTTGAGGGTATCTGGGAAACTCTCCAAGGAATGCCTTCGGGAAAAGCCACAAGACGTGATGGTTTTCCGGTATAATTCTGCAAGAAGATCTGGGTTGAGATATGCTTATACTAAGGTTGGCCATTAGCATGTTTGAAAAGGGCCTAAATTAGTCTAATTTTAAAGCAACGCAAAAGCCCATTAGAATTTTTCTCCTTTTAACTTTTTAATGTACATTTTTACATCACAGCAAAAACCCTCCCGTGTAACTGAAGAATCGTCAGAAATCATTAAACGTGATCAGACCAGACTTGTTAAATCTACAACCATCGCATTTCCCTTCACGCTGACAATGTACACCACAACAATGCTGAAACATCAGTCCCAGCAAGTCCAAATACCAAATATATGATAATATTACACTATAGCACACTTTCAGATTACAAAATTAAACACTAAATGTGTGGTAATTCGGCTAAATACCATACCCTTTAGTTCTAACCAGAGTTACCCTTTTCAAGTGGAACAAGTTTTAGTTCAAGTTTTAGACGCCTGGGAACTGTTGTCACCTCTAAACAATAAGCACACAGATTTTCTATGGACACCGGCAGTTTCAGCCCTGTCGGTATTGGTGCGTTCGATTGTCTGGGGTTAATGGGAAAACCGTAAAGCTGAAGAACATCAGGCGGAAACTGGAAATGTTGAATGATGATTTGTAAGGATATGCGCAGTCACAACTGGTCCTTAAGGTAAGAGCAGCTGCTGAGACATGCACTTACCAGGTGCAAGCATACACTCACTCACAAACACATACAGAAATGTGAACACACTTAAAAGGATTCATACGCAAGCGCACACACACACACACACACACACAAAAGCCCATGCACTCGTAGGCTCACACAGGAACATGTGACTTAATATTGGTTCACTTCTGAGAAAAAGTCGTGCTTGAAAAGTACCGAACTGGCACAGTCTCTCACTCAGGATGACTTGCAGTGATGCTCAGAATTTCAAATCTCACGCATGGGAAGTCTGGAAACAACTCAGGAGGGACTGATGCAGTGGACAGCTAATGTAAACCCTCATCATCCCTGAAGAAATTGTGCCAGTTAGATTTTCCATCAATATGGGAAGTGTGACAGTCAGCAGAAGGGACAGTCCAAGCTCGAACTGCAGTCCCTGCTGCGGGACTCCGGAATAATATCTTTACTCTAGATTTTGCATATTTGCATTTCCTTCCTACCGTATAGCTCAGTTGGACACCCTCTCAGCACGTGCACAAAGTCCTCACACTACCAAAGCAGCACATTCAATGATAATAAGTACGGCAACATACAGTTTACATTTTAAATATTGCTTAGTGCCCTTTCTTACTGGCATCTTTCAACTTGACACAAATCACGATGTGTGTAAAAAGCTAGCTAAAGATTTCAGAGTAACATAGCCCCATGATGCCATTCAGTTACACCACAGTGGAGCTATAAAACTTTAGCCTACACTTTGTCTGGTTATTTTAAGTGACAGCTATGCTTAGCAGCAACCCTTTCATTCATGGAGTGTTTTTTTAATATGTCAATGTTTCCCTCAAGGAGCTCACACTTAAAGTGGAGTTTAAAGCAGCAATAGTACCAACAGCACTGTAACCTAATATTAACTAAGCCTGCAACATAGTTATATTATTGTATTTCACATGCATCAGACTAGGAAACCTTTCTTTAGATACAAATTTTATGACACTACTTCAGGCCAGAAAACAAGCTCAGTACTTTACTACGAGCACCAAAATAACCTTATAAGTAACGATGCAAAGATTTCCTCTTGAACTTTGGTTGTTTGGCATATCTTTTGAAAATGTGATCTATTCTGAGGCAGACAGTCAAGTATTAGTTCAGGGTGTCAGTGTGAAACCAGGAGATTGATAGTTCCAGCCCCACTGCTTGCTACTCCAGTAGTTCCATTGAGTAAAACAATGACCCTGCTGTATAAAGGGATAAGATATTATTAATTACTTAACTGTCAGCCAAGAAAAAGTAATAATATTTAGACCACACTTTGCATATTAAATACAGTATTACTTGTTTTAGGTTGAGCAAGGAAGGAAATACAGGAACAAACAAGGTATGACAAGGGAGAGCATGACTCCCCCCCAGTGTTCAAGCAATAATAATGTGCCCCCCAACCCAATATTTGTGCATAAATCCAACGATAACACCAGTGGTTATGAAAAATCTGACAAGGTGTTACAGAAATGGGGCCAGCATCAGGAAAGGAGCCCATGTTTGTGAACCCACTGTGGCAGAGCCCCTTCGAGGCCCTGCCTGGGAACTCTGCCACAACCAGGTCCATGTGAACATTTCTGCTTTTGGAATATTATCATAGTCCACTGCAAATGTGTGGTTACTCTGAAGATTTATGTTTTACTTCTTTCCCTCTTGAGTTTCTCCACTTCCAGTCAGCTCCTACTTTTCGTTCCCACTTGTAAACCGGGGCCAAACTACCGTGGCACCAAGGTGTAAAGTGTTGCTCAGCAGAATTTGAAGCAGCAAAGATCGCAAACAAAATTACAGCTTTTTAAAACAAGCAATTTAAATCGGTACGTGAGGAAAGGAGGATTTAAAGGAAACACCCCCAAGTGCACATGGGCGCAACTGTGAGTTACCTACCTGGGCGCTAAGGCAGCGCAAGGAAGCCGCCAGCAGCGCGAGCTGCAGGACCCACGCGCTCATCGTGTCGCGCCGAGCCGAGTCCCAGCGGCGGACCGTGCATTTATGGGGCGCGAGCGCGTCCACTGCTCAGCACTCGGCGCGAGGACAGCGGCTCCAAGTCGCGCGCGCGCACGCGCGCCCGTCTCCTCCGCACGTCCCGCGAATTTCACTCGGCGCTCATTTGGCTCAGAATCTATGGCGCGTCGGACCCTTCTCTAAACAGCCTCGCAAATGTCGGGGGTCCGCTGGAAAAAAGTCCATTAACGTGACCCTCCGACCAAAAAAAAAAAAAAAAAAAAAAAAAAACGAGATACGTTTGCGCGCTAATATTACGAGTACGATAGTGTACAGAAACTTTTCCCCAGCCACGTGAGCTATATCAAACCCAAGACAACCCGAACTTTTCTGCGCCCTTCCATCCAGGGACAGGCTACACCCTAAGTCACCACCTAGCAGCACAGGTAAGTTTGCTCCCGGCTGCCAGGGTGTTACCAGCAGGAGAAAGCGAGCGCGCACTGGAACGGGGGGCACATTCCTACTGCAGTGCGCCAGTCAGCCCCGCAAAGTTGAAGCTCGAGAGCTTCCAGCGGCTCCCGCTGCTGTTGCTCCTGTCGCCGCCGCCTGTTTCTCTATCAGCTTATCGCGTGCCGCTCATGTCCGCAGCGCCGCTCTCCTGCTGCCCCCAGATTAGGCTGCGCGGCGCGCGCGTCCCGTCCCTCCCGCCCCTGAGATGCTGGGCTCTCACGTCCATATTTGGGAGCCCCCGTGGAGGTGTTTTTTTAAAGGGAACGTCGAATGACGTCTCTTACTATGATTCATGGGTCGATCGCAAGTTTATGCCCATAACTCGGACTCTGGCTTAAAGATCACGTTGATCGTTTGATGGCAGAGCAAACACAGGCAACAATGGGCTGTTCTAAGAGTGCGACTGGTATACGGAGGGTTTAGAGCCCACAGAGGTGAGACTCAAGCAGGGGGTGAACCGTTCCGAGGACGGATTATTCCCTGAGAAGATCCATTCTCATATGGGAAGATGATTCAAAACGTGGCTGCGTCACGGCCGGCCCGACCGCAGACTGCAGCAGGCCTGCGATCTTTGACATGGACGTGACTCTCCTAACAAGCCTACAGTAAAATCCAGGGATGGAAAAGTTTACATTTGCCACCATTTTATGGTAGAACACCACTCGCTCGGAGTAAATAAATTACCACGTGTTCCTGAAAAACAAGCCTTACTTCACCTAAAACTGTCACGTGGAGGTGTGAAAAATGTTTCGAAAGATACCTGTTCTCATGAGCATTTGCTGCAATGCGCTTTGATTTAGTAGAAAAGATGCTTTCCTACCAGCTAATGTTCGAAATGGTTTGCACTTTATAACGCAAAAATGTTATCACTTTACTAAAAGTGTGCTTATTTCCCCAAAACTGTACCGTTTCCCAGAGGGCTCATCACCATCACTCCTACAGACAGTCTCAGCAACAAAGGAAGTGAAAAGGTGCTTAAATATCACTTATTTCCAATTCCTTGTGAGTGTTTATTTCCTCGTGTGGTGAGTGAAGATTTGTGCTGAAGATTGTCTCTGATAGGTCAACAGCCAGAAGCGTTACACCTAAAATAGTCTAATGGGACATACGTTTTGCCCTGCACTTATTATGTAATAGGCCAGAATAGTGCAAACCTGATGAATTTGAAAAAAACATTACATAATGTCTGCAGAAAAGACTGGCTACATTTCTCTAGGCAAAAAAAGGCAATTTGACTTTTGTATCATCAGTCCATATTATGTTTTTTCATTCTGTCGTGCTTTGTTTTTATGCACTTTGTGCTTGTGAATTATGCAGCTCTGCAGGTCTGGTCTTCAGTAGAGTTTATCTGCACTGTGATGGATCGGAAATTTTGGCCGGAACAAAAAAAAAAAAAAAATGGAACCACTCTTCGAAGGGTCTTAGACAACTTTCTCTGTGTATTGTTTCAGAGAATGCAGCGGGGCATCCCCGGGAGCAACCGAGAAGTTTGCAGTTCTTCATCTGCGTAATAGCTATGAAGAGATGTCTTGTACTGCAGAGGGACAGATCAGTAGGTCAAGTCCAGCCCAAGGGCTGTTGGGCATTTTTCAAACCCTTTCTCTCCCCCTCCCTGCTTCTGTATTATGCTGGAATTTTATTGGTTGATTTATCAACCTGCCATTCAAAGTGACGATCGGACACGTGGCGTCGAAAACATGCTGATCATGTCACCTGGGTAGCAGGTAACACAGAACTTTGAAAAAGGGCAGCGGTTTGCAATTTGGATAAAAACACAGAGGCCTTATTGCTGTGCCCGTGAACAAGGTGCTCTTGAATTACAACTTCTCAAATTCAGCATGATATTTGAATGAAAGCATTACCTGCTCTGCAACAAAATAACGCTACTGATAAAATGTTGGTTGTTGAATTTCCACAGAGTTCTCCTAACCATGTTTGACAGCATCAGCTTAAACTCACACACAGCTGGCTTGACTGCAGGAGAAGGACAAAGGTGGTCATGTCCCAGGAAGGTGAGAAGAGGTAATGTGGGGCTCCGTTTAAGAGCTGCACGTGGACCCGGCGGAACGTGGGCCTCGTCTTTTGCAGTGTCCAGTGACACGCTGCTACGATGGCTTCTGTTTCACCTCAAGTCAAACATTGTGCCTTTTTAGCAGATCTATCTAAACATCTATCTAACACTGTGTCTGCCGAGATGAGAGATATAATTCTGAGGTGATGCGTTACTTTTATTCCGAGAGACAAATTAAGAACGACTTTTCATTTATAAATTTAGCCAGGCCTCACACACAGCTGACTGCACACTTAAGCATTAACGTCGCCATCCTCAGCTGGAAGGAGGAAACTGAAGGACTTTTACGGTGTTCGCAACGTTCACAAGTGGAGCTACCTTCATGTAACGTCACGATTTAATTATTTCGCTTACAGTGACGAGTTATTGAAACTGGCCTCTACTTGGTATTCAGTCATTAATGACGTGTTTAGTATTACGTCCATTCATACCAGAAGAAAACTGTTTCAGGAGATGTCGAACTGACACGGAACACTGACGTCCCAAATCTGAAACGTGGTTAAACAAAGGCCAAAATTTTATGGATCTGAGGAAGGGCAAGGGACGGAGAGCTGGAATAATGGCCAGCAGATACCAGTTGTTTGACGGATGTCGGTGAAAGGAGGATGAGCGTAAGCTTCTGTGTGTTTTGGCTAAAGCTACTCCAGAATGGAACACCTTATGTTTCTTAGATATTTAGCCATGCGGATGGCAGCTACTGCTTTGCCAAGGAGTACAAGTCGAGGGTAAAGACAGCATTGTTTGTGTTCCTGACTCAGTACCTGAGGAAGCTGAGACACAGGGCTAAATATGTAGAGCACAATGTGTACAGAGAGCAGCTGTCTGCAGGAAACTATTGTATGGGTACACTGATGGACAGTGGCAGAGGAAATTATTGGGGAGTAGTGAGGAAGTGGACTGAAGTGGCGGTGACCACAAATGCCAATCTGTCAACATGCTCGTAGCCGTTGATGAAAGTCCGAGTAATTCCAATTTCAGAACGTTTGCGCAACATATTGTACGTTCAGAAAAAGTACACATTCGGATAGCTACCAACTCTAGTTGTGGAACCGTCCCACCCGTAGATCCTAGAAGAGCTCAAAGATTTTTAGTGGGTTCTGACATTCAGAGCAACAAACAAGGGCTCTGTTGAGAAGAAAGGGGTGGTTATAGAAGAAAGGGAACCACTGGGTGTCTAAAGGCGTTGCATTAACTTGTCATTTTTATAAGGAGAGATTTATAGTTTCTTTTTCTTCTCTTTGTCCCCCTATCTGATACTGGTTGTAATACGTGCAGGTGTCCCTGGGACAGAGACAGATGTGAGAACCTGTGTTCTGCTTGGGAAATTCCCTTCCTCAGATGTGGAGTACAGCCCCCCCAACACACACACACACACACACACACACACACACACACACACACACACATCTCCATTCTCGGCAGAAACAGGCATGTTTTTTTCCTCCCAGCAGTCTCATTCTTGCTGAGGGTGGAACCCAGGCTTTGCTGCCAACAGCTTGCCCCCGTGCTCATTCTATAACTCGCTTCAGGACTTCCCACCAAGCGAAAGAGAGCAGAAGCAAGTAGTGCAGTAGTTAAGGAACCGGGCTTGAGACAAGGAGAAGATTTGGATCCTAAGACGTTAACTGCACTGTATGCTTTAGCGAGGTTCAGCTGCAACCATCTACCTGTGTAAAACCACGATGTATTTACAGTAAGTAGTTTAGGATAAACAAATCTGTAGGTGGAGACATAGAATTAAAACAGTAAAGAATAATCGCCATTACCAGCAAATACCAACACAATTTGGCTGTGTTGGGCGAGCCAGCGATGTCTGAGGTGCACTATGCCAGCGGGGCGGGTCTGGATATGTGGTTATCAATAGAGAGTGAGCGACTGTAACTGTTCCTTGAAAGGTGCCCCGACTCGCAGTCCAACCGGAACCCCCGTTCAGGCAGGGTCTGGTCCCCTACGCGCTCCCTCTGCACGCCCTCACTTTTCACGAGCGACATCATCGCGCTCTCACCATCTCCTGTGTGAACTTGTCACGGCCTCCTGTGGTAATTACACGGTGTGTTTTTTTGAGCTCACATGGCGTTTGCCTTGTTGTGCCCCAGAAAGAGAACCACTTCTGACCTATATCATGCAGACAGGGTGTGTTTTAAGGCAGTAACAAGTTCTACAATTAAAAAAATAATTCACAGTGTAATTGTTCCAAGATCCTGCAGACAACTTAACACAGACCTCGAGGCCTCTGAACAAGAGCTGTCAATCATTTCTACAAACCTCCAAGGTAGTGTTTTTCTGTTAAGAATGCATTACTGGGGAGCTGTTTCACGCACGCACTGGAATACCTTCCTTCAGGGGAAAATTGTGTACCCCTCACCCTTATGCCAAAGATGGCATCACGAGTTTCCAGGACAAAACGGTTTAATTTTGCCAGGGTGCAGGGATCGTCTTGCAGTTTCCTAAATCTTGGTTTAAGAATGTGGTTATTGCATGCTAGTGTAACTGTCGGGTCTTTCGGACGAGTTCCGTACGAAGGCACGAACGTGCAATGGCTGCACTTCTGCATTAGTCAGAAAATGGTCTGTGTCGGGGTCGTCCGAGGTCAGCCTCGTGAAATGCCGCGAGTGGGATGCGAGATGGACGACCGCGTCCCGTCCGGGCCGAGACGGGGGCGAGCGAAGCAACCGAGGCGAGCGGCTCGGTCCAACCGTACCTGACAGGTGTGCGGCGCACCCACGTCCTGGCGCGGCCTTGTCGATGGCAGCGCCAGACAGAGTCGAGGGGGACGAGGGCAGAGAGGGAGAGGGAGTTGGAGAGGCATTTGTGGAATGTTCTGACCGCTTTGCTGCACAGAATTTGAACAGAGGAAAACTTGACAAACAGCAGGGAACAGAATGCATGCAAGGCAGACTGTGAGAAAGACATGGAGGCAGTGCCAGATGTATGGGAAAGAGCGCACATTCTTGCCAGCTCTCAAGGGTCCGGACAGTCCTGAAGTACAAGTGGCCTGTGGTCACTCATTCTCCCGAGATGTGTAGTCCCCTCGGAGCCCGAGACTTCTGTAAGCAAACCACCGATGTTCTGGCTTGTGTCCTGCTTTCAACATTTATTCTCTGTAGAATAAATTCTTCTGCTTATTATTTTGGTTCCTCCCTATCATACTTTTCTGTTCAAGGCCTATATTTTCTTACATGCTTGCTGGGAAGAAGAGTGTTCAGTGTGTTCTAAGGGCCCCGCGAACCTGCGCTCTCATTTAGTTGGAGAAAACACAAGACAACAAATACAACCGAACATTTATTGTCGCATCATTCAACCTGCGCTCGGGTAAAACCAGTCCGCCTGCGGATCCTTTTCAAAGTAACTCGGTATAACTAAGCTGAATAAGGCAAGTGGGATGTGGGGGAATCAGCAGCTGGGCAACAGGCTTGGGACTAAAATACTACAAATTAAAGAATTTTAATATAGTACTACTAGTAAACAATTTCTCTTGTATATACTGGTGAAAGGGTTAAAAAGCTGAGAAGCGATGGGGGGGGGGGGGGCTGCTAAGCGGCAAAACAAAAATAAGTTGCCGAACTGGGCGAGGACAGTGACCAGTCCACTCCCAGCATTCGCCTCCTGACCAGTTCTGCCCAGGCTCCGTGTGCACCCAGCGTCCCACCACGATGTGTCAGCGATGAGGGGGACTTCCACACAGCGCGATGCCGATATCCCACGAGTGGATCTCCCTGTTTGTTCCTCTGCCAGGAAATGCATTACCTCACTTGCCCTCCGCCTGCTCCGGAATGACACTGACACAGAGCAGGAGGAAGGCGGGGGTTGAACCAACATATATAGGGATAATAAAGGCAACAAATCAATAAGCAGTTAAAGCCCTTCAAAAAATGCACTGACAAAGCAGGGCTTTTATTCTTATATTTTTATATGTTCAGTCATACATTTATCAATAAGTGCTTGTCAAACGCAGGGTGGCGGCGCTGCGGAGTCTATTGAGGAAGGATAGGGCGTGAGGCAGGGTGAACCCTGCATGGGGATATTTTGACAGTGTGCCTCACAGATGTTTATGATATAAAGCAATACGTTTCACAAGACCGACCCCACTGCCACTCTTGTATCCTCGATCGTGCAACTTGCACTGCACGGCTCTAGTAAAAACTGCCCTGCCGTTTAACCAGATAGTTCCGTACGTTGCAAGCGACCCTGGAGAAAAGTGTCGGTTAAGTGAATTAATGACGACAGCAAGCAATACGATGTTTCAGTTGGGATTCATATCTTCGACGACGGTCGAGGCCGCCAGTCCGACCGAGGGAAGGAGGAAGTGTATGCAGTAATTGGTTTTCGTGGGAAAACAGTTACGGCGGCAATAAACTGTCTCCATCTGGCGCTCGTACTAAAACGAAGCCCAGCCACCATCATCGGAATCTTACACATGCACTAGCAGCCATTGTTTCCATGGTGATGCATGGGTTAATAGCTAGAGAATTCTCAGAGGGACATCACTGAAGGACAAGCACATTTTTGGTTTGACACGCCAAGTTTCTGTACACTTTCCAGGGCCTCTGAAACACACGGTGATGCCATCGTACAGCATAAGATACCTTTTACAGAATTGAAATTCCGTGCAGCACCCTTCTCAATGGGTGACAGATTGCTGGACAACAGGAAGGGAAGGGAATGACGGGACACAGATTATCTGCTGTTGAATCATACAGATGGTTAACTGAACAAGCCAGCTGGAAACTGAGGAGAGGAAAACAAAACTCCCAACAGATAAACGGGGGGAAAAATAAACCTCTGGTGTCCAAGTACCAGTGACTGCTCACCCCTGCTGGGCACCACATAAAGGGGAAAAACAGTCGTACTGAATAACAGGCCCAATTTGCGAATGTATATTTTCATAACGCACGTTTGCAAATTTTCATTTTCCCCTTGATGATACGATGTGCACAAAACGTGCCTGAAACAATACAACCTCAACAAGCCAGCGATGTCGGGATATTGCTCGATTTTCTTCATAGGTCTGTTCCCTGTCACACACCTCCTCAAACCTTTCCCCACCAAGCCTTTTCCCAGCTCTACAGTTTAGCTTTGTAGTTTATTGTTGAGCAATTTCATAAATCCAGGGCGCCCGTTTAATTCCAGTAACCGCCGCTATCGACCGCACCCATCCACGTTCAAGTGACGGATCACGAGCATAAATAGTTACAGGAAGTGCGAATTCCACAGCTAAAGGCATCGTGGAACAAATCAATTATAGGGGCTGAATACAAGAAACACGGATGTTCGAGAGCCCAGGCTAGCGGTTAAAAGTAAGGTAGTTTAAGACCGAGGGAAAGGAAAGAAGAGAAAACGGGAAAATGCGCATCTCGCAGCACAGCTGCAGTTAAGAGCAACGCGCCTTGGATGAGCTTGGATTGTCCTTCATTGTCCCTCCTTCTCCTTCCCCTGGCCTGCAGTTCCCGAGCTTATTTATACGCTGCAGGCGCCGCAGGGACTTATATCTGTGCTTTGAAATAAAAACGCCTAAATATCGCACAGACGCTGAAATGATGTAATTCGATGAAGGCGTGAGGTTAACCATCGGGTGAAACTGCAGCCAGTAGTCTGATGGGTAAGAGATGAGCGACTGCACAAGACGGATCATTAAAGCACAAACATTAAATATAATTACATTCTTGCATCGGAGCATTTATCCACCAGCTCACGTAGGGGTTGCGTTTGTGCCTTTGAGCTTTATCTTTGCCTCTTAGGCTGAGGGGCATCACGAAGACGACGCGGGAAACACGAGCATCGCCGACCCGGGGACGAGCCGGTTGGCGTTACTCGAGCACATTCCGGAGCTGCCTGCTACAATTGTCATAAGAGGCGCAACAGTTAACATGTCTAGTGCACGTTTCCCGTGAGAAGCTGGGGAGGGGGGACCTGAGTGCTTTTGTACAGTTTAGAAAGAATGTTAAGCAAAACAACGACCCAACTGCCACACAAAACCAGCTCTTCCACACCGGCGACTTAATGGGAAAGTACTGAAAACACGGCATTTTTCAAGTTGGCCAGAAGACAGCAGACTAAGTGAATGAGTTCACGGGTGGGGAATACTACGCCCTATGAAAGTGAAAACATCATCACAGACACAGACAACCGTTCATCAAGTGGATAATTGTTCAAAAGTTAACAATTAGCCTTTGGCGTTAAAAACCGACACATAACAAATGGGTGTCTTTTTATACCCCACTGCTTTAAAAGGTTTCGGTAACCAGCTCTACGGTCCAGGTACGTGCCGATTTCACAGGTCTGGTCTGATCACCTGGGGGCACAAGCTGCCCGGACTGTGGTCAGACCAGAAGCGTCAACCGTAAATGTCTCTGGCTACGGAAGTTGGAGCTTTCCTGCAGCTCCAGAGACCCCACCCCAACCCCACTGCTCTAACCAGATGTATTTACCATTAAGCCGTTCGGTCATCCGCTTCCTCTTTCATATTTGTTTGTTCTCAGTTTCCAGGTGTTTTCCTGCTCTGTGTGGGTTCCGCTTTGGAAAGTGCTGTTTAGTGGACTCCCCCCTTCCTCTGTGACTCAGGTACCCCTGGCTCATGCATCCCTAATACTCCTGTCCCTCCCAGCTACCCCCTCTCTCAGCTCTGTCCAACAATAACACGGCAGAGCCCTTGATGCGCTGAACAATGGCGGGATTGCTTTGATGTTACAGGAATGTGGTTTTGTCGTTGTGGCTAAGATCTGGAATAGCTGAGATGTTGCCACCAGAAGCTTAGTTGTACTCATCAGACTCGCTCTATCCACCAGCTAGGCGTCCTGCCTACTAGGCTCACCTGCCGATTCGTCCTCTTCATTCAGCAACGGCATTGCTGGAAGCGGTAGTGTTTGATCAGCAGAAATAAGAGAGATGGTGACAGTTGTATCTGCAAACACTGACTCCGGTGCTGTCGGTAACGTGCGTGCGGCTGTAAAAGAGGCTTCCCGAGACTCAAGCGTCGATTGGGACCCCATTTTTTGCATACAACCCACAGAGAAATTTATGTAAACAAGCAATTTTTATATTTTATCAAACAGGGAGTCGCTCTGTGAAGAAGCCCTGGCTGAAGAACAAAACACACAATTATAGCAACGCTGGATGCCTTTTTAGGACAACCGTTCAGACACCCAGTTGCGAGCGCAACGGCTTGCGGAATAGCATTGCTAAAAAGCAGCGCGATCACGGCTGGATTCATTCCGTTTGTGTGCTTTGTGCGTCTACGATTGCCCCCGCCGTCTGTCTCACCCTCTCGCCATCCTCCGAGCCCTCAATGACTCCATTTGTCCGACAGCACAGGCCTTTTTTGGGGTCATCATTGTGTTGGGATGCGAGTTTCCCCTAGCAACACTGGTGCTAGCAACGCTGGCCCTTCACCCCCGCAGACGTGTCCCCTTTCACAATGCAGACTGGTGAAGGGGAAAAAAGGAGAGGGCGAGTGGGAGACACAAAGAGATGAGGGGGAGATGAGTCATCCGCATACCAGTGAATACAACAGCACCCCCTGTTGGAAGGGGCCATCGAGCATTGCGGTGTGGGTGTATTGTCTGAGGAGCAGACATGACTTCACTGCCATAACACCCCATGCTAGTCTGTGGTTTGAGCAGGTATGTCTCTCTCAGGTGTAGATTGGTGGTGTGAAGCATTCCTAGGGGCATCTATTGTTTTCAGAACGTTTTTGCAGGATGATTAATACCTGGCAACGAACAGGGTAATTATTACGTTTCGGTCAAACACCGGCTGATAAGAGCGATTTGACAGTATTGGTACCACTAGTACAGGAACAAGGACCGAGACCTTTCCCTTGTAGCACACGGAGACGGTGTACAGCGCGCACGTACAAATCAAGTCGTACGTGATCCGGGTGCGACTATCCGTAAAGCGGCATTCACCTGCAGGTGTGATACAAGGCCAGCATGTGCTCCGCTGCACGTGCGTGGGCGCCACTCGACACGTGGCCGTTTCGCGCTCGTCTCCGTTTAACTGTGCGCCGGTCCATCAGGATTACGTTTCCTTCCGTCTCCGTGCTTACGTCTCACCTTCTCCTCTCTTGCCCCCGGTCCTCCTGTCCCCTGACGCGACACACTTACACACACAGAGCAGGGAGAGGAAACTGCAGCACAATGATAACAGCCTCCAACACAATAGAACTGGCCACACACACTGAGCCAAGACCAGTTTAGCGCCAAAAGGTCAACAAGGCACCCGGGGGCCTCCAGTACGTTCCTATCCTGCTTCTGTTATTCTCAGCATCGTAATGTTCACGGTGATGGCCTTTACTTTGTTAAAAGTGGAAAAATTTGGAAATACCAGGGGGGGGAAAAAAAAATATGAAAATGCAGTCTAAAAGGTTACTTTTTGGCTTTAATGCATCTTTGACGTCAAATTCTAAGAATTTGCACATTTGCGCTTAAGATGGATGCAAATCTTGCACATAAACAGCCTCTAGCTCACTTCTCCTAAAATCTCCACTGAGGTGTGATGAAATCGCACCATTGAAAATAATGCTTTGTCATTAACTTAAAAAAAAAAAAAAAAAAACTGACATAAGTGGCAGCATATCGAGGTCTTGTGGCAGCCTCCCCACCCAGGCTACTTAAGACACTTCGGATAATAAACCAGCCGAAACGTGTCACTATTACCCTGCGTCCCTCCTCTTTTTGTCTACTCCACCACGATTGAAGGGCAGCTAAGAGGTTCGCGTCTCAGAAGGCAAAGGTCAAGTCAGTTACATAACACGATTGCTCTCTGCTCCGAACACGGCCAACCAAAGGTCAGCGTATTAAAGAAAAGGTCCCGGCAATATCTCAGAAACCACAATAACATGACATCCTCGCTCTCACTGTAGAACCCTTGACCAATGTATCTACGCACCAGTTTTATACTGCAAATGGATAAGTAGCTCCACGTTCAAAGGTAATAAATTAACTTGGACAAAGGGTTTGTAAAACAAACAAAAATGTTAATTATGTCATTTGCAACTTTTTTTTTTTAATTCCTGATGACACGTGAGAATAATGCATAACTAGTTACATAAAGAAATTTGAAAAATTAAAATGTTACCTATCGCTTAAATTCATAGGTCTCCTCACCTTATTCTTAGTTTTCAAACTGGGCATTTATATCAACAATCACAGCAACTGTACACGGCGGAGCGTGTATGACATATACATGTATGACATGTATATTAATTTTTTTTAATTTACTATAACAAACATTTAAAACAGTAATTTTGTTTTACACGTTTCAAACAGGGCATTTTGTGTAAACGTTTCTTGCGCAAAGTGCCTGCTTTGCGTTCTGAACTCTTCCACGGGAACAAATGTCCGAATTTACTGGGGAAAAAAACGTACAAAAACTCAACACGTCAGTCGAAAACACGGAGTTGGTACAATTGCCTGGCATTCAGAAAACTTAGGGTTATAACCAGGAGCTTTTAGAAAGCATGAAGGGTACGAGATGCAACTACTGTCTGTATGACAGAGCTGGAAATGAGGAAGATTCGTCCTGATTTCATGCCGAATCCCTCGTTGCTGTCCTGCTTCGATTAAATGCAGCGACTCCTGAAAAGATACTGATCTGACCATCTTATCCGTTCACAAGTTAAGTGGAATAAGTGATTAAAGGTAAGAGGAGAGTGAGGAAGAGGCCATTCGTGACCTCAAGAGGGGGTTGCACGGACGACCCCAATTTTCCCCCTACGGACAGCGTTCAAGGCTCGCTTTACCATCATTCTGCGTTTGTACAGATGTACAAGGGAGAATGAAATGCATGTTCTCCTGGACTGTAGCACTCAAAAGACTAAACAGGTATTACGACAGCAAAAAAGGAGAAAACTGACAAGTTGAAGTAGACAGACAAACAGAGCAATGAAGACACCTGTCAATAACAGACAAGTAGGGAAGATAAGAAGATTAGTACCAGGAGCTAGTCAGTAGTGATGGAGGGGCTGATACTGGAAGAGGTGGCCAGCAGTGATCGGTCCCTGTGGCGGTCAGAGTTCAGCAGCCCGACAGCCTGTGGTAGGAACCTGTTTCTGAGCCTGGTGGTTTTGGCTCTCCGGCTGCATTAGCATCCCCCAGATGGCAGCGGTGATAACAGATGGTGGAGAGGGTGGGAGGTTTCCATGGTGATGTTGTGATTTCTCCTGATCCACTGCTTGTTGTAAACAGTCTGGATGGTAGGTAGTGAGGTCCTGGTGATGGACTGGACAGTTTTCGGTACCCGCTGCAGAGCTGAGGCAGTGCAGTTCCCGCACCAGACCGAGACGCAGGGGGCCAAGATGCTCTCTATGGCACATCTGTAGAATCTGGAAAGGAGATGGAAGCCCAGCTCTTTTCAGTTTCCTCAAGAAGTGGAGACACTTGTGTCTTTCTCACCAGATTGTTGTGTGGTGGGGCAGGGGAGGTCTTTAGAGACACACACTCCCAGGAACTGTGCACCAGATCCACCGGTGGACTGTCAATGTCAATTCTTGTTGCTTTACTCAAGTGGTTTTTTTTTTTTTTTTTTTTTTTTTTTAAAAAAAAAAAAAAAAAAAAATTTCCAGGGGAAAAAAAAAAANNNTTTTTTTTTTTTTTTTTTTTTTTTTTTAAAAAAAAAACATAAACAACATGTCCAGGTGTAAAAGAATCATTAAATACCATTTGGTTTACCTCTCTGCAAAAGCCAGCAAAAGTGACAGGGGAGGTAAACCAAGAAACAGACATGTGAAGACAGACTTAATGAAACAAACGCTGGCCGGCTGCGGAAGGGACAGGCCAACACGAGGGGAGCAATTCTTTCTCCATTACGCTCCTCATTTCCCTTTGCAGGCCAGTCCTGAAGTGCGTCAATGTGCTGTGTGTGTGCTGGTCTGGAAGGGAATTGCATTGTTTAAGCAATCTACCGTGACCCCCCCACACCCCGTCTTCTCTAATTAACAATAGCCTATTTTGTGCTGCATGAAGAAGCCACACCCATCCCGAGACTGCAGTCCTGGAAAGGATTCTGGGAGGAAGCCAGAACGGAGGGACAGTGGCTCAATTCTCATGTAAGCGAGTAGGGGAGTGTGTGTAGGGGTGATCCTCACTGTTTGCCATTTCTGATGGAGTGTGTACGTGTCTGCATTTCAGTCCAGCTGTATTGGGTTTGAAGGCGCAGGAACATTGCTCCCCGTTGAGGCTTTTCGTTCCGTTAGGTCTAAACGTAAAGCGTGTGTCTTACGCGCCCCGTGTCACACCCTCATCGCACTCCAGAAGCTTCTTTCAGTGCCTGATTTCAGTCGCGCTGCTTTGGCTCGCAAAGTTTCCGCCTCCCTTTCCTTATGCTACTTAAGATCATTAAAAATAGTCCAGACCTCACACACAATGCTATCTGTCCCAAAACACAGGAGGTCGCTCATTCGCCGCTATGCCGTGATACGGTAATCTTGCCAAACTGGAAAGCCCACAGCCTTTGAAGCCACTCACACCATTGTCGCAGGCACAACTGCACAGTATCTCAATCTCTCTGAGCCCAATTATATTATTTTTCCTTCTCTGACTGTGGTATCAAAGAACGGCTTTTGTGTGACCGAGGAATGCGTTGCGCTCGGCGATTTTCAGTGAAAGGGCAGCTTTTTCAAACCCTTTGCCAAGTTGTGGCTGGGGGGTGTAACGGTCGACGGCTGGTGAGATCACGGCTGGAGGTGCCCACTTGTAGACACCCCCCCCCCCGACCTCCCTTTCCCAGGGCATTTTGGGCCAGCGCCCTGGCAGCTGTTTGAGGTGCACGTGGCCTTTTTGAGATGCCAGTTGCAGCCGGATTCCTGACACTGAAGATAAGGGTAACAGAACACTCTGGGCATCGTGGCTCCTGCAGGGTGGGGGTAATTTTTAGAAATAGAGCAGCCAGTTATTAACGCTCATAAGAGCACCAGCACAGATAGTGCACTGGACGACAGGCCCATTTGACACCGACTGGGTCAGCGCAGAATTGGCCACAATCTAGAACCAATTCGATGACAGATTCACTTTCCAGCTGTCAGACTGCGCAGTCCTTCCCTGCACCGTGGTAATGTTGGTAAAATACCATCAAACCAGGAGGCTACAAGCTTCTGCTAAAAATCAGGACGAAAACAGCAAACCGTAAAAAATGTCAAGTTCCACCATCCAAAGGACAAATATATAGGCATTGTACTTTGATTTTAAAAAATGCAAAGAGCTACTTAAACCACCCTGTTAAATTGTTCCCTAATGCAGTACTATCATCGTGTCATGGCTGTACATCATGGAAAAGGAACGTTGTCCCTAAACTTCTTGAGTCATGAGGAAAAGGTGTACAAAACTGTACCATATTCTTATGACCTGAAGGTGGTTCTCAGCGTCATGGGGAAAACTGCATCACTACGCCACCTGGCGTTTCAACATTGTTACGAACCACTAATATCACACCTTCATCTTACTAGGATATTAAAGTTATACAACTCACCCAGTCTTCACACTGTAGCAACATTACAGGAAAATGTTGCTAATAAATGTAATGCAAAAACGGCTGTACTTTTTAACCATTAAGATATCTTATTTTTACTAAAAGAATTTTATTTATAAAGTTCTTTATGAAATACTCAGAAATACTCCAGTAGGTCATTTTTTTCCATAAGAAATGAAGGCTTCTTGAAACTTCAGGGTCTTTTCTTACAAATTTACTACAGTCGAGGACAACATGATTCCTTTTGCAATTTGTCCTTAACCATCATTTTTTGCTGTTTTAAATGTTCAGCCAAATCAGTGCATTTAAGTATAACTGATTATTACTAGTTTTATTATTAGCAATAAATCACCACTCTCAACATGGCCCACAGCTGTCTCTGGCTTATCACAAAATAGGCTTTTTTACATCACATTAGTCACCATTACATTTTCCCTGCATCCCTGAACAATTTCGTGAAGGTTCTCCGCCTTGCTATTGGAGAAAGCGAGTTCTGCAAGTTGGTGTTTCTGAAGCAGTTCTAGATAAGGACTAAGAGGAACGAGGAAGCAGATCTTACTAGTACCTGCCGAGTTATTCTGGTTATTTTTACATTCAAGGAGTTAGTCCTGCCTCAGCATAACTACTATGCATCCAAAAAAGTACCTTATAGACTAACTAAATAAAGCAGGCAGTATTACCATTACAGCTACTCACAAATGCTTTAAACCCAATACACTTGCATACCGTACAAATTTAAATTTTACTATATTCATACAGCTTGATATTTTAAACAGGTCAGGCTGAAAAAAGTAGAACAGAAGAGATGGTTTTAACGTACAGGCGACCCTTGTTATCTGACTAATCAGATCCCGAAGAAGGACCAGATAAAAGCTGGATAATGGGAACATATTTCCCATTAGTTTAAAGAGGAGGGGATGTTTTCCCCCTATTTAACACACACACACACACACACACACACACACACACACACACACACACACACACACACACACACACACACCACTCTCCCGCTGATACGACTGTGGCGCAGCACGTCACACATGGTGTGTGGGGTGGTACCCCCCCGTGTTCACAAAAGGGAGATCAGACCTGTCCTGAGATGCAAGCGAGAGACTGAGGAGGACTGGGGGCTCCGCGTTCGAGTTCAAGACCCCACCTACAGTTCAGATTCCCTCCTCCCATAGTCTAAACATAAAAAGCAAAAAACACCACATTTGTCACATTCATTAATGGTAGGTTTCTAAGCAGTTCAAAATTTCAAAGGTAAGCAGTTTTTTTCCCCAAATGTAGAGTCACTATAGCAGGACAGTTTGGGTTGAATAAAGAGAATGGGTATGAAAAGCTTGGAGCTGCTATAGCAGGACACTGTATACTAAGACACCAGGTACCAAGGGATGCATGTACTCAGTTTGGGGAACTACTAGTTTACCTGCAGCAGCCGCCAATCCGCTGACAACGTGCTGTTGAGCGCTCCTCCCTGGTGTTTCTTCTTTAGCTACACTGCAAGCACAAAGACGTAATGCTGCAAGATGCCAGTTAATGACCTGGTGTGAGGTGGCAGGAGGAGCCATGGCATCCCAGGTTGGCTTCCTCAGCAACAGGAATGAAAAAAGTCACAGATGGGTTCCAAGTATGGCTCACAGTGGTGACTCCCTGTTCACTTATTTTACAACAGCTCTCCAAATAGCAGGGTGAGTGCACCACACACACACACACACGCACACACACACACCCTATATTTACTGCATGTATCCAACACTGATACCCCTGTGTTTGCAAAGATTACAGGAACATCTAGTTAAAAATGCAGTAACTGGGTCTGCTGATATTAGTTGTTACCAAAAGACAGGAACTGACCTATTAAACAACTGTAGGACACAGGATAAAACAGCCTCAGTACAGAATGATAGCAAACATTTGACACAATATGCAACTGCAAAATTTCTTTGAGATTGATTATTCTTTTCTGCTGTTTCACTATACAGTCTCTCAACACCCAAGGAATGCAACATTAAATCAGCTTAGATGTTCAGAACTGAAGAACAGAATAAAAACAAAAGGTTACCCAATATGGAGAAACACAAAATCCACATTCTGCATCTCTAAAGACAAGATGAGGCACAATTATGTGAAGTGTTGTACATTACTCAAACCATAGGGTCAACTTTCCAAACATTAGAGTAACTCCTTTTTAAGTTACTGACTGACCCAGAGGATGCGATCCCCCTCAACCCCAGAATGAACAGACTCTTTTAAAAAACCTGCACACACATACTTGGATCACGATTATTACGTTATTATTTATTTGTTTAGCCGACATCTTCTCCAGAGCAAACTGCAAAGAACTAACAGTTTATACCGTTTTTTTTTTACTCTATCACTTCAGGCGAAGTACCTTGTTCAAGGGTACTACAGCAGAAGTGGGGCTTCAAACCCAGCTCTCATTATGCTACCTGCCGTACCATTTGGATTAGACACCGTTTCAATTTGACTTCATTCTTTGGCTTTCCCTTAAAACGTACCCTTGTCCTAGAGTTCCAGCTCAATTTTGATATCCATTTTGCTTCTGAAAGGCTCAAGTAGGGGATACACCTCCTCAGATAGGAATCTGGAAACCTGGATAGGCAGAGCAAACAGAGGAAGTGAGGGAGTCAATGTCTTTTGCATTGGCGACACTACCTGAGTGACTTAAGAATGTGACAAGTACCTGTGTAGAAATGTCATAATTCCCACATAATCAAATCTATTTTTTATATATATATATATATATTTTATATATATATATATATATATATATATATATATATATATATATATATATATATACACACACACACACACACACACACACACACACACACACATACATATCTCTCTCTCTTTCAGGAGACACATAATCTGTTATAATGGTCTTATGCCACACAAAACACTTGCTGTACCTGCTGAGGGGCTCTCCCGATAAATGTTTTGGGGTCCAAGAGGGCATCTAGCTGATCCAAGATGGGGGTGAAGTATGGATCAGCCTTGACTCGGTCCAAGAGGTCATTGTCACCCCCGTCCTGTTTGACCACTGCAGCAGCTTGCTGAGACAGCACCCGGATCTTCTCATGGCAATCCTGAAACATGAGAACATCTTCCCATAACTTGTTTCCATTCTTATTTCATGTATTACACTTCTGGAACTTTGCCTGCAATTTAACCCAAAAGAAAGGTTGCACAAATAACTTAGACTGTTTGTATTTTGCATTTTCATAAATTCAACGTCACTTTTACCATCAAGACACAAAAGCTTTGACATTCCTTGATTATTTACAGGTTAGGTTCCTGTATACACACCCAATATAGATATATTTTGTAAGGCCTATTCTAGTGATAATTCAAATGAATTCTGGAACATTTGGATTCATTTTATGCAGCTCCTAAGAAAGTAGTACCTGCACACAAATTTTAAACACTAACTCTTTAATGTCTCCACAAATCTCTGCATCTATAAAGCTTGACCGGTTTCTTTGTTCTTCATACATGGCTTTGTTTTCTGAGCCACAGACTAGAAAACAGGGTGACCAGTACCTGTGCGCCAAAGTGAGATTTTCGCATAGTCAAGTTAAACTTCAAAAAGGCTACTTACAATTTTGAAAAAGTGAAATGTGGTCTCTAACAAGGCTTACAGAAGCAGGAGTAGTAATGTCATACAGCGTATACGTACATCACGCTGATAGATTTTTTTTGCTCCACACACGCGCAGCTGCCTAAAATCTAATATTCTACAAACACACAGATTATACAATTTGTTATTACGGTCTACATGTCAGTCTGCAAACATGTGTGTGCTACAGATAGACACAATAGAAAGGGAATAAAGTTTGGCAACATATTTCTCCACCCCCCCACTTTTCAAAATCTATTCTTTACTTGACTACAACTGGGACACGTCACTGTAGTGTTTGCCTGTCTGACAGCAATAACAATACTTATGCATTAAATGGAACCACTTTACTGGTAAAACATTATGATTATATAACATTATTGCTCTTTAACCTTTCTACCACTACATCTTTTTGACCTAGGCAACACTGGGTAATTTAGCTAGCTCATATTTAAAAGTGATTTTAGATAGGATGAAGTGAATTCATCCTACAATCATGTTCATCATCTTATTCAACGCCAGCACTAACAAACCCCAGACACACTGTGGAAGCTACCCAGTTTAAACTGGTGCCACACTCCTATTCTGTATTGGTTCAAGTGCAATAAAACAATAAATCTAGTTGAAGAAAATAAAGAATATTTCACAGTGCAAAATCAGTACCTGTCTGTTGCCCCCAGCTTTGACCATGGCCATTATAATGTTCTCAGTGGCCATGAAGGGCAGCTCATGGCGGATGTGTCTCTCAATCACCTGCAGCCAGACAAGCAATGCAACATTTGGCAAAAACTGGACAAGATTATTATTTGGTATGAACAACTGAAAGAGCTCCTGCAGTGAATGCACTGATGCTTTTGCATTTAAAAAAAAAGCAGCAGCATAAATACTATTGATTCAATGAAAGCTCATACCTTGGGATAGACAACAAGTCCTTCTGTAACGTTCTGCAGAGTACTAAGAACGATGTCAGCAGTAAGGAAGGATTCGGCCAGAGAGATTCGACTGCAACACAGAAAGAGGTAGACAGCAAACTGTAAATAATTAACATACACACATAAGCAATATAAACAGCAAACTCGGTGCAGTAGTGCCGTACCGGTTGGCGCTGTCATCCAACGTTCTTTCAAGCCACTGCACAGAAGCAGTCTGCAGTGGGTCTGACAGCAGTGCCACCAGGTGGCGGGAGAGGCTGCAGCAGCGTTCGGCCCGCATTGGGTTCCGCTTGTACGGCATGGCACTGGACCCTACACGTAAGGCCAAGATAAGTATGCCAAGTACAATATTAAAGACACGGAACTACAGCATACATACATTTTCATTATTACTCAATTTCCTTTATTTACAATGAAACAGTCGATTAAAACGTTCTGGGACTGTGCTACACGTCTTCTCTGTGTGCTGTGGCAGTATGGTGGTGGGATATTCAAGGTCAAAACCTCATGACTGTACACCAGCAGTAGATCCTGATTCCCTTCGGTACTTAAACTGTCACGCCCAAATTTTACCTTAGTTTGCAAAGGCAGCCAAAAGTGTCATTTCAACACTGATGCAGAATTATAGTTTGTATAAAGCTTGGAAAAAATGGTCAAGAGACTTTTGAAATGTTGAATCAAGCATATGGAAAAGGGATAGAAACCTGCAAAGGCTGCATGTCTGAAATGTTTTTGATATTCCAAAAAAAGGGTATGCAGTATGAAGACAAGTACTTTGAGAAGGAAAAGGTCCTCAACCTTGAGGAACCTCCAGATTCCAAATAACAGGCATCTAAGAAAATAACCCTAATATAGTTATCAGAACATAAACATACATGAGGACTTCAAGGCCAGAGCTATTACTGCAGCAACAGTAAAGTAAATGAGGTGAGAAGCAGTTCTTTACCAATCTGTTCCTTTTCAAAAGGCTCCTCAATCTCCTTCATGTTGGCCAGCAGGCGGATATCAGTGCAGATCTGAGAAGATATGATCAGTAGCCAATGAGCGCCACAAGTGCCCAACACAGCAAGCACTCCAACACATTGTGCCTCTCAGCACTGAGAAGGCCAGCTTGGGCTCACCTTGTGGACAGTGGCTCCTAGACTGGCCAGCACTGATAGAGTATCGATGTCCACCTTGCGACTATAGGTCTGTCCTGTCACGAGGTATGCCCTAAATAAATACCACCAAATATCAGCAAAGTACTCCAGCTCACTGAATACTTATTTCCTGAAGAAGTATTAGATTTCTGCATTGCCATAAAACATAAATCACTTTTGCCGGTAAAATGAGTGGAAAAACCTAGTTGCGGATGTTGAACTTACTTTTTAAATCCTGCCATTTCCGTAACCATCCGGTCCAATTCCTCAACCTGCAAAATAAAACATTTCTTCAATAGGTCTGCAAAGTATAATTAATAATTTAGATAGTCAAAGCATTAAGAAAATGAAGCAAATGAATCGTAAGGAAAAAATTAGGATTAAGGGTACGCCAAAAAATAAATGATCCACATAAAAAAAAAAATTAGTTATACTCTAGTAACACACTGCAGTGTATGTAAAATACTTGTCATCTTTTTGAAGTTATTTAAATTGAGATTAATCATTTGTAAGAGTGTCTTTAAGTTTCTTTTGTTTTCTTTTTTTCAATTTGTCCACGAGCTGCAACAAACTTGATCTTTTCCAGCAGCTTTGAGCCCCATAACTGTAGCCTTCCCTCCAGTTCATTGCCACAGCCTCCCCACTCCACTGGATTTTCACCTTGTCATGGTCCCCCTGGAACAGCTGCAAGAAGCTGGCCTGTGTGCCTGTGGTTCCTTTTACCCCCCGGAAACGCAGGTCATCCCGGGCACGCTGTAGGTTCCGCATGTCCATGGTCAGGTCCTGGAGCCACAAGCAGGCGCGCTTGCCCACTGTGGTCAGCTGTGCAGGCCTGGCAGGTGACATTGGAGGACACAGAGGTCAAACAATCTTATTAACCTTTATCACTAGTGACACGACCACAAAAAAAGATATCTATAAGATGTGATCGCACTGATAATGTGTGAAGCCCAAAGTCGGCAGGTCAGCATATTTTTCAGCAAAATTTGCCAGTCGGTCCATCACTCGAGCCAGCTGGGTAAAAGGAATCAAGAGACAGAAAATTTCATTTGGAACAGCTGAAGTGGAAATCGATTCAAAGAACCACCTGAGGTGCCACGGTACTGAACTTCTCACCTTGGGCAGGAGAATATCAAAACCATCACGAAGAACGATGAGATCCTGAGAGGAAAGCACAGAATTGACAGAATGAACACTTCAGTACATGTTCCACACTTGGTCAAACAAAGCAACAACAGCACGTTAACAAAATGATAAAGTACAGGGAATAGTACACACTGCATTGATCAATAAAAATTACTACAGAACACATTTAATACGGTATATACAAAAAATTTTTAACCACAAAATAAAGGTACAACACCAAAAACTTCTTAAATGTTTATTTTAAAAAAATGCCGAACATGACTCAGATTTAGAGATTACCATTATTAAATACTCACTACTTTGCAGTAGCATAGCAGACACCTTAGTCTAAATCCTGTTGTATCACGTGCATTCTCAGTGCATTTGACTGTACAACCAAAGGAAATAACTGAGTTAAATACTGATACAGGGACCTCTTGTTATCCCAATGTAATCCATTCCAAACATGTCAGACAGCAAATTTCCTGATAGCAGATGCCTATATTCAATTATTTTAAAACAGCAAAAATAATGCATTCCCAGTCCATGCCAAAATCGACAACCAACTTCCCCAAATATCCCTCTTAAACACTGCCCATATTTTATGGACTATAAGCCACGGTTTTCTTCTCACCTCTGTGCAACTTGTACGCCACTGCAGCGTATGTCATTTTTTAAAAAAAATCTGCACACAATCTATTGTATTGCACAACAAGTTGCCTGTAGAGGCAATGTTTTTCAGATGCAGGATTGTTATATGGGTTTTCCATTTGAACAAAGATTCTTTTACATAAATTTTTGCAATTTGTGACACCGAATATTTGGACAGCAAGAGTTCAGGTCGCAAAAGCTGCCTGTACCTGAACAATATACCTTTAAATACTAGAGGAATAAAATTGTCTTCTTCATTATACAGAATCTGCTTCCATTTCACACTAGAGATGTAGCTGTGTGTAGCCTCCCACTCACTCAATCTTCTGTTAGAACCTCACCGTATTGTCCCCCACATAGCAGGAGGTGGCTCCCAAGTGTATTATAGGTGCAGCGGTGGGGCAGCAATAGGCAAATGTGTGCACATGCGCCATCACATCATGCCTTAGCTTTCGCTCTTCTTTGGCTGCCATGGCAAAGTCCACGTCCTCCACTCGGCTCTCCATTTCAGCTACTTGGGCGTCAGTAATAGGCAGGCCAAGTTCCTGAGGGGCAGATACAGAGAACCATTAAGAAAAGAAACACCTTACTGTGCAGGTGTGCACACAAAGACAAAACACATCTGTCCTCAGTTATATTATTATTATTACCAAAAAGATACAATTTATCTGAACGTCCTCAATAAAGTATTATGAAGCGAGTATAAAAATAAGCCCAACACAACAATTCAAGGAGAAAACCATTTCAGTTTCTTATCAGGTTGTATGAATCTTTCACCTTTTACTAAGGACCAGGACAATTCAACTCACTGTTCTAATACAAATGAACAACACAGTCTGGAGAAAACCAAAATCTGCTAAATCAGTAAATGTATATGAAGAATTGACAGCCATGAAGGCGTTGGGGGATGAGTTCACATTAACTGAATAACACTTCAGCATCACAGGTAACAAGTACATCTTATGTGTTAAAAAATCTGGTACAATAAATTGAGCAAGAGTGAAAGAGCAACTGTAATTTGTAACTGTCAGATTGCTGCGAGTTAAAGACAAGAAAGTTCTGAGATGCATCTTGGCATTGTCAAACATGATTCTTTCAGTTTTACAGCATTGTGTTATTGCACTGAACCGGAGAAGTCAGAGGTTAATCCATCTTCATTACCAATTCCAGCTAGGAACATTGCCCTTGGGTACTTTTGCAGGCCTGTAATTTGTGTAGGACTAGATCCGGCAATCCACAGGCTGCAACACGTGCTTTTATCCCCTTTATCACCCACGGAGCAACAGCGCAAACAAGTTATCAAGAACTTCATTTCACAGCACTACCTTGGTACATTTTTAGTGACTGGCCATGGTGACTGCCAGCAAAAACAGGAGAATCAATGTGAGACTTCAGTCTTTCTCAGCATACTATGCTCTGTTTCACTGGTTAGCTGAGAAACACCTTGTGACACAGACACGAACCTTATCTTCTTTACTTGCTTTCGTAATTACTTCGGACTAAAATGCAGTTCAGGAGAAACAGACAGAAAACTTATTGGGGCGTAAGAACTCAGACAAATCAAGAAATGAGCAGTTTCTATCTAAATAAATATCAACTGATCACTGGTTTAAATACCTCCAAACCAATGCTCGAGACAGGCAAGTACGCAGTGGTCCACAGTACATCTACATTATGCTCTTGGTAGAAAAAGACTTTTCTCATGTACCAATATTTCTCGTAAGCTCCCGGTGCTCTTTCCTGCACCCAGACAACCAGAGTCTCTGGCTGATCTGCTCTCCCAGCAAAAGACTGCTGTAGTGCATGGCAGTTATTCATGACAATCCTCACAGCTGCATTTCGTTACCCAGTGTGCACCAAGTTACGCTGCAAGTCGGCTCTCGTGCTGCTTTGCCGCAAACTATTTGTTCAAAAGTTTCCCCCTTCATTAAAGAAACATTCTGTGAACATCAGCAACATAATATCTTAAACATCTAATACTCAATAGTTTGCTGATAGCGACCGACAGACCCACCACCATTGCAATAAGGGGAGAACTTACTGGATGCACTTCAGGTACTGTTCAAAACCATCACATTTCCAGAGGCATCAACCATTCTACTGAGAAATCAAATTGGGGGGGGGTTTACAATCCAAGGTGTTGGGTTCAAATTCAGCTGCAATGCATAATGAACTCTGTTCAGGGTTTAGAGCTCATGCCTGCATTAATACGTCAAAGAAGAACTGAGAAGCTGTAACCGCCCTGACCCATGTTTAAAGTGACATTTTAACGACTATTTTTGGACTTTGCAACTTGAGATGAGTTGCTGAGACAACCGCGCTTCAAATAAGTGCTCTTTACACACGGGTAAAGGTCTATATACCAAGGAAAACCGCTAGCTTATGTACGCTAAAAGTCACGCAGACATCGTGTGGTTCTACAACAAGCACGTTTTGACGTCATTGCTGAGACGAAGCGGGGCTCCGACCTTCTCGGCTTTGGCCAGGTAAACCCACAGTTTTCTCCACGTCGTGAACTTCTTCCTGTCGCTGAAGTTGAACGACATCTCCTTGCTGGCGTACCGTGACACCAGAGGGGACTTGTATGTCATGAACTCGTCCCCTGACGCCTCCATGGCTGTCAAAACAGGCAAAAGTCGTCGATCCACAACCACGCCGCCGCACAGGAAACTCAAACGGTCTCGCGCCCGTTCTTCAACATGATGCATTACGACACTTCTGAGCGAATTACGGTTCAGCACGACACACGCCAAGATACGGCCCTAGACGGGTCGTGCTGTCGTAACCAACCAATCACAGCGCGAATCAGTGGGAAACGGGTCTTATTAAAACAGAGAGTTCATACCGAGTCAAAGTGTTTTAATCTGAACAAAAAAATGACTGTAAGATTAGTTTCGCTGAAAGTTGGAAGTGGAAGAATGGAATGGGAAGTGACTTGTAAAATCACAACTCGTTTCGGTCTCCTTTTGGCACTAGAGGTCGCAATAAGACAAAAATTTATTTTGGGAAACTCCTCTCCCCTCAAGGAAGAGCATGTTTGCATGTTCAAAAACGCCCCCAATTATTTATACACTTTGGCATTTATTCCAATATATATTCTATAGAAATTCTACCTACCGTTTCTGTTTCCCTACAACTATATTAATTGTATGTGCGAAAGATTAAAATGCCCGTCAAAGCGGTTTTCCTTTTCTATATGGGACTGAATTGAGAGTTCAAGGTGAAGCAGAACAACAATGTCTCAAAAAATTCTTCTTAAAGAAGTCGGGAGCACCCGTGTCATAATAAGTATTGAAGAGCATAGACATTAGCTCACTGTATCCATCTTGATGCCATTTGTGGGTTTTTATATAGTTTATGACTAATTATTATTATTATTATTAGTCTTCATTTATCTCACCTCTTTTCCCAGTTGACTAACTATAATGGCTGAAACTAAATACTTTCTTTGATACAAAAACCATGCATGTTGTTTACTGTTTAAAACGCATAACCTCATAAATATGGGTTTTAAAATTTTTATTGCATGTGGCTCATACCTAAATACAAGTACCCTGAATACTGCCTTTGCCCCACATTCATGGGTGATCTTTTTGAATGTCTCACTTGACAAGCAAAGTGGTGTTAAGCCAATATTTACAGATACCTGCAATCTGGGAGTAAATAACAGCAATTTAATTAATGAGTAGTTTTTGACAGTTCAAGTTAAGTGTGACTGTGAGCTCGGGGTGGTAAAACTATGAAGGCAGAAAAAAAAAGATTTAAGTCTCCGAAACCACATTCAAGCTCAAGCAAATGTACGTGATGTTTCTGGCGATAAGCAGAATGTATAGTATGGAAATTGCTGCCTAACGGCATTTTACCACATATTCTCGCTATGCCTATAAAAAGTAAGAATGTGGTTAGACCAAGGCCCTTGCAGGTGTGTGAGCCTCAAGGCAGGCCCCCTGTGTGGGTTGCTATTCTGCACCTTTGTTATCAGCTGTCTGAAAATAGCAGGCTGTGTAAAAAACGGTAATAAAACGGTAATAACATATTACAAAAAAACTTTACAATTCCTGTTTTAGGTGGTTAATTTAATTTCTTTCCCACTTACAATAGCATGAGTTTGCTACTTGCCATTTCACATTAAGGTTTCACACACACAAAGTATATGCTGTTTATCAAACATATTCATGGGAGTTGCACAAGTGCTCTTTTTCGAAACATTTGATAAGCAGCATTAAATCACAAGCAACAAACAGGCAGGCAGCACACTGAGAGACACAAACGCTCAAATTTCAAGGTAACAAATTAGGTTCACTTGAGTGCTGGGGAGAGCTGGGGGACACTCTCCCCTTTATCACTGTTTAAGTGCAGTAAGTTCATCTTGAAGGTGGTGAAACAAATAGTCAGAAAATGAATGTAAAATATATCTGATGTTGAAGTCTTATGATACATTATAATCTTCTGCATCTCAGAAAAAATGTCCAGTCCCTGCTTGGGTTGGATGCTGGTTACTGTGTTGTGGTTGCAGCTGCCCTTTTCTATTATTTCCATTATTATGACTAGGTGCTTAGGTCAGCACACGCATACAAACACAACTAGCACACAATGAACTGAATGCTGTAGTATGGCTACGCAGATACCAACATCACTATTTGTTTTACTTTGTAGATATAAGCACTTTTATAGAAAAATGTATATAAAAAGTTTTAAATGTATATAAATGCATGTTTTCTTATGTTAAATGTTTCTGCACAGCTTCAGTATTACGTACAGTATTTTTATGTGGTAACATGAATTATTCAGAATGTTGTAGTCTACAAAGTGCATTTGATTTGTCTGATGTGGAATTACATTGTCATTCACTAACTTTATTAATTTATGTATTTGAACTACACTGAGCAGAAATATAAATACAACACTCAACCATTTCAAAGATATTACTGAAAATAAATCAATGAATGGAAACTGGACAGCCATTAAATCATTAGGCTCTGTTGGTTAGACACCCAGAAGAATGAGGGAGGTTGTGAAACAAGATTCCCCACATTAGTAGATACATCCCCTCCTGCAGTTGTGAACCTGGTTGGATGTACTACCACAAGCTCCGAACTGGCTTTGGAGGCGGCTTATGGTGGGAGAAATGGGCATTTGTGGCTCTGGCAACAAACATTCCAATAACAGTCCCACAAAACGTGTGTTGCTCAACAAAAACTGCACTTTTTAGGGTGTCCATTTATTGCCCTCGTACTAAGGAATATCTGTGTAATGATCATGTTGCTCGGTAAACAGGTTAATATGTCACTTGTGCACTGGATGGATTAGTAAATTAAAATTAAATAATTTTATTTGGCAGTTTGTCATACTTCTGACTACAAATCCTGAATGCTTATCAGACTACTGCAAAATGGAAGCAACACCAAAAGTTCCACTTGAATGGTTTTGTTCAGAATATATTCAAAAATCTTTATTTGTAATATTCACTTAAACACAAGACTTAAGTTTAGCTATTAAGCAATTTATTTTATGTAAATGGTAAACATGTAAGCTGAGTCTGTATGCTGTTCACAAATAAGATGACATGTTCTGTAACTGACCTATTTATTTACTGTTTATACAAGGTAACTGTGGATACAGAATAAGCAGTTACAGATTTACACAGCAGTCTCTAGCTACTTACAAAATAACCTCAAGGTCAGTCCATTTCAGGTTAGAGGAGACATGGAGAACTCCCCCCAGACATTTCCAGAGCTCTATTTTGGTTGTCAAAATGCACCAAGTCATGCTCTCAGTTCCCCTGCAGTAGAGGACTGGAGCAAGCCTGAAGTTCTCTTTCAATTATTACAAACAAATTAGTAATGGTGAAAAAATGTGAATTAAAATGCCTTGTTACTGGTATGCAAAAAGTTTTAAGTCCTAACCCCACCCCAAAGAGTGATTCAAACAGCTTTTTCCTGAAGTTAAGCAGACCCACTTCCTGGTACAAGTAACATTCACCCCTTAACTGCTGCTAACTTTTGCACAAGTCAAAAGCAACTAAAGATCAACTTTCCAAAAAATTACTCGAAGCACTTCAAATCCAAATCTGAAGTAGAAGCATCTTTGTACCTGTAAAGAATTTATCAGAAGCTTCCTTGCAGTTCTGGAATATTCAAAAAGCCAGACAGCAAATTGTGTTTTAACAGTGGTTTATTTAAAAAAACGACACTTTCTACACTCTGGCCAGAAACTAAGCACTATATACAGAATCCCATCAGAAGTCCATTAAAATAAATATACATCAATCAAGACTTGACATTTTAGGTTAGTGACCTACAGACCATCTGACTTAGAGAAAACTAAAAACTAAATGACAGAACCCAAAACATTAAACAATATTAAATAAGCAGTTACATTAACCGTTAATATAAAGAACTCTGCAGATATAGTGCATATATGCAGGCACACACACGCACGCGCACACCAAACTCTACAAGCCTGAGTCTTAGCCAAAAATACAGCTATGCACATCTAGCTTGTTATGAAACGGCCCACAGCGATGAAATCGATGTTTCGGGTCAATGTTTTTTTTGCCACCCCCCCTCCCCGCCAGCTTCGGGGCGTCACGTTACTGCTACTTTGCTTTTCCGACTCTTTGCTTTCTGCACCTCCTCCATGAGATCCTTGAGGTACTGGATCTCCTTGCTGATCGAGTCTGCCTTCTCAGCCAGCTCGTGGTTCCTCTTCTCCAGCTCTGCACATTCAACCTTCAGGGCCTCCTGCTCTGCCCTCTTCTTCTGCCGGTACCGGGTGGCTGCAGTCTTGTTTTGCTCCATCTTCTTCAGCTTCTTCTCCACCATCCTAGGGGCTCCAGAGGAAACTGATTTGACCTTCACAGCCAGGGCTGTAGCTTCAGGGGTTTGCTTGGACTTTGAGGGAATGGAATATGGCTTGGTCCTAGAGGACCTGGTCAGTGGGGAAGTGTAGGAGTGGTGTGGCGGTGATCCAGAGACCGAGCTAATGCCACTGTCGCTGTCAGACTGGTCGTCAGAGCTGACCACTATTGCTGGGCTGGAAGCTCCAGTCAGCTCTTCTTTGGGGGAAAGGACAAGGACGACGGATGGAGCGAGAGAGACTATAACTTCTGACACTGGTGTGTTCTCCAAAACGGCTGGCTTCTCGTTTTCTGAGATGTCCACCTCACTCCCTAGGTCCAGGGTGAAGCTGGGGGAAGGAGGGGGAGAAAGGGAAGGGGGTTGAACTGGGGATGGGGGCTCAGATTTCACCCTGGTCTCAACTTGATGGGGGCTTGGAATTTCTGGAAGATGTTCACTGATCTCCTGGGTTGCAAAGGGTGTGAAGAAAGGATCAGAGTGGGGGCTGGGATCCAGGTCCATGTGAGTCTCCAGGGAGGCAATGAGGTCTTCAGGGGAGCTTGGGGGCTCTTCAGAGTCACAGGAACCCATAAGAGAGTCCAGGTCAAACTCACTCAGGTCAATCTTCTCTGCCATCCAGTCCATGCCAGTAAATGCATCCTCTGAAGAAATAAGTCTGTTGTTAGAACAGCTATCGTGTAACCTGAGCACAGCCAATTCCAGCTTACGTATGCAGCTGAATATACAGTATCAACTTGAAAGCAGCTTTCAAGCTATAACTTACTGGCACCTAAAGAACTTACAACACAACTATAACTACATGGAACATGTAAGATGCAGGTCTGAGTTGGGGTAAAGGGAAATGAAAAGGTATAAGAGTAAACCACAGCTGAGTTGTAAACTTGGTATGACAGGTTCTGTAGTGTACAGTACTTCAGGAGCCTCACCTTTACTGCTGTCTGCACCAACTGTGGCATCCAGCAGTTCATCTGACAGCCAGGGGAGGGAGAGCAGATCTGCCCCCACCTTGCCGCTCAGGGAATTGTGAGTGGGGGAGGGAGGGGAGGCAATTGGCATCGAGGAAGCAAGGGAGGTGTCAGCATAGCAGGAAGATGATGAGAAGGGGGAAGTCGGCCCCCAGGCTAGTGCTTCCTCTCCATCTTTATCCAGGAGAGCTCCGAGGGGGTCAACCGTCAGACACGAGGGCCCCCAGAGCAGGGCCATCGTATCTTCCAGGCCAAGTGTGGAACTCAAAGCCATGGCTGACAGATAAGTGGGTGTATAATGAGACAAGGTAGAAAAGATGTTTGGGAGACTCAAAGTCTGATGTAAAGTTGAGCAGGGTTTCTATGCTGTCAACTGCAGCAGTGCTGAGGGTTGCCTTGAAGGACCTAGAAGAGATTTGAAATTTCTCACAACTCCATCCAAAAACAGACTAATTGTTACTACATCTGCTCAGCCAACAAAGCCAAAGCCAAACAGGAAAGCTATAACAGGCATGACAGTCTGCATATCTAACATTCTATTAACTGGAAAAGAGTCCTAATCAATATCACTGCCCTCTGGTTATTCTTTTTTTTAAAAATTTCCTTTATGGCCAACTATTAATCTAACGTTCTTGATGTTCCAGACTATTATAAAAAACTCCTCCCCCAAGAGACAACATCCCCAAATATGGGCATGGTCCGACTGGGAGCTCCACCCTCATTATCTTGTGACTTGAGGCGGTCGCCATAGCAACCTTCCTTAGAGACATGTGTGACGCCACTTTATAACCAACCGCAGTAGGCAGGAAAGACCGCGTGCCAGTGACGGGAACGCACACAGCCGCGCGCCCACGCCTCTCCCGGCAACAGAGGAGGCGTTAAGGACGCAACTGCCGCCATTTTGGCCACGATCTAGCGCTCGGCGTGGGCCAGACCGCGCCATTTTAGGGCTGCCACGTTGTCCCAACATCTCAGATAACGGTTTTATCGCTACTCATACAAATGCAGCCAACAAATAACTCAATTTAAGATGTAATACTAATTTGACTTCAAACTAGAGGTTCACATACCGTAGCTACAATGCTTAATACTGACTAATACTTTACACTCAGATTAGATATCAATCTTAAACGCCTTTAAAGCGGGGCCAACAAGAGAGTGTAAACTGCGTCGTAGGTTAATAATACCCTGCATTTCAGTAACAATGCTTAGCCGGCATGACTTATAACGCTCACAACAGATGTAGACAAGTTTCAATAGTGTACTTACGCCATTTTGCTAAATATACAGGTTGCCAGTGCACTGGATTGCTGCACTGCCGGGATTGCCGCTGCTGGGATGGCCGCCGCCGAGCCGTTATACTGCCATTTCGGAGGGAGAGCGATGCTGCTTGCTGTACCTAACCCTACAACAACATCTACCAACTGCCGCCGGCTCAGACTGTGCACAAAAGTCCTCAAGCGCCTCTTATAAACTCGAAGGACACCCGGCTGTATCCCTCCGCCGCGGCTCTGTGTTAGAATCAATGCGCAACTGTCAGCCCCCCCCCCCCCAACGTCGTTGTTCATAGGCTAGTGCCCCGCTGACGTGTAAATGTCACCAGCAGACAGACCGCGTGGTGTCGCGCCTCGTGGTGACGTTCGTTATACATTTATAGTCCAGTAGTTATAGTTATATTGTGAAAATGACGTTTTTTCATAATAATAATAATAATATGATGTAAATGTAGAAAGAAGGCATAAGGGTATCCCGCATTAACAACTGTTTTCATTTAATCGATATAATACGAGTCAGGCAGGATTATCTGTCCGTGCAGTTTGATATTTTCAAACTGTATTTCTTCGACAGGTTAAAAACGCGTTAAGGCCCCCCTGCCCACTGTAACAACAGGACTGTGAAGTGTTTTACACTCGTGTGATTTGACACACTAGCGGGTTAAAAAAATGCCGGGCGCTGTGACGTAATAAAGCAGGACGCAACAAATAACGGTGAAAATATTGTAGACGCAGGTCTATATGTAACCACGTGACTGCGCCCAGTTGAACAATAGTCAACTTGTTCGAATGAATTCATTGAATGAATAGGTTTTAAATGAAATGTATCCGTCATTTGCGCGTTACTCAAACTGTTCTACAGTTCTTAGTAGAACATAGTTTATGATACAGACGTCTCAGGAATTTATACGAACTGTAAGGATGTTAAAGTTATAGGAAAAGAAGGCAGAGGGGATCAAAGGAGTGAACAAAAAGCTTTATGCAGTTACAGGAGAATAAATCCTACAGGCATAAAAATACTGTGTAATCTTGGCAAATTGTTAGAATTAACAAGCGGTATCGATATATGAAATAGGTTTTTAAATATCTCAGGATATCTGTTCTGCAAGACTAAAGTTCAATTGTGATGCCCTACGATGTACTCCTGACCTACAGTGACAAATTTACTCTGCTGTAGCGACATATGTAGCTTATTTCCCAGCTTTAAAGCTTTAAATGTAGCAGATTTAGGGATTTGCATTTATGTATTAGGCAGCTTTAAAGGTCAAAAGAGGCCATGTAAGGACTGCGCTGCTGGCAGAGTATTTGCTAACAAGGTTAACAGTTCGCTGCTGTAGACAAGCCACCTTTCATTAAAGTATTTTCAAAACAGAGTGGTGATATCCGAATACCAATTGCTTCTTATGACAAAACTTTAAATTTTATGCCTCTTAGATTTTCCAATCGATTTTTGACAGGGATGTGTCGACCTGGCACTTTCCTGCCCCCTGGCGGCCGGAAACGGGAATGTTACCCTATCTGAACACAGTGAAACTGCAGATACTGCTGTGGCTGTGGAAAAAATAGAGAACTTTTTTAATAAAATTAAAAATTGGAATAAACACAATAATGCCTCTTTGTAATGTTCCATCTATAAAACTGTATAAGTTTTTTTTCTGTTAATATGAAAAATATGTATTGTAACAGTCCGCGTCAGCAGTGTTACGGACAGAGGGCTCCATAGGCAGAGTTGTGGGAACACGAACTTTATTCTTCAGCGGCATGCTGCCCACCCACTGAACTATTATACAACCAGCCCAGCCTCAGGGTCGTTGCCGAGCCCTGGGCTTCCTTCCACGCTTAGACAAATCAACTATTTACAGAACATTGCATGGTGGGAGCCACAATTCCACCACACGTTACAGTATTTTCCTAAACTTTTTAGGAAAATTTTTTGCACACTGTAGGCCATGTATCGATTGGCAGATGATACGTTTCGGTATTAACTTGTGATCACTCAGAAGGTATTAGTGCCTTCAATTTAATAAAATAACACATTCCACTCACATTTTTCTCCATCCATTACTCAGCTGTAAAGTTACAGAAAATTTCCTGAACTTTGTGCAGATCATCTAGGCTGTCCTGCAGTTGCTGGGTGAACTCAGTCAGATTTTTGATAAATCTGGCCATGGAGTCTTTGTTCTGCTTCTGATTGTCCTCATCACAGATACATCCATCAGGAGTGAAGTCCTGCACGATTCCAGAGGACCTCCTGGCTGTCTGAATGGAGCTGACATTGTTCTTGACCAGTTCTGCCATAGTCAGCATTGATCTGTCAGCCTCGTGACCCCCAAACTTTAGCCTGGAGATGTTATGCTTCTCCAGCTCCCTCACTCCAGTAGCGATGAACTCCAGACTCCTGTCAATGTCCAGGACCTCGACCCTGTAGTCTTGTACTATCTGCTCCACTTTCTTCTTGTCAGAGCTGCTTCTCTTTTTGTTTACAATAGCGGCCACAGCCCCAGTCGCCCCACCTCCTGCGATTGCCCCCACTCCCACTGCTGTCACCGCCAAAGAGGCCCCCACGGACAGGGGCGCCAGAATGAGGCCCGCCACAACTGCCGCACCACCCAGCCCACCCATAGTGCCCCCAGTTATAGTTCTAATCTTCACTTTCTTGCTGATTTTGTTGTAGTTGTCCACGACACCGTTCAACTCAGCGATGTAGTTCTGGAGAGTCTCCGCGCTCTTGTTGAAATGGCACGTGAAAAAATTCACTGCCATTTGTATTCTGTACATTTTCAGTCTGAACATTCTGGAAGATTGAAATAGAGAGGACGTTGATCTGATATCAGGACATCATTGTCAAAACCCCAAATTCAGTATGTGCTTCAATTTTAACCATTGTTTCTTCCATCACTGTTAAATTGGAACTTGAGGTTCAGAAGAAACTTGGAGAACGTCAAAGGTCAAGTAATACTGGGTGATTTAAAAAGCATAAAACACATTCATGCATGTTTCTCAGTAACTAAGCATTGTATGGACATGTAGTATATTGAGCATTTGTAAGATTAAGAAAGAACTGAGTTACTTTATAAATTGGTTTAGACTCCATGTTCCTATGGTATTACTGAGTAAAAATTTCTGAAAGCGTTCAGGTGTTTTTGAATCACCCTGCACATTCGGAGCACTGAATTATTGTAATGTCTTCCTTACTTCAGGTCGTCCTCCTTGCTTGTGCCATAATCTGAACGTAAATCTTCCCACGCTAAAAGACAACAACTTTCAGTTGGTGACATTCAGTCAGTTGCAACCAGGATGGTTTAAGGGTCAGTAGGTGGCAGAGTGGATTAAGAAACTGGTCATACAGAGAAGGGTCATTTAAAAAACCTGATTCCCCTGAGGACTCGGGGAAACAAGGTCCAACATCTAATGGAGTAATCCAACAAACAGAATAATCATTAAATTTACTCACGCTCCACTGTCTTCCACCATCTGTTCAGCTCATCTGTCTCCTAAAGTAAGGAATGATACACATGTACCTTAAAAGCACAGTTTTAAGTATCCCTCCTATCCATCCATCCATCCTTAGCTGCTTGTTCTGGTCAGGGGTAGCCCAGAACCTATCCCAGAATCATTGGACTAAACTAGGAGACCATAGCTTGAATGTCAGTCTAAAGTATCAAAATTTATTGAACATTTAGAGAAAGTAGGCAAATTTTCATACAAACATCTGGTTTACTATCACAGCTGTTACTCTGTTAGTAACCATTATATGACTATTATGTAGTAATGCAGTCGTATCACCTCTGACTTGTGGCCTCTGTCTTGGCAGTTCTTGTAAATGGCACAGTGCTTGTTCACATCATTGTCAGCACGTGGTCTCGGTCTGGGTAAAGGTGGCAGAGGCTTGCTTGTTCTATGAGTGATGGGAGTCTAAAATGACAGGTTTTTAAAATGCCAATAAATTATTGAAAGATGGGCTGACTAGAAGAATAGTAAACCTGGAATGCAGACTGGCTTGCAGTTGAGTTCTAAAACATTTTTGCCTAACTTTTTCTGCAAAACATTTTATGCCGGCATTAATTTTCATGATCATTGTGAAAATAGGAATTTACATTGATTCTCCTTACAGGATCTGGCAGTATCTCCAGGTATATGGGAATGTTCTGACTGTCTGATACAGAGTCTGACAGGGCCATGGGTGCCGTGTGGGTCTGATGCAGGGGTGGCAGCAGAGGGGGCCGTGGCAGCTTTTTCCCAGTGTCCCTGAGATCCTACACAGTGCAAAGTAAAATAAGAAAACAATGAATGTGAGATTCACCACTGTCCCTCCAGGAAGACAAGAAAGATCCAGCTGGACCGCAAAGTCTGGTGTGTGGTTGTTACCTTGGAATACGTGATTGTCTCAGCATCAGGGTCACCATCGAGAGCTGAACTGGCCCCATAAGAAGGAATTCGGGGAGGTTTTAAAGGCTTAGGAGGAGGTGTCGGTGGCTGGCGGGAAAGACCTTGAAATGCAGATTTTGAGCCTTTGTGGCCCTGCTGTCAAAAGCAAAGTAAAGTATGAAACCGGGAAGCTGGGTTTCCCCTGGAAGGGAAAAAAATACTGAAGGGAAACAAGAGAGTAAATGGAAAATATATACAATTTAACCATTAGAATTAATGTCACTGATTTCTGCCTGGGGTCATGCTCACATTTCAGCCCTTTCTACTTTTTTCCCCCCATATCATTTTATCATAACACAATATAGAATTGTGCTGGATTGCATTCAGAACCAGTCAGAAGTTTTACTTCTTGCTTTACACTAGACCTGCTAGGGCCACAAGAAAAAAAAAAAAAACAAATTGGATGTTGAGGAATGGAAATTGGTTTTATGGACCGTTTAATGAAAACAGGAGCTATTCGGGTCCAACTAGCAAGTGTTTGTAAGACACAGAGAAGGTGAGAGATCCCCCTGTTCAGCACGGAGGAGGCAGCTTCATGATGTGTCGCACCATATCATAGCACAGCTACCATAGTAATACACCCCTGACCTGCCGCTCAATGAGGAGTACAGCTAACAGGGAGGTCCTCCATCCTTCAACGGGATAACAACCCAAAAACCTAACTGGCGCACAAGAAATGAGAAGGACAACTAAAATGACCTTGGTATAAAATATAAACAATTTTTCAAGAAACTAGTCACAGACATCAAAATGAAGATTATACAGCAAACATTTAACTGTATTTCTTTGGTTGTTTCATACGTGGTTATGCTGTGAGCTACGCCTTCCTCCAGTTTTCAAGCTGGAGGACAAGCAGTCACTGCTTCAGCCATGTCTAAAAGCGCTGTTTTTAGACTAATACTCGACATGTATAGATTTTAAATTTTTACCTCTTGCACGTTGTGATTGTTGTTGGGCCAGTCAGGATTCTCATAGAGGGGCTCTGGATCTGACATCAGCACAGGTAATGGTGGGAGGGGCTTCTGCTTCTTCAAGTTCAACGATTGGCTTCTCAAAACCTGGTTCATTTCGATTGTTTAGCACACAGTGAGCATCGCGGACCTGAGCGGACAGATACTCGATCGGGGGTTAAAGATGGTGTGATATTTCTTGTGTTTGTTAACCATTAGCATGATGTTCACATGGCAGATGAGGCCCTAGTTACACAGTTACCTCTGACTCCTGAGGGACATCCTGAACATTGTGGACATTCTCAAGCGTGTCTGGACACTCATAGAGAGGTTCCGAATGAGATGTCCATCTTGGTAGTGGTGGGAGGGGTTTTTTGGTGCTCAGCGACTGACTTCTTTCATTGCGACAGGCCTGAGAGTTTACAGTGACCAGAAGTCACTGCTTCACATCCACATGGACTTTATCATTCTTACAATTACAGTTACTCGGACAGAGCAACATACATGGTTCTAGTTGTCACGCTCAAAACAGAAAATGGCAGAATTGTAGGTACTTTGGTTACACATCCTGTATGTGTAATAAAGTAAAATAAATGTCAGTACTATACGGTACATAGACATTTTTATCACAAGACAATTTCTGGATTCACGACAGTCTTCAACACGCAACATGATTTAATATTTGAAAATCACTATCTACTGTTGTCTTATATTCGTACCTTTGCGGCTGAGGGGGAGCCTGGTGTGGTTTCTGGGGTGTGGTTGGGCCTTGTCAGAAAGACAGTCCTGGGGAACACGGGTGGTGGCTGTGTAGGAAAAGAATTGTGTGCTTTTTTATTTTGGTGTATTTTTCTCCCGGAGATGAAAGGGTTTATTTGGATTTCCTCATTGCAGAGATTAATGAGAAATGAAAGAAGGTTGCCTCCTGCTTCTCTATAATATTTCTATACTGTACAGTGTAGACAAATGTTTGTCTGCGGTTCATGTAAATGTTAAAGGTTTAGACCTTAATTATTTTGCATTCTGCTTTAAAAAATAACTTAGCCACCAATAGCCACCAAAGAAATGTTCAGAAAACGTTTTTTTTTTTTCCCCGCAGTTATAAATCTACAAGTGAACGGCATGAAACTGAAAACACAGGGGATCCCACTGCATACATTTATTTGGCTGTTTTAGAAGAAAACTAGCCTTTGGAATCAGGTTCCTTAAAAAAACGCTGCTTAAACCTGTTCTACTGTTGACCTCACTGGATTGTCTGCTATGGCATTCAAAGATTGGGCAACCTTTGCACATGCTGCATCTGCTGCATTCTTTCCACTCTCCTTTGGTATAATTTGCCTGTTTTTCTGCTATTTCATATTCAGTAACAAATTTCAGTGTTTAATCTGTCTGCCGTACATCTTTCATCTTCTTCATTCACAACACCACCAACATACACCTATTGGCCTGTTATGTTTTTACCCCCCAAAAAAATTTAAATTAAAAAAAAAAAAATCAGTGCTTACAGTTGCCATGTGTATTTCTTCTTTACTTTTTCGCTCTTCCTATCTTCCGACCTCACCGCTGTTCCTCCCTACATTTTCCCTTCATAAGTTTCCTTTCTCTCTCAGTTGCTGTCTTGTTTTGGAGCCGCGAATCTCAGCATTGTGTTCAATGTCCCTCGCGCTTGAACTCTTCACACTGATTCTCCACCTTCTTTCTGGCAGTTGGCACCTATGGAGTCTTGAGGGCGGAGCTAAAGTCTGCCTGTCATCATGCTCACATTTCAAAGGCTTCTGTGACTGATGCAGAAGTTTCGCAGCCACCTTTACAGCACCACCCAAAGTAAGTTGCTTTAGTTTTGCATGCCACACATCTTAATACTGGTGTTTCACTGCTTTGCTGAACAATTTACCAAAGTAACACTCAAATCTACCTACTGAGTCCTTAAGTATGACCCAGCGGTCATAGATATTGCCACAAGACCCCTTAGAGAACCTTAGAAACTCCTACCAGCGTTTACATTCTGAAAACCCACAGTGAGCATGAGGTGACAAAAGCAGCATGTGGAGCAAAAAAGCTGGTTTGGGCTGGTATTCAACTGTTTTGTTGATCTTTTGTAGATTTCAGTCTATTGTCACAAATTGAAAAGAAACATGTTTGTTGTGCTTTTTTTGCCCAAATAACTCTTAACCCCACTTGAAATGAATTTACAAAGGCGTGACTTTCTAACAGAAAGCACCGGACTCCATTTCTCCCCAAACTGGATTCTGACTGTGAACACTTGGAAATACATGACTGCGTGTGTGTGTGTGTGAGGGAGAGAGAGACACAGAAAAACAGACAATAAAGCAAAAAAAGTAGGTAAAAACACTGCTTTGAACAGCAAATCAGATTCAAGCTCTGTTATAATTGTACACTTTACTAGTAGTTCTAGAAGTTACTTTAGCTTTCTCGCCGATCACTGTGCTTCTGATACAATAACTTCACAGGTGACACATATGACACAGCTTCTTGTGAGTTTCCACAGACTGCAGGACATTTCTGGGATTCCCAGCTCTTGAGCACATTTTCCACATGGAGGAGCCTGGGGCACATGGGCTCAGAGGCTGAACTCCATCAGTAGAACATCCTTTACATAACTTTGTTAAATGGCCTTGTATGTAAGCACACAGCCAAATAACATATTGAAACATATTTTATATAGTTCTGTCGTTTGTTACATCGAACTCAATTTGATTTTAAAGCAATTTCATGCCAAAACTGATACACTAACATAGGCATAACTACATTCAGTTAAACGACTATTTTCTCCTCCTGCTTTCAATTGCCACAATACACTGAAATACTCGAATACTATGTTTACGCGATTTGTATTAATGTGATTAAATTAGCAAATTCTGCGAGGAATCTGTCACGTTATCCAAGTGTTATAACGGAGTTTCTCGAAGTGCTTTATGACGACATTAGAATTAACAGTCCGAGACTCAACGCCCCGCGTGACGGACGTCACTTGTTGATTGAAGGGGAGACGCTCAAATGACAGACCGCGCATTTCAACCAATCAGCGTGGTCGCTGTGCTGCCAATCAGGGTATAGAAAGGAAGTAGGAGGCGGGCCTTTCCGTGAAGCTTTAACAGGCTGTATAGGGGGGGGGGGCGGGGTTAGTCAGCGCCTTTCGTCCGGCGGAGGAGCCTCGTTCGCGTCTTATTTCACTCTGACAAGAAACCATGAATCGTTTACATCTCCTTTCTTTTATTATATCGCTTTTCGTAAGTCAAACTCAAGCCGTTTTCAGGTAGGAATACACCTATAAACTTTTGGTTACCCTGTACTACTACTAATGATGCATGCATAATTATCATTAACCACATCAATAATAATAATAATAATAATAATAATAATAATAATAATAAGTCTGTGTTGAATGTCACTTTTTGTGTATTAATTATATATATGCATTTACAGGATGCATGCATTTATATCAGTTAATATATTAAAGTACTGTACATTAACAGGTAACAAAATGAAGTTTTGAAACAAAATAGAAAAATATGAGCACATATATGGATATAGTCACTTTTAGACTTTAATGCATTAAGGTCCAAATAATAATCACTATATGTAACTTACAGTTATGAATATATTATGTATATAATATGAATAATGTGCATTTGGTTGATGTAATGCTCCCCGGGGGGAATATCATTTTTTTGGGGCTGACATTTGTAAAAAGGGAAGCAGAGTGTTAGGTAACACAGGACTTCACAGATATCACAAGAAGCGTGACTTTAAGCCTAATGCTCTTCTAACTGTCTGCAGGGTTCCCTTACGGAGGACTCGCACCCTGCGCAGACTGCTGTGTGACAGCGGCTTGACCGTCGAGCAGCTGAGGGCAAAGGCCGATGAACTCGCCGGATCTGTGGGCACCTTCTCCACCCAGGGGGCCCCCGTGGAGCAGCTCACCAACTTCATGGATGTAAGATGGGTTTGGGAGAAGGGAAGTTAGTTGGGAACAGTTCCCCTAGGTGGCTCCGGGCCTCTGATGTGTTCGATAGTAGCATTGTCCACAGAAAGTGTGCAGAAGTGGTCAGGTCCTGAGCGAGCCTGATGATTGATGCCATACTCGGTGAGATAAAGGAGATGGTAGTTTTGAATCCGTTGTGAGTCCGTTTTCTGCAACCACTTTCTGAGCCAGGGTACAAGTGATCTGGGACCGGTGCTGTGGAGCACACTGTGGAAGGGCAGCTAGTTTGACACAGCAGTCACACTTGGCCAGAGTTGCACACAAAGTTGCACAATGGAAACTTCACCAAGTCAGTGGCAAACCCATGCAAACTTGTGCAGAATACACACTGCACCTTTGAACACCGGAACAGGATTTACCCGCATGGTTGTGCTGTTGTGACCACTGATCGTACTGATTCCCCCTCCACCCCACCAGGCTCAGTACTACGGGGTGATCAGCATCGGGTCCCCTCCACAGAACTTCTCTGTGCTCTTTGACACGGGCTCCTCTAACCTCTGGGTGCCCTCCATCCACTGCTCCTTCTTGGACATTGCATGCTGTGAGTTATTACTACATCTTTGCTTTGCTGATGTTAAGCAGTTTTTCACACTACTGGAGCAGTACCTTCTTCAAAGGTGTCTATCCAGTCTGTTATGCAACTTGGAGTAGCACCTCTTCCTCAACGGGTATCTGATCACTGTTCCGTGCGGTCAGAGGAGTGTGAGTCACCTCACAGCAACAGTGATGAACACATGAAACGTGTGGATCTGGATTCTTTTTTAGGGTTCCACCACAGATATGATTCCAGGCAGTCCAGCTCCTACGTGAAAAATGGCACCAAGTTCTCCATCAAGTATGGCCGTGGTAGTCTGACCGGCTTTCTCAGCCAGGATGTGGTCTCAGTGAGTGACACCATTGTTCCAAGAATAATGCTGCATCACACAAAGTTCTGTATCACATCACGTAGCTTGCTCACTTGGTGAGGCTTTTCACACACTTTTGCAGTGACACCTTTTCTCTCTTAAGTTATTCCTCCACTTTCCATTGGCTGTAGACTTGGGTCATCTTCTCAGCATTATTTCATTGTTTTGCACCCAAGCACAGGTGATGTAGAGAGGTCCACCTGAAATGTTTTTTGCACATTTAAACACTAAAGCTAGATAGCAGTTCACCTCAAATGAAGGCTTTGAATTCATGCTATACGGCAGGTCACCGCAGAACAATGTTTTCACTGTTATGAAAAAAAACTTGCAATAGTGAGAAGTTTCCTTGTTTCTTTTATGCTTTTGTCCCCCTTGATTCCATTTCCCAGCTGGCTGGTTTGATGGTCACAGGGCAGCAGTTCGGCGAAGCCATCAGCCAGCCAGGCATCGTGTTTGCTGTGGCTCACTTCGATGGTGTGCTGGGAATGGGGTATCCTTCCATCTCCGTGGGTCAAGTCACCCCCTTCTTTGACTCTGCTATGGCTGCCAAGCTGCTGCCCCAAAATGTCTTCTCCTTCTATATGAACAGGTCTGGAGGCGTGAGCAGTTCTCTATAAATCTAGTCTGGTGTCACTTTATATGCACAGACAGATGGAAGCAAATGTTTCGCTGCGTGTTTTATCGGCACATATGTGTATTAGCTTCTGTTCTTTTTGCCGCCATTATGCTTAGGGTGCCACTGAACTATAAACAACAACAATCGCTTTTTAAATTCTTTCCTCTGTGTGTTGGTATCGATTGTCATGCACCACAAGGTCAAGGATGGCCTTGTGAGAACACCAGAACTTCTAAACAGACTTTTACCCTCTTTCCTCTTCCAGGGACCCAAAGGCAGCTGTAGGGGGTGAGCTCATGCTGGGGGGTATTGATAAGAAGTACTACCAGGGGGAGCTGCACTACGTCAACATTACCCGCAAAGCCTACTGGCAGATAAAGATGGATGGGTGAGGAGAAGCAAAACTTCTGTTTCCTGCTTCAGCACTACTTTGTGTGGGTGCTGTAGATGGATCTGTGTGAGGGAGGGTGTTGAGAAAAACCACATTTTTCTCTGCTTTGCTGCAGATGATTCTTGCAGATACGTATCTTCATGCTCTCGCCACATGATCAGACAGCTTCTTCAATTTGCTTTGTTTCTTCAGGGTCGCTGTTGGAAGCCAGCTGACGTTGTGCAAAGGTGGTTGCCAGGCGATTGTCGACACAGGAACGTCTCTCATCGTCGGACCTGCCCTGGAAGTGCGAGCTCTGCAGAAGGCTATTGGGGCTTTGCCCCTCTTGATGGGGGAGGTAAGGTCAAATGTGTTAAGAGTCAAAGCAAAGTGTAGATCAGAGCACAAAGACAGGACTGCGCAGGGGCTCCTGAGTGGTGCGATTGCACAGTGTGAGCTCACAGTACGTGTTTAGTGCGAATCCTGCCTGCTCATAACTTCCTGCTCTTTTGTAACAGCTGACAGTTTTACATTATGCACAATTTCTTATTCATATTGGCTGACATTTAAACACTTATTTAGCTGTGACTCAAAATGTCTCCCATACATATAAAGGAAATTCGTAAAACAAAATCAGAGGCTCATCACCTCAGAGACTTTGGTAGTTAAGATACATTTTGTGCTGCAGTGTTTTCACATAGAACATAGGACACGTAGTGGTAATTCCTACTGTTTGTCTATCTTATTTCTGTTTACATTTAATTTCATTGATCTTCTTGCAGTACCTCATTCCGTGCTCTAAGATTCCATCCCTGCCTGTTATTTCCTTCACTCTGGGAGGAAAACAGTTCAATCTAACTGGAGAAGACTATGTTCTGAAGGTATCTGGACCCTTTCCTTTTCACTGTATCATGGAACGGTGCACTGCAGCAGTAAACCGACATGTGCAGTTGGCAACCAGTGACAGCAGGTTCTGAATGTGCATCTCTGCCCTCCGTGCAGGAGTCCCAGATGGGGAAGTCCGTCTGCTTGTCTGGGTTTATGGCTCAGGATGTTCCACCCCCAGCTGGGCCCCTCTGGATCCTGGGAGATGTCTTCATCGGACGCTACTACAGTGTGTTCGACCGGGATGCAGACAGAGTGGGTTTTGCACGTGCAAAGTAGAGGTGTGAGAATAAAGGATCAGAGTTACAAAAAATGATATAAAGACCAAAGCCTGCAGCTGGACAAATTTTCCCTGCTAAGTTATCTATTTACAAAAATTTCATATACGTTCTGACCCCATTATCTCTCCCCCCTCGTATTCTCACCAACCTCACATGTCCCCACACGCTGTGGCAGATCGGATTTTGGACCATGTTATTTCCCCCAAAAAGCTGCCAGGCTTGTCTGTTTCCCTCACCATGTAAGGAATGTGTCACTGCCTATGCAATTTTACCCCGTGGTGCCGCCACTGGCAGCAAATGATCCAACTGGGGCAGGTTAATGTCTTCCAGCACTTCCACTTCCACACACTGCTGCTCAAGTCTCATTTAGTCATATTCTGTCCACTGTAACATTAAGTCCATTTCTAAGTCTATTTCATTACTTATCGGTAAAACGTGAGACAAACGAAAGCTGTTTTGTCTGAGAGCTGAACAGAGAGTGAGATCTGTGTGGAGGGAGCACTTTAGTCAGACTGTTCAGGGGCGTTTGATTCGTTTCATATACATATATATATATATAAACACCCTTTGCCAAAAATTTGTGAGAAGAATGTGAGTGACATAACAAGGTAAGACTACTGTAAATATTTTGAGCAAAATTTAAAAGTACTGAATCGGATCTAATGTGTAATACTGATCTGAACATTTTGAAATAGGAGTGCATCATGAGGCTGCTTTCTTGTTTTGATGTCTGTGTCAACTTATGTTTAACTTCTTTATTAGCATATTATCTCTCAGGCTTTTGCATGTAAATAAGACCCATGAGCATTTTTACAGCATTGTTTTGTAATGTATTTTATACTTTCCAAGAGCAAATTTGTGTATGACTAAAAGGTCTTAGGGCAGAAAAGTTGACAGAATTTTTCACAAGTTTAAATGCTGCATGCTTGACAGATAGCTTTCTGCTTTGTCAGTGAAGAGAGGAAAAACAATTGTTCAGAGTCCAGCTTTATTGTGGAGACTTTGAAAAAGCTTTTGCTTTACAAGAGGCAGAATACCATTACAAAAAAGAATAAAAAGTATAATTGCTGGAAGTGTGGAGGTACAACAACTTTGGTGACAATTGCAGGATGACTTTTTGGCAACGATTTGTAGACTATGAACATAAGAGCACCCTTATTTTACTTCTGAGATTTCTGAGAGTGAACATTATAAAGCTAAAAAAGGAATGAGACATGGTCCGGCAAACCGTGTCATCGCTTTCCCTGTAGTCATGCGCTTCCCTGCCAGCTTTGCAGTTGAATTTTCCGGGAAGCTGTGAGGTACCGCTCACGAAATCTTCGCGAGCTTCGTCACACTGCCGTCTCACATCATTCTCTAAGTACAGCCATCCGTTCTGACCCACTGCTGTCTGTCCTGCATTCATTTCACAAAGTACAGTGCACTTCAAGGGAAATTCAAAATGTGACTTGTTATTGATGTAAGGACCGCGCTCGTGGTGTCAAATGTGATGTCACACGTCAGGAGGGAGGAGATGCCACAACACGATTCCGTCAGTTTCTCATCTTTAACACCAGCACCTGGAGCCAGCAGGATTTGAATGCACTGAAGTCAGAACACTGAATTTTTACAGGCCCCGGTGCCGCTATGGCCGCGCTTTCCTTTGCACAATCCTTCATAGCTACGTGATGCGAGGCCGCAGGAACACACTGCTCATCGACAGCACTACTTTCTCTTCCCCTGAACACACTTCACAGCTCATTGCTGTGATTTTTACAGAAACACGAGAATTTCCCACGTATCAATGACCGGAAATGAAAAGATACAAAACATGCGTGTACATAGATGTATAAAGTGTAAAAGTCTGTTCAGACATTACGAAAAGACAAACAAGGTTGTTTTTTTGTGGGTACATGTTAAAATATGTAAAAACAATGTCAGAAACAGTACACATCTGAGTAGTCAATAATTCCATTGGTTCATAGATACTTAAGTGGATTTTCTTAGAGATTTTCCATTCATTTACACAAAGTGACCAATGCATTTGCAAATAACTGTCTGTTTGATTATACCTATACAATGAGTACAAAAATAGTACAAATGTACACAAATTGTGTATGTCCTCATAAAATAAACTAATCCTTAGAGGGAAGTAAAATTAAGTCCCCTCCCCCCCCCCATAAAAATCACACATCAATTCAGGAAACATTTAGGCCACGATACTTTAATTAATTTTACATTGTTTGTTAGTCTCCAGTGTCTAATTCATGAGCTTGAAGATATCTGGTTGCCAAAAAAGAATGACTTTACTTCTCGCAACAACACTGTCACAGTGACAACTGGAAACTGAGTCCAGCGTGCAAAGCGAGTGACATTGGAAACCGAACTACGATCATGACGAAGGTAACGCGTCTTTGGTCAGTTGATACAGACTCAATTATCTGTGTTGATCGATTTTTGTAGCTTCAGCTCTGGCAGTATCTTTCACACCAACAAACAAGTAGCCATGCTGACACACAGCAGTTTTGTAACACTGAAGTCATAACACCTTGTTCTGCCCATTGACTGTAGTTAGAACAATATCCTTATACTGTATGTTTTTCCACAAACAAAGTGCAAAAATACTTTACTGCACAAACTATTTTTCTCTGGATAACATTCCAGAGATAATTCTTCAACCCAGCTCTATCATCTCCATTTGGTTTGACCTAAATATTGAAAATTCAACAAGCCCTCACAAATGACAAAATGGAATTCTGCCACTCGAGCACATTGTAGTTCATCTGAAACGGAACAAAGGCTACAGCAGCACCACATCCTGTACACTGGTCTTGCATCGGTTACACTCTACACTTCGTTTTTTTTTTTTAACCAAATGTCATAACTTAAAATTCTGCTAGCAACGCTGAACTAAACACTGCTCCTCAACTCCTGCTTAAAAACAAAGTAACCGGTTTGCAATAGGTTTGGGAACCTTGTTTCTGCTACAGTACATGCTGTATAAAAAAATTCTGCCCCAAAAAGAAAGGGAAATGCTCTAAAGGACCCAAAGAAAATATGTAAAAACATTCCTGCCAACATTGGTACCCCATGTGAGAAACAGCAAAGTCACTTCAGAATATCCATTGCTTATTAAAGCCAACCGATGCAAATCAACGCAGACCAAAACTTTTTACCTTGTTTGCCCAGGTATTGCACCCTTCACTCTGCCTTTTAAGCTTCCGCGAGCTTCTGGCATGCATAACGTATAAGCCCACACTTTTTAAAAACAGTCGGCGGTCCGAGTCTTGCTTAATTGTTATTAGATTCTTACTGATTGCACGAAAATGAGAAACAAACGTCATTGCTCATGTCACAATACAGAAATACTGGGTGCAAAAAAAAACTGTCACGGAAACACAAATCGTTTATTTATTTTATTCTTTTCAGATAAAAATTCATACTGCTGGTAACAATGGTAAGAATCAGCAGCCAGTGTTACTGTGTCATCTGACCTGTAACACTTGCTTAAAAAGCATCAGGAAAAAAAAAAAAAAAAAATCAGAGGATGGCACAAACTTGTGAAACAGATCTGTAACACTGGCCAATCTATGGCTGTAAAAATGTGTGTCGAGGCAGCTTGAACATGAAGAATGACGTTCATATCTCACAGGAGCGGGAGGGAGTTACACCTCTGATAAGACTGCCTGCGGTGACCCCGGACAGCTCACTAGTGACTAACTGCTACGAGCGTGCTGTGCGGGCAGCTCAGGCAGGTCTCAGCAGGCTTTCTGGACTGGACAGTGCACAGTAGAGGGTGTATCCCAGCTCATCCACCTCCTGGGGGCTAAGCTCACAGAAAAGGTCAACCTTGGGGTTGAGGGCACAGGGCAGCCTCCCAGCCTCTAGGTGTCCTACTAGTGCACGCAGCAGCCCCAGGAAGCGGTCAGCCAGCGCATCCTGGCCCCAGTCACCCTCTGTTTCACTTAGCAGCAGCAGGGCATTGGTCAGCTGGCTGGAGGAGAGATGTGTGAGGGCAGAGTTCAGCTTACACACGGCCTTGGCTACTTTCAAGCACAGGCAGCGGCAGCCCCCGTCCTCCTGGTCGAGGGCTCGCAATCGCGCCGTCTCTGCTACCCGGAAACTCTGCCGCCAAAAGTTCTCGTGCCGCTCGGCCCAACGGTGGGGCTTGGCGATCAGAGAAACGCCATCCTCCATCACGAGTAAAGGGAGGAAGTCTACATAGAGCCGACGGTCCGTCTCATACTGCACCTCCAGGGTCAGGGTTTCGGAGGGAACAACGGGCCGGATGACGTAGTCCAGCACGCTGCCAATGGCTGGCCAATTGATAGAGCCTGCAACTAGCTTCTCAAAGACCTCTAACACGGTTTTGGGAGACAGGTACCCGCCCACCACGCAGCGGTCCCAGTAGCTGCTCCCACGGGGGAAGTACTCCAGGTTTTCCCGGCGCACCAGCCAGAATCCAGGCATGTTCATGATGGTGTCTTCCCCAGGAACTGGAGACCACAGGTTCTTCTCCAGGACCATGGGAACCATCAGCTGGGCATGGTCAGCGGTTACAACCTGAAACAAATGGTACCAAGCCAGCCATTTATATTTTTAATTTGTCAGATTAAAATAACTGTACTTACCTAAGAAAGGGTAGAAGGTGGAGGATGGAGAACCTACAGGTCCAGCAAAGGACACTCAATTTGACACTGTAGACTGAACACACCTGGAGGTCATCGTAGAGGCTGCCGCTCAGGTACATTTCCCGCAGTGGCATGTCAGGCAGCTTGGAGTGCAGGAAGATTCGGAGCTCTGCGCAAATGTCCACGGCGGCACGGCGTGCAGCAGCCTGCTCATCTGCAGGGATGGCTGCCTGCTGCTGGTAGAAGGACCACAGCTTCTCCTGAAGAGTCAATCGCATGCGAGCGTGCTGTAGCTCCGTCTTCCGGGGGCCACCCCGCCCTGTCACCCGCCGCACACAGTCTGATTGGCAGTAGAGCCAGATGATGTGGAAAGGGGTGGGCAGAAGTAGAAAGATTGGGACAGGGGAGACAGTGAGCTTTGTTAAAACACAAACATTCTCAATCAAAAGCATAAAATAGCATTCTACTGAGGAAATAGTGACAGAAACCAACGAGTTTTTATACCTAAAATCAAGGGAGACTACAAACATCAAACATCTAAGTGCTATACTTATACTCAGTACCTGTCAAGGGTTATAAAACAGAGACTGTGTGTAGTATTTCATCAGCTTATTTTCATTATTGCAGATTAGAGGCAGTGCAAGACTGCAGGAATAGCATGGTAGGTCACCATGTAGCATGGTCTCGGACAAAGGCATCAGTTAAATCAAAGTTAAATATAATTTTACAGCATGCTATATTTATGGACACTTTTTTAACCTTCACTTTTGTTCGCAGCATAAATCATTCATTATCGCAAGGGCTATTACTTCTTCACACTTTGCAATATATAAAGCCATATTTAAAATTTACTTCTTTCCTTGAAGGGGGTAAAAAACATTAAAAGTTTTACTGGGATTATGGTCCAATATCTACTATTTGAGAAGTAATACACTTTCAAATCTATACAGCATTTAGTCACTTACACAATGTATACCAGTAGAAATATCTTAAGGTAACTAGCAAACTACAATAAATTCTCTCTGATCCATCTCAAGGGTGACCACACACAGCCACAACTACAGCTACGCTGAGAACAAGTATCATATGTAGTGTTAGTACAGTCACCCACTATAGAGAAAGCTCAGCAATCCCCAGGCCTGCTTGGCTGTTGACAAAGAGATCTGGAGTTAGGAAACCAGTTTCAGGCATCACAAGTGGATGTCATTCAACGTCCTCAGTTCAAACAGGTATGCGGCCTCATCCCTCAACTATTTTTTGCCAAAACAAGCAGCTTAATTGTTTTTTTTTTTTTTTTTTTTTTACACAAAGCTGATAACACGATCTTTTACCAGAGCAATACTTACTTAATACTGCCTGAATATTTAATATTACTATTAGCACAATTACACTTCCAATGATACGTAAACAAAATGTCTGGTGCTATGGAAGAGAACGCTTCCTTGGTCAGTCTAGTTGAATAAGAAAACTGAATCAAAAAAAAATCCAGGATAACATTCTTAGCCACTTTACCTGGTTCAAAGGCATTTGAGGAAGTAGGCAGGGTTTGCAGCGACCGACTGACTGTGGACTTCATGTCACAGTTCAGTAACCTTGGAGAGGATCCCAGCCAGCTTGGCTCTTCCCAGCTTCTCTTACCCGATTGATTCATCTTAGTTGGACTAGTGGGCGCACTTATAGCTCGGTCATACATCTACTCATTTGGGGGGGGGGAGACAAAAAACAAAAAACCAATGACACATTGGAACAGGATACAGAAAAAACATTCACAGCAACTCTTACATAACATCTGATGTTCAGATGTTAACCCTCCTCGCCTTAGGTTTAATACCCTTAGATTTAATAAACAAAGAACCTTTTGCTTTCCACACTCGTACTCACCCTCTTCACGGCCAGTGTGGCGATGCCCAACATGGCAGCCCCCCCAACACCAAGCACCAGCTTCGCATTAGAAAGAACAAAGTCAATGGCTGTACCAATCCCGTTGTCAGCCTTCTTCCCCTTCCGGTCACCGCTAACTCCTGCCATTTTTGCTGAAAGTAGCGACAGAAAAATTCTGTTAATTTTTGATGGAACTAATACTTAAATACCATTTAATGTTAATGTAATTAATTATGGAGCTTTTAAAACACTTTTCACTAACCAAGCATGATTCAGTTTTACACAGAATGAATACCTATTGTTATTCCATTTTTTTCCTGGAATAATTTGCGTACCATGTTGACATCAGAGCTTAAGCTGCAAGGTTTTCAGTAATACATTCCAAAGCATAATGCTTGTTTGATATCAACACATACAAGGTTCAAAAGGTAAGGTTATAATTAAATACTTATTTTGGACTCATAATTTTGAAACCGAAGCTTGAACAGGTTTTGTGTTTACCTTGTAGTGGTCCAACCCTGGTTGTAAAGTAGGGCAGACACTCTCATAGGAGTGCTTGAAATCCAGCTGACAGTGGCCCTAAACCAGGCCCCCCAAGCGGCTGCTGAGGAAGAACTGGCCCCTCTTCAGAGCGTCCTCCCTGGCCTGTGGGGTGGTGAGGCCCTGACAGCGGCGGAACTCACGAGCCACAGTGCGCCGGTAGTAATTGCGGTCAGTGTACTGTAGGTGACGCCCTGCCCGGAGCAGTGCTCTATACAGCTCCAGCACCGCAGTCTTTGACCAGCCGCCCATCAGGCACCACACGTGGAGGGGGGGGACGGAGTCTCAGACCTTTGCAACACTGCAGATAAACACAAAGATGCACACACTGTGTTAACAACCTTAACTCTCTCAAACCAGACAATGAGAGAAAACACAGGCGACAGGGAGAGACCACAGCGTAAGTGTTAGTTATGCTTTGGCTATTACATAGTTACAATATACAAGTAAAGTTCTCTTCAAGACACTCAGATATTTCCGGAGCAATTTCACTGAAAGACAGTGTTTGAAAAATGAACACTTACTGCTTAACCACTGAAACTCAGCGGACCGAGAAACTTTAAAAGCCTGTTTATCATTTCAAATAAAGGGGGGAAATCCTAAGACAAAGAAATCGAACCTGATTTAGTAAATACTGTAGTTTTGGTTTACATCCATAATGCTCTGCAGTCTGAAAATAAAAAGGCAAAATGTTGCACAAACTCTCTGCTGTCTACTTGAAACGATAACAATCGTACAGGGGGACTACTTTTCATAAAACTCATAAATAACGTGACAATTCCTGGAGCAACAGCCCGACGTTAATATGGATAATCGCAACAGAGAAAGCCCAACATCGGTTCGCTTTAACAACTTGACTACAAAAGTTACAAAGCAATTCATGGTGGCAAAACCTGTCCGTCACGTAAGGCGTTCATCCACGTTTAAGACCGGTTTGAACTACCTTGTACAGTGACCTTACGTCTCAGTTCAAAACGCACACAAAATGCTGAGCCAAACACACAGGAAATGCTGAAATACTCGAATTTTCAACATTTACAACCTCTGAATATGAGAACCCAACTCACATTTTTAGGAGAGGACAGGTAAACAGTGTTCTTTAACTAACACGAAACAGGCTCCCTCACTCATCGGTCACGATAAACACACCGGAAGGGATACAGACCCAGGTTCCTTTTGGTAAAACTGCTTCCGGGGTATTGTGTTTTACCGTATTGTCTAACATATAATCGCACAATCACACGAGCTCGAAACCCACGGTTCCACTTTGCATATATTGTACTGCTTTTCTGCTTTTTAAAGTAAATTTTAACTGACATTCGGGCATTAATATAGTATAAGAATCGTATTCCCTGTTTCATACAGTGCGAGATTGTTTAAGATGGAACTTATGATTTTCTTTAGGAATAAGCTGACTCGCATTGTCAGTTTTAGAGACCTGCTTTTAAATAGTGAACATTTTCTACAGTGAATAATATTTGCAGATCAGTGTGCTGAGAGTGTCTAATAAAATACTTTATTGTGCAAAAGTCAATGCTTAAAGCTGAAAGTAAATTTTTTTCATTTAAAAAAAAATGTTTTTTTCACCATAAAGCTCCCATGAACATTATATCCAACAAACACTAGTGAAATATGCAGTTCTTAGAATATACTGTTAAAAGGCATCTATTATGTCAAAGAGCCGAGACAAGAGTACATTTCCAAAAACGTACAGATTATAAATGTTGTCTAAAATGAGTGATTAAGAAAAAGTACTGATTTAACAAGAGAACTGTTAATGGAAGTGTTTAACTGTTTTTATTTTGTTAAATAACTAAAGGTGAGGGTAACCAAGTTACTGTGGTTTGTTTTACCTTGTACCAAAGGGTCAACAATTTCTATGTAATTTAAAAAAAAAGAAATAGCAATGAAATTGCAGTGATGTGGGGAAAAGGTGTGGTGTAGCCTACGATTATTTCTCCTGAGTGTTAGTTTCAATAGCAGTCAAAGCAACGTTTAAGATTTAAGATTTAAGATAAAATAACTTTCTGGAAAACACCTTCACTTGCAGTTATTCAAATGAGACATGAATAGGAATTTGTCATGAGTGCGTCCGTTACATTCGACCCTTATGCAAGAAATTGAATTATATATAACTGGAATCACTAGGTACGAATTAAGACCCACCCATTACCCAGTACATAGTGAGTTTTGCTGTGTCAAACCGTCTTTCCATTTTCAGATCTCTGCCCATCACAACTTGCTCACTACACTTGGGTAAGAAAGTCCTTTCATTTGTATTAACCATTTTATAGTTGGTTTTTAGACACCTCTGTGTGTTATGCTGAGTACAATGCATACATGCATACAAAATATATCGCTTAATATCTGCTGTGAATGATAGTATTCTGTGGTAAATATGTTTAGCCTTAATGGCAACGATTAGAACACCTTTTAGTATTTTTACTCCCTTTTTACAGGGGAAAACAAAACAGAAAAAAACAATGGGCCACATGTACAGAGACTGGACTGACCATATCAAAATATTATAATTATGCATTTTGGAGTAATTTAAGGAATCCATATTTATCTGAACAGTTTAAAAAATGTCTAAATATGTGTCATTTGTGTAACCTTACTAGAGGTTAAGCCGAAGTTTAGGCTTTACAGAGGCTATTTAATCTCTCTAATATTATAAAAATCAAAATGATATTAAGTCTCATTTCATTAAAACTTGTATCTTGATAGACAGTTTTTATTGCATACAGTCTCATTTGGTATTCGTGTAATTATTGTATTCAGTGTTTCTTTCAACTGTAAATTATACATTTCTGAGTTAAACTAAAAGGTAACAAGTTAATTCTATTTGGAGCTTATATGGAAAGCTAAGTTTTAACTTTTAAAACTATTTGCATTATTATTCTGTGAAAGTAAAAAAAAATTCTACTGATACATTTTACATTTGCATTCATTTATGTTAAACATATATCAAGTTTGAATCTTATATCGAAAGTATGAATAATTGTATCATTAATTAAGGAAGTATGTAGAATTTCGTAGCATTTATTTAATATTTGATCAATTTTAGTTGAAAATATTTGGATTTACTTCATGCAATTATGTATATTTATTTCTGTGGAATGTCAGTTCAACTAGGTTTTGATATTTCCAATTACAGTTGAAGATGTTTAAAAAAAATATTATCAGCTTTTAAGATAAAAATTACTTCTTAACTGAGTTTGGTAAACGGGTTTAAACTTTAATGTGCCCTAAATGTAGCAAAAAATGTAGGAATCATAATGTGGAAGGAAAAGTCAAAATCTAATTATAAAACGTTCTTATGTAGCTCATATTCCCATGACAGCCAGCAATATAAAAGCCATGTGCAGAAAAGGTAAATACTGTATAGGGAGGACATTCTGGGTGAAAGTAAGCACGATAACTAATTATGTATTTACAGTTTTTGACCTTGGGGTTCTTCTGTTACTTAGATAGTACTGAGTCCAAATAGTGGCTTTATGTTACATTTTACTCTCCCACTCCCGGTTAGTACACAGAGGGGTTTTGTGTTGCCAGCGAGTCACGTCTCCTTGCAACGGGTAATGAATAAATCAGATTGTTGTTGCGACAATAAATACTGCAGAAAGGCCTGATTGGATTAAAAGATACAAACATTATAAAGATATTATGAATACGTCTTTTCACGCGTGACTTATTGTTCCATTTAAGACAATTATATGTGTATGGTTATATCCTGTTTTTTCTTTATTGACCAATGTCCACTTAATATTAATAATTACGTACAGCACGTCAGGGTGCATATTTTCACTGTTCACCTGAGGTTCCACCGATGGTCCAAAGACTCGTGTTTCAGGTAAACTTAGAACTGCAAATTGTTTAGTGTTTCTACTGAATGTGTGAGTTAATGTGCAGGTGATTGTCCTACAAAGGACTGACATTCCATCCACAGTGTACCCTGCCTCACACCCTATGCTTCCAGAATAAGTTCTGGACCACCCCGACTCCGTATTAGGACAAGTGTACATTGATAATGGGTGGATGGATGGCAATGGACTCTGCTCATTTTTCTTTTATCTGTTGCATTAGCTGTACACAGTGAAATAAATATGACCATTATTTAAACTAAAAAAACAAACAAGAAAAAAAAGTTTCAACTTTTCATCGCACCAGTGTGAAAATGACTCACAGTCACTAAAGATAGTTGCTTCATTTAGGGCCCAGTTGTAGTGATCTGGAGCTCAGGCAGAAAGCGTATGGCACCCATCTAAGTGGAGAACATTCTGTCAATCTGTTGCAGGGTAGAAACACACCTATTCATTTTCACACTAAGCATAATTTACAGCTGCCAATAAACACGTCTTTGGACAGAGGGAGGAAACCAGAGCACTGAAAACCCTAACAAACACCAAGAGAGCATGCAAACTCCCCACGTACTGAACGGGGACTGAACATATATTCAGTTGTGCAGTCCAAGTACCTGCCCCACTCACTGCATTACTGTCCTGCTCAGCTTAAGTATTTTCAGCTTCGAGATGCTTATCACACCTTCCAGATGCTTGTTTTGTTGCTGTTCTAGGTCCTGCCTTCACAGAATGGCTCTTCTCAACTTCCCAATCCCAGACCTGGAAGTCACATTGGGAGAAGCCAGTCGTGTGCTTCAGCTGAGCCTGAGTCCTGAGCAATACACGCATTATGTAAAGACTCTTTCCCAGCAGGCTGAGGTGGTGCAAGAAGCCCACAACCACTTGGTATCCACTGCATCTGGATGCGAAAACTGGGTGACGGCGCAATTCAAGAACGGGCTGCTGTCCTGCAATGAGCCCCTTCCCACCTCCACAGCTATTCCTGCCATTCTACCTGCCTCCAAATTCAAAGGAGAGCACGCACAAGCAAAAAGGACCGCTGCTCTACTCTGGGCGGTGGCTAAGCTTTACAGCGAGCCACTGTTGGTTCAAGGAGACGAAACAATGGAGCGGACACAGCAGGCAGAAGTGTTTGCTGCCAGCCGCTTGCCTGGTAAAACTCAGGACCAGATTAAGGTGAGCGTAATCTTGCAGGAAAATATCTGCATCATATTTTGACCTATGGCACAGTAACTGTTTAGCACATTCTAAGTAATTGACTTCTTGAGTGTTACGGTTCAGGCCATCTGTCTTGGGGGTTTTAGACTGAAAACTTTGTTTTAAACATTCCAGATGAAGAACATTTTTCGAGGTCGTAAGAACTGGATTCCCTAGTTGCATTTTAAATCTAAAGCCATTTGGGACAATTTGATAAAGTTATTCTGTGATAAGAAACACGATTCTTACTGAAATGGGGCTCACGCAACCTTTCGAAAAACCCTCAAAAAGGTTTTACACTCCAGTGTTACGGTCCACACCTGAAGTTCCCTCTCAAAATATGTGGATGACTGAAGTGTTTCATTTTCATCCACCTGAAAAATGTACATTTCATCTATGTGTCAGTTCAGAATAATTCTGCACACCCTTCTGTAATTTATTACCTAGTGCTAAATGACCATACTTGTGATATATCGTAACCTTTTGATCTTCAGCCCTTACTCTATGTCTGTGTACTGTTTATGTCTTTATGTTGCTGTGACTCAGTTCTGTACATAAAACTAAAAAAGAAAAATAATAAACCTCCAGCCTTCATGGTACAAGTCACTGCGGTATTGTCTGCCACATTATATTATTTAATCACTTTTTTTTTTCTCTCTAGGTTTATCCCGACAGTCTTCACGTCATCCTTATCTGCAGGGCAGGTGTGTTTCAGGTGCAAATCCTGTCCCGCACCTGCCCAGTGGGGCCTCTTTCTCCCTTGCCTTTCCTCAATATCTATAACCAGGTGTTGGACGTGATGAATCAGCCAAGTGGCTCCCGGGATCAGGACCCTGCCCCCATCTGCGGCTTCTCTGCCCTGCCGCGCCAGGTCTGGCATGACATAAGAGAGCAGATCTTGAGCAGAGGGGGAGCTGCGGCAGTGTCGCTGGAACTGATGGAGAGTGCTGTTCTGGCCCTGGCTCTGGAGGACTTTCAGGCACCACCTGACCTGGCAGAAACTCTTAACATTGTGAGGCTTGGAGGAGGTGATGGACCGTGTCTACGGTACTACGATAAGGTAATGGAGGAACGAACACAGTGTGGGTACCTTTGCGATAAAAAGTAAAGTCTTACTGCATTGATGAGGTGTAAATTAATGCCGAGTTAATTCAGGCAGCAATAATTTTCGTAATAAATTTTTAGTCCGTGGCTTTTACTGTATCATTAAAAAGAACAGTCATTCAGTCCATTGTAATTTAATGCACATGAAGTAAAATACACATAATAACACATCTGCAAAAATACAATTAGATATGTCCTGGAAAGAGTAACTGGAATGTATATAATGGAAAGGTATGTCTAATGATGTTTGCATTTTGTTTTAACAGGTGATGAATTTAGTGGTGTTCCAAGACAACACTGCAGGTATGGTGTTTGAGCACAGTGCTGTGGATGGCATGGTGGCAGGACTGGTGGCTGAGACTGTGTTGAATATCTCTGAATCAATCAATTTAGATGTGTTTGAACCACTGCCTGAAAGTACAACATCATCTGAACTTGGAAATGGCAAGCCTCTATCTCAGCAGCCCCTAACCTTTCCGTTAGAGGCAATGACGAGACCAATTCCTTCTTGTATCCCCCTTTGGGTCACACATCCTATCATAACCTTTGAGATTTCTTCTTACCCAGACGTTTTCAGCACTGTCCGAGGTCACAGGGGCTTGTTTGATGCTTGGGTGAACTTCTCCTTACAGCTTGCCCTTAGGCAGACTCTAGCAGCATCAGCCAACAGCCACATCTTGGTCACACCTACTCACATGCGCCATTACAAACATGGCCGTTGTGATCCCACTTACTCCCAAACCATACAATCTCGCCTGCTAGTGGAGGCTCTAATGAAAAATCACGGAGGATACCACACTCTTGAAGACACAAAAGACCTTTTCCAACTCTTTCACCAAGCTTTCCAGGAGCACAAACATTTAATCAAAAGCACTAAAGGTGGTCAAGGTGTTGGTCCTCATTTAGCTGCCCTGCGCTGGGCTATGCCTCATGACAATCCCCTCAAAAAGTTTCTGGATCGTTTTGGTTGTCCATCTGTTTACCTCACAGGCAAAGATTTGATGGAAGGAGTGGAATGTGCAGTAGGAAATGTGTATGCCTGTGACCAACTGGCCATTACCTACCTTGGAAGAAGAGATCGAGTTCGTTTGGTACTTAATGCAAAGGGTAGCTTTGCTGAAAACTTAGACCAGCTTCAGAAGAATCTAAAAGGAACCCTCAAGCTGGTGATGGTCCTCGCTCTGAAGTATGCCATTGCAGGACAAATGGGAGCCACAGAATGCTGGCTGCAGGACAGAGAAGTAGAGGGGGGCACTATGACAAGTGAAAGAAAAGGGTTCAATGTCAGAAGCCAAAACAAGATGGGAAAGAATGTGACTTCCTATGACTTGACTGCAGGTGCGAAATCAGATTTCACTCTGGTGATCCATGGTGGGGCTGGAGAGGAGATGATGCTGAATCAGAAGGTTATAGACATGATTGAATTCTCACTTCAGTCAGCCTTACTGTTAGGCAAACAAGAGTTAGCAGGTGGAGGAAGCAGTCTTGACGCAGTGCAGAGGTGTGTGGCTGCTCTTGAAGACTGCTTCTTGTTCAATGCTGGCAAGGGTTCAGTGTTCAACAGGGAAGGGAAACATGAAATGGAAGCAACTATAGTTGATGGCAGTGGAATGAATTCAGGATCAGTGGCCTGTGTACAGACAGTAAAAAACCCAATAAATGCAGCCAGGCACATCATGGAGAAGAGCACACATGTGCTGCTAGTTGGGGATGGAGCAGAACAATTTTTAGATAGCCTTGAAGACAGAGCGAAACCGGTGGCATTGGAGTATTTCTACACAGATGTGCGTCGAAAGGAGCTGGAGGTAACGCATGAGACCAGCAAGGCTGTCAGCAATAATCATCCACAAACAGTAGGAGCTGTTGCACTGGATCGCTGGAAAAGGTTAGCTGCTGCAACATCGTCTGGAGGATTAGTGGGCAAGTGGAAAGGACGAGTGGGAGACACTGCAGTGATGGGTGCTGGGATATTTTCTGATGCAAAGGTGGCAATAACTTGCTCTGGTGACGGGGACGTGTTTCTGAAACATACTGTTGCGCATAAAGTGGCCAGTTTGTACCACCACAAAGGCTACAGTCTCCATGAGGCCTGTCAGGAGGTGATGTCTAAACACTTGGAAGGGTGCTGTGCAGGAATTATTGCTGTGGATGTCAATGGTGACATTGCAATTGAAACTAATGCAGGTGTAATGTTTGTTGGGTCTGTAATCGGCGGCGTTGTGCATGCTGAAATCTTGAGGCCGATTGAGACTCGTTCCTACGTCATCTGGGAAACAGATGAACTTGTGGCGTACCTTCATTCGGCACCTTGGACACCAGGGGCAACTATATTAACTCTGAAGGACTGCAACAGGCCTTGCAGTATCTTTCACTTACAAGAACCGGATTACCTGGTCCTGTTGCTGGGTGCAAAGGTGGTTGCAAATCTCCTCTGTGAAAAACTAGGTGTGCAACGCTGTGCTCTGGTATTCAAGCCACATCCAGGGCAACCAGCTCACGTCCGCATGCTTCCATTGCATGGGTTGGAACCTAACTGGACACCCCACCTGGCCAGTGAAGAGGACTTTCAGCCTTTTGACCCTGGTTACTGCAGTTCTAAGAGTGGTCCACGCTGGGAGGAGGCAGAGTTGGAAAAGCTTCAAGCCAAAATTCGATCTCGGCTCCCAAATCCTAACTTCCCTTTCAGCTATCACTTTTTTGGAAGTCCATCTGATGATAATCTGTTCTCTCGCATTGTGCGTGGGGAGGAACAGCAGTGGCGGGTGTGGGAAAACACTGACCACGTGGCCTTCCTCACGCCATTTCCCAATACACCAGGTCTCACTGTTCTTGTCCCTCGTCAGCCACTTTGTAGCGACATCTTTCGCCTGAACGAGGATGACTACAAAGCACTAGTCCTGGCCTCTCGTGAAGTGGCTCTGCTGCTTGAAGAAGGGATGGGTGCACATGGTGTGGCTGTCATAGTTGAAGGTTATGAAGTTGACTATGCCCATGTAAAACTGATACCACTGCTTCTTCCACCTGGCAACTGCCCTTTAACCACGCCACCCCAGTTTTGCCCAGTCTACCAGGGATATGTGACCTCTGCCGATGGGCCCCCAGCAAGTGCTGAGACTCTAAGAGCGATCCACACAAAAATCACACAGTGCAAACCACCACGATCGTGGGAAGACCCTCAAAAACATGCTACCGTGGCTATAAATAGTCAGTGGTACAGAAACCTTTTTCAGATCCAGAATACTCTCTTCCATGCTACCGTGGAGTTCTTTCATACCTTCTGCAGGTATGCGTACGCACTGACCCCCCTTACCACCGATACCATCTCCTCACCAATGGGCCTTGGTTCTGACTCTGAGCCTGTTTATGTGAGCATGCTAGGGCAGGATGTATACCTAGCTGACTCCATGCAGTTTGTCCTGGAGTATTTCCTGCGTTTTCAAGAAGGATTGCCAGGTGCTTATTACGTGTCTCCCAGTTTTCGAGGGGAAGATCCCGATGCTACACACCTGAACCAATTCTATCACGTGGAATGTGAGCTTCTGGGTAGCATGGACACGGCTATGCAAGTGGCAGAAAACTATGTTGCCCATCTTACACGTACAATGCTGAAAAAGCACTCTGACGTCATACTAAGGTCTGCTGGGACTCTTACGCATGCTCAGGACCTGTTGAAGAGCCTAGATGGACAGAAACCTCTGCCAAGGGTCACACTGGCACAAGCCCTGCCAATGATGCCTTCAAAGGACTGCGTGGAATGGATAAAAGATGGAAACCCCCAGTTGGGCCTGAAACTGACACGTAAAGGAGAGCAGGTCCTGATTGAGAAGCATGGGGGAGCTGTTTGGCTGACAGAGATGGACCATCTTGGGGTCCCATTTTACCAGGCATATGTAGAGGGCTCAGGGAGCTGCAAAGCCAAGGCAGCAGATCTCCTCTTGGGACTGGGGGAAACCATTGGCCTGGGGGAAAGGCATTCTACTCCAAGCATGGTACAGGAGGCCCTGAACCACCATGCTGTGGCAGAGGACTCCTACAAGTGGTACATTAACATGCGCCAGATCAAACCACTGCTCACCAGCGGCTGGGGAATGGGCACTGAGCGTTACCTGTGTTGGCTGCTCAAGCACGACGACGTCAGAGACATGCACATCATACCACGCATGAAGTCAAAGAAGTACATTCCATGAATCACTAGGTGCCGTGTTCTCTGGTCTCTTTCATAGTTCAGTGCGAACTGCACACTGCTTGTGCGCAGTGCTAGTTAAAAGTTACATTTATGCAATATGGTTTTCTCTCTATATTTGTAATTGTTTATATTTTTAAAATCATTTGATATTGCCTATTGAATTCAAGTTACCGTACTTAAACATGTTAAAAATGTGGTATTTCAAGACCTTGTTAAAATGAATTAGTAAGCATAAAGGTCTATACCTCAATGCCTGGAGGATCTTTAAATTGCAGCATGACTTAGTGTTACGTTTGCAGACCTAACTATTAAACCAAATTATTTTTCTTTCAGTAAAGACTGTGACTAAAGGTCTTAACGAAGCATTCCCTTTGTATCCAGTTTGGTTAATGTACCTGTTCGGGAATATTCCACACATGGAATCCTAAATGAGTTCTTATGTTGAAGCCTGACGAGATTCAGAGTAAACTTTCATAGCTTTTTTATTGCTTTTTCCTATAACCATAGCTTTTAATGAAGAAATTTTACAGTGCTTTATCATTTATACTGCGCTATATTTTCCTGGTAAAACTAAAGGGTTCCCTTGAGGATGTTTTAAGATTACAAATGGTTACTTAACCACAGTTCTACTTCCATGCATTTTCATACATTTGACTGCGAGAGCAGAACAATCTAAGCCCTGGCTGGTAAACAATTTTGAATTTACACCCATTCGTGGTCCAAATGCACGACGTAAGACACAATATGAAGCCAACAGCAGTCAGATAAACGTATACCAGAAATTGCAGGGAATCCTTCCTTGTCCCCTGCTAAAAATAAATGTTGGAATGAAAAAGCCACACATCAGACTCGTCATTTTCTTCCAGCTCAAGTTTAAACTAAGACGCCAGGCCCAAACAGGCCTGACATTGTGTAACTAGTTCCCCGTGACTTAACAACGTGCTCACACACGATCACATGACATCTCAGTGCTTCCAAATCAAATCCAACACTGTTTCACACAAGCAACCTGAACATCATCTTAATCTGAGGCATGTGAAATAATTCCCATCCATTTAAGACATTAGGGGACCTTCCTAACCCCGTAACTATGTAGAAAAGGTGCGTATTAAGATGGAGTTTTTTTTTTTGTTAAACAGTGTTGCCAAAAAAATGCATGAACCAGCTTCATCTTTTCTGCTGACTGGCTCTTACCCTGAAAAGCAAACACTGAACACTGAAAAATACTGATCTCTGCCCCTGAGGGAATGGTTACATAACCTTGGAAAAAGTGAAGGCACTCAGAAACTTTGCTGAGGTCCCACAACTTGTCCTATAACAGGGGGTCCAAAAATGTTATTACTAGTACTCAGTGGAGTTGGAAACAGATATCTGGGGGCTTTTTAAGCTTACTTGAACATCTAGGGGGGGCTTTCTTACACGCAAATCTCCAGTGACAAGCAATAATCCTGTATGATATTCATGAATAAAACAGTCTAGTCATTCATTAAAATCAAAATCAAGATGTACGAAAATTTAGGAGACTTTCCTTACTCTAGAAATCGCACGTTGACACGTGAATATGGAAAGAACTGTATTGTTCCATAAGGAATCAAACAGCCTCATCCAAGTTTATATTCCCTTAAACAACTCTAAGTGCCACATTGTACCGGTTTAACACCACTGTGACCCAAGCACACTTATAACAGAACTTTTTATGTCAGTATAGAAACAGGATATATGTTTAGATCAGTTCTAGTTGGGCAGCGGTTTGTCACCAGGAAACACACCTCGCGGGCCAACGTTTAATGGAATGTACTGCCGTAAAATACGGAAAAGAGACGCAGACGAAATCGTCCACTGTCCACTATATCCACGATATCCACTGTATGTGCATTTGTGTGCATAATATTAAGTGTTTGAGTGTTGTTAATACTTTCAGTTAAAGAGGGCAATTGTTCTTCCAATTAAGATATTAATATATTGTACGCTAAAGAGCAGCTCTCAGTGCTCGAGGGACTCCAACGGGCCAACAAACTGCATCCATTTAAAAAGCGTTTAATCCGAGCATTACGGTAAAGCAATTTGAAAGCACGGCCAGTCGCGCTGTCGCAACTTCTCCTCACGCGCTTCACGCAGCTCCGACATGTCGCCTAACGCGCTGGCGGTGGTGGGGGCGCGCTGGCTGGCCGACGCCGTGAAGGGAGGGCGGCTCGGACCCGCGCTCCGGCTTCTGGACGCTTCGTGGCACTTGCCGAAGACGGGGCGCAACGCGCTGCTCGAGTTCCGAGAGCGACACATCCCCGGGGCCTCCTTCTTCGACATTGACGAGTGCTGCGACAAGACGTCGCCGTTCGACCACATGCTGCCCGCCGAGCACGAGTTCGCCGAGTACGTGAGCCAGCTGGGCATCGACAACAACACCCACGTGGTGGTGTACGACGCGAGCGACGTGGGCTCCTACTCGGCGCCGCGGGTCTGGTGGATGTTCCGCGTCTTCGGCCACGGCGCCGTGTCCGTGCTGGACGGCGGCCTGAAGAACTGGCTCCGGGAGGGACACCCGCTCACGGCGGAGCTGTCCAAGCCCGAGCCGGCCGTGTTCACAGCGCGCCTCAACCGCTCCTGGGTGAAAACCTACGAGGACGTCCTGAACAACGTGGACAGCAAGGAGGTCCAGGTGGTGGACGCGCGGTCGGCGGGCAGGTTCAGAGGAGTAGAACCGGAGCCGAGAGACCGTACGTGTCCCGCCCCCCCCCCGCTGTGTGAGGCGGTCGCACCGGCAGTAAGAGTGTGGAGCTGTTTGCAAAACGCGTAGTTGATATTCTCCTCAGGTCGGGTTAAGTTTACTGACACTTTTCTCCAAGATGACTTCAGGTGATTTAACCATGTAGTCACTAGGAGGCGGGTTTCGAACCTGTGACCTCCCGAGTCCACTACGGCGCGCTGTCATTCCAGCAGAGCCGGGGGGCCGTCCGCCCACCCGTAGCCATCGGATCCCTAGGGAGGCACATTTGTGGGACCTCCGGCTGTCCCAAAGTATCAGTTTTGATGTCTGAAAGTGGGCTAAGTGTTGAATTCCAAACTTTGTGTTTTTTCCCCCTCCTTAAATTTCAGGCTGTGTTTTTATTTCACGCACAGTTTTAAACTGAAAACTCAAAAGAAGGTGGTTGGTTGGTTGGTTGGTTTGAAAAAATTTTTATATAAAGCATTATTCATACCAAAAACGATGACTCGAGACATTTAAAAACATTCGGAATGTTTTTATTTTTCAGTCCAAGCTTTCTTCAAATTTTAAGCGGTAGAAAATTGTGTTGAAATAAAAGTAAAAATAAAAACAAAGAAGCATGAATAATATGACTACAGACATTGTACTTCAACACTTTATCCCACATTTAAACTTCAGCATTACTGTTTGAGGGAAGCCACTTGTCTTAAAGTGCTAAAGTACAGTGATGGGGGTCCTAGGTATACCAGGGTGAGAGGCGGGGTATACCTTGGAGGGAGATCTGTTGCGCTCTGGAACAGTTCACCCACACAGATGCTAAGGGTGGCTTAGAGTTACCACTTCATCTGTAACACATATCTTTGGCCTGTGGGAGGATACTGGAGCATGTTTTAAGATGAGAATAGGAGAATAAGCCTGAGGGCAAAATAAATTCTTGATTTAGTGCTCAGAGGAAAAAATGGAGACCCAATACCAGCTGCCAACACCCAGCCCTGAGCCCTACACTATTAGGAGAGAGTGTTCAAAAAGTGATTTCCAGAATAGCAAGGGGGTCATCTGGCTGTCCTTCGGGTCGTCATGTGATCTTCTGTGGACTTGCAGGGGGGGGAGTCAGTGGGATTGTGGATAGATAAATATGGTAACACACATGACCGAGACACAGACCGCTGCACGTGGAGCAGCAGCGCTGCAAGGGCACTCAAGTCCAGTTAACAGATTTAAGTGGACATCGCTGACATTGGCCAGTCCACAACTTTGGGGCTTATAACCGCACGTTACAGGTTGCAGTGGATTTATTTATTTCGTTCATTACCAATAAGTGCTTCCTGCCTGTGGAAGGTGCATTCTGGGTTTTCTGTGCCCATATGTCCTGACAAATTTGGGGGGTACAACACCGCTTAGCAAGCGATAAGGTGTTAGTGTGTAACTTGTTTTCTCCTTACTTGACAGACATTGAGCCCGGCCACATTCCCGGCTCCCTCAACATGCCTTACACCTCCTTCCTGGACGAGTTTGGGCGTGAGAAGACGGCCGAGCAGCTGGCTGGGTTGTTCCGGGATGCTCGAGTGGACCTGTCGAAGCCCTTCTGGGCCACCTGCGGCTCAGGGGTGACTGCCTGCCACATCGTGCTGGCTGCCTACCTGTGCGGCCATTCAGGCATTTCGGTTTACGATGGTTCCTGGGCCGAGTGGTACACCAGGGCTACCCCTGAGCACATCATCTCGGAGGGCAGAGGGAAACACGTGTAACCGATAAGGGGCAGGGAGGGTCATTCCTACCTGTCTACTGTTTATCCACAAAGCAATAAAATGGATTAATAACTAAGACGCAGTTAGGCTGGTGTAGGAGACAGACTGTGAGAGGATGAACGACATTTATAGAAAACACAAATGAAAGAATTAATTGTTGAAAAATATCATGATGTGAATAAAGAAGCACTTTAATGCATTTGATAGATTGCAGTGAAGTCATTGGTGGGTTATGAATGAACACAAACTTTGCCAGTAGCATAACTGCTTATTAAAATCAAAACAATGCCCCCCCAAACTTTTAACATGTTTAATTTTTTTGCAAGTTAGTAGTAGATCTTCCACAATAGAGGCTCTTAACCTTTTGTAGGCTGTGGGCCCTGTTAAGAATATGCTGAATGCTAAGGACCCCTCTTAGAAAATGTCCATAAATTTTGGAAAGATTATTGGGTGGAAGCTTGATTAACTTTGCATAGAATTACATCATAGACACTAATAATGTTTTATTATTTCTAATGTTGTTTCTGACCTTATATAGAGTTATCTTCGCATCAGACCTACTCTTCATGGACTATCTGATGCAGTATCTACAGACCCCCAAGGGGTCCGTCGTGCCCAGGGTTAAGGACCCCTGAAATCAAATGCAAACAGTGTTTGCTTTTAAAAGGACCTTTTTCAGCTGAAGAAACTGCAGAAGTGTTGCCTTTATAAACAAAGCTGATTGTGATTTTTTTTCCCCCCACAAGTGCTGAAAAAAGTGATGCAAGACTAACTGCCAGTGGAGCTAGAAATTCCACAGTTTTATAATAAAGTGATGTATGAATTCAATAGCTGAATAAATAATAAAGCTTATTAATCGTGTGCAAATGAATTTTGTCATCTGGTCATGTTTCAGAAATGATTCAACATTAAATGAATTTTGACGGAATTTGTTTTTAAATAATGGTGTCAAGTCATGCGGTTACAGGTACACAAAAATCCACCTCAGCGTAACGTGATGCGTTCTGCTCTGTAAGCTGCGGAAAGGCACTTGATCGGAACCCAAAGGAGAACAAGTCAGTGTACGTATTCCGAACAGCCTCGCACCTCGTAATATCTTGTACATAGAGCAGTAAATGTCTGAAATAAGCAGCGGTTCTTGGCCTGTCAGGAAAATGTATTACAATTGCTTTCTCCTTGGGTGCAAGTCTAGTGTAGGAATTTTTTACAATCATATTTTATGAATTCAACTTATTAACATGAACAGTACTGAAATTCTTTCTGAGTTTGAATTAAACTAGCTGATGCAAAAAAAAGTCCAGTTTAAATATTTATAGTAGATTAATTAGAAATTTAGTGGATATAAGGTTTTTATTTCATATCAGAAATGTATCGAAATAATATTTTTGGTATAATTCAGCGCAGTAAAAGAAGAAATATTACACACAAAACAATTGTTTTAATGAACAAATTTAAACTGAGGATGCAGCTTAATGCATACAAATCACTTTTTACCACTATATCCAGAGTGGGATTTTCTTACGTGAGCGTGTACGTCACCTTAGACCATTATTAAGGGGGGTCTTATTAAAAGTAGATATTGAAGATTGGTCAAACACTCCCTACTTAAGAAATGCATACCTTTTTATTATTTTAGCAATAAATATGAAAAATGTGAGTGGAAAAATGTACAAAAATAGAAAGGCCTTAACATGAAGGTCAAAATGTGAAAGGTGGGTCGGTTTAGCTTGCTGAGGGCTTTAGTGTGTTCTGGTTTGTAGTTTCAGTCATTCTCCCAGTTAGCCTATCTAAACAGATAGCCTGCATTATTAATACTAAAATTCAATTGTGGTATTGTATTTTTAAACAATGACTCCCAGAAAGTTGGAAATTACCAAATACCACACATCCCTTCCTACTTTGCGTATTTAGTGAATTCACTAAATTGTTCACTTAAATCGATGAATGCGTTATTTAATGTATAAAGCATGTTGGTAACTGTGTCTATTGTCACACTGCCCTATTTTATTTAGTCAAGTATAGGACATCATTCAAAGGACAGTTCCACCTGACTGTGAGTTACATTTTAAATACTAATTCAGAAAATGGAGTGTGCAATAAAATGAGACAATTTTAGTAAGAAGGTATTAACTGACAGAAAGAACGGAATTGCACAAAATCACATTTTATTGCTACTTGTAAATACTTTCTATTAAATGTCATTTGGAAATATGGCTTGGTTTCCTCTGTTGGGGGGGTTTGTTGATACTGTACCTGCCAAGTCCCTGAAGAGACCTCAGGTGAGACACTTTCCTCCGGGACTTGAATGCGTCTGTCATACACATGGTCTCCAGAAGAGGGCAGTGTGAAGATAGACTATAGCAGAGAGGAAAATAGGATTACCTGTCGCATCACTTAGGACAACTTATAGCAGTGCCTGTCCCTCGCCTAAAAGAACCTCAACGCTCAGGTCCTTTTTGTCTAATTCACGAGGCCGGTTTGCTTACCTGCTGGTTGATAAATGCCGTGTCTTGGGCACAGCAGCGAAAACAGCAGTGTCATCCAAGTGCAAGATGCCAAAACCTCTAAACAAAGAAAATCCAGAAACTAACATACAAGCTGCCAAACAACAACAACAGAAATAATAACAGGCACATAATAATCTGGGTACATCGGAACGGAAAGAGAAAGTGTGTGCACCTCTTTTTTCTACTCTTTTTTGTCATTCCCATATATCTTTGACAGTTATCTTTATAAATAAAGAGATGTATGACTGGTTCTAAAATAGAGGATGCTGAGTTAGTGCTGCTCGCACTTGAGCAAATGTGGCTAAAATAATCCCTAAAGCCAGGCTTTTACCCCAGGCTCAGGCCCAGCTGGAGACTCGTGATAGAGCAGGATGTTGTATGAAGTGTCACTGAGTCATTATTATTTTGATCTCCAGGCAACCAAGTGGGAGCATCATGTTGACACTGAAAAAAGAACACGTATAGAGTCATGAATCTTGTTTGTAAGATGTTGCATGCTGCAACTAAACAGCTGCATCCCGCTTGCAGTTCCAACCTCTACATCCATAGAGGTTTTGGGGGGGTTTCAGCCGAGCTTCTGGGGGGGGGGGGGTTCAGCCTGGTTTTAGCCAATGCAAGTCTGTCTGAGGTCACAGAATGGGAAAAAACCCAGCATTCATTCCAAAGTTCTAGACATGTGGGGTGGGGGATTCTTACTGCGGTTATGTAGACAGGGCATAAAGACTAGGATGCTTCCTGTGGCCTTCTCACAGAGACCGGCAGCGCAGGAAATACCTGCTCACTGCAAGTAACCTCATAGGAAATGGAGAAGGAGAGACAACTGCCAGTAAACAAGTCAAATTTAACTCTTCGAAGTTCAGTTTTGGCTTCTGCTTAAATCCGTCCCAGTTAAGATGTTCGCACACTGTCTACTGCACGTCCACGTAAGTTGTTCTGAGCCGTCAGGTAGAACCGTGCTTACGACTGAATACGAGCCGCAGAAAAGGAATATAGGCATCAGAATCCATCCAATATGCAGGAAAGAAGGAGGGCACTGCTGTTCGGTGTGTGATTTTGTCATTACGCACTTGACACCATCCACAACAACACCCTCTTGGAATGTCTGGTGACACCCTGACTAGGTGTGTAAACCAGGTTGATTTGCGAAGCACTTCTACCTTCGAAGTGTCCCACCGTTCTCAGTCCACTGTTCCCCTTTTGTGGATGTGGGTACGTCTGCCATTACTCTGGGGGCCAACCTGGACAGATACCCTCTCCCACTACCTTATTAACTTAACACGTTTCATCATCTCCACTCCGCCACGGCTCCTTCCAGGTAATGGACCGCTGTGTAATGTTCTTCCCCTCTTAGTAAAGCCATAAGCTGTGGCGTCATGGTGGGGCGGGCAGCCTCCAAAAGTCCAAAGTCCAATCAGTACAATCGCTGCAGTAACTTTCAGGCTGTGAGCACATTATCAGCATCACTGGATGCAGCAGACTTTTCAGCAGAGCTTGGCAAGCACTGAGATAGTGATCAGCCCTTTTGGCATCACTGCTGGATGCTGCCAAAAGGGTATTTTTAAGGTGATCACACACAAAGACTGTTTCAGGCAAGTTATGTTTTCCAGGTGTACGACAAGACGCACTGCTGATCTTTCACAGATACAGAACATGCTCAAGCTTGAGTGAGATGCAGCCGGCTGGGTTTACATGGACAAGAAGCAGTATAATGTATGACAATGCTAACCTTCAGGCATTGTTTAACTGTGGTGCTTAACATGTCACTGTTTCTACCATCCACCCATCCACCCACCCACCCACCAGTTATCTTTAACCTCAGTTCCTCCCTGGAACGATGCCTCTGACCTCACCAGCTCCTTGTATTGCTCCTCTCAGTGAAAGGGACTGAGAAGAACAACAGGAACCAGAAGCTGCAGAGAGACATGGAGAGGAGAAACAGGCAGCAAATGCCCCCCCCCCATTCCCCTCATACACTCCTCTGTGAAACACACCAGGCAACTGCACAGATGACTGGAAAGGGACACTTCCATGTCTGTGTGACACACTGGCATTTCTGCACAGCAGATCAGCTCTTATACATAGTTTAGAATCTTTTGCTGTTTTCTGAAGCCGATTCCCTCTGCTGCCCGTCCATTTGTGGTACTGCAAGTACAGCAGAGAAAGCGGCCCTCTCGGAGCCGACTGCTAGATGTAGACCTCGCGTGCGTTTCTCTGAAACCTCGCAGATGAGCAACTCGCAGAAACTCCCAGCCACAGCCAGTGAGTAACTGATCCTGCAGCTATGAGCAGAGGGGCCAGTCCTGGTCACGGCATATGAGTGCTGCTTAAATCTGGGCAGAAACATCTATATTAGTCATGTTTTTTTCCAACTTAGAGATATGTAAAAAAAAAAAAAAAATTCCTAGCAGTATCGAAAGGCAAATCAGACTGCAGATATTGTTATTTCGCTTTCTGGGTTAGAGGTTTTCAGAGAAAAAAAGACATGCGTGTATCGTATTGTACCATCACATTAGGTAAAACTGAAGGGAGGAAAGGAAACATAACACCTGATTACAGCAGAAGTCAGTCTCAGTCTGGGGGTAAACATCACCCAAGTCCACTCCTTTGACTCATTCGAACTATAAAGTAAACAACTGTTCTCAAAACTATTCATATGGACTAGTTTCAGCTGGTGAAAAGATGCTTTTTGCTGTGCCACGTGCAGTTTCGCGACATGGATGTTGTACCTGACAAGATACCTGATGAGACCAGCACTTGGGGTCATTTTCTCTTCTGGAATTTTCCCAACAATCTCGAACCATGTCTGGGAAAGATCGGTGGACTAGTTTGAAATTGTTTGTCCGGATGCTCGGCTTTGCCAGACTGAGACACTTGAAAGAGGGAGCAGAGAAGTCCGGTCAGAGGGGACAGGTGAGATGGCAGGGAGGGGGAGTTGAAGATCAGTCAGAAAAACAGAACGGAAAAGGCAAGTGTTCTATAGATAGTGGAAGACAAGGGGAGTTTTCTGAGCAGGTGCTGCCGATTAGAAAAATACTGTGCTAAGTTATGTATTAGTGCTACCAGGTTGGTCTGAGGGAAATAGAAAACCACAAAACAATGTTTTTGAGAAATAAAACCTGTATTTTGACTGAGAAGGTTCTCACGTGCCTCATAATGGAGAGTTTGTGTACAGTGTGTATCTGTACGAGCGGGGCTGATTCCAAAAGGTGTGGTTTCCGCATCATTTTTCTTTTCTTTGTCTTAATCATTTCATTTACTTGTAAATTCGTGCCATCGTGCCGTTTGTAATCTATGCATGAATAAGCAAACTTTGGCACTGAAATTGATCCCCCCCCCGAGAAAGAACATCTATAATTAAACTCAAATGATTAAATTCTTACTCTTAAAGTAATATTGCGAAGTGCTTAGGTAATACCCAGCTGCACTATGCCCCCCCCCCCACACACGCACACACGCACACGCACACACGCACACACACACACACGCACACACGCACACACACACACACACACACAGAAACAAAAGGTAGCCATTTACGATAAACATACCTAGTTACAGTAAACAAGGCTTCTAATTTTGTACACTTTTGTGCAACCAGGTACTGTATACAGAGCCTGCAGTACTTGGTACTGCCCACATAACATTTAAGTCCACCTTCTGGGCAAGAGTCTTGAAAATATGGTGCAAAAAAACATCACTGATTTCCTGTTGGTCTCTACATAGCAACTACCTTGAATGTAACACCTTCCTTTTACATATGTCATTTACTAAGATGATTCTAATCTGGCGCAGAACCATTTCAACAGCTCTGAACTTTCGGGAGCCGTTATTCTCCCGTTGAGTTATTCTGCCTTTGCCAGAATTATTCCGTTTTCGTTCTTTTTCAACGTACGAGTAAATAAATGAAACTACTGAAAAATATCCAGTTATTGATATTAAATGTTGTTGCAGGCTTTACTAAGAGTCTGCTGGAGCTGAACATCTCGGCAGATGTCATCTAAGGTCATTATTGTTTTTTTTAATTTCAGGAGGGACAGCTTAGTGGTGCCTCCGGTAGCATGGGGTTCTTGGTTGTGCAAGTGGGCATAAACATGTGGTCCCCATTTAATCTGCATGAAGTTCTCCCTATATTTTATATCTGTGTGGGTTTCCTCTGGGTGCCCTGGTTTCCTCCCACAGTGTTAAACATTTCACATTAACATGCATACATGCATGTGCAGGACCCAGTTAAATGCACGCAGAGTGAAATGATGTCCGTTCAGACAAAGAAATTTGAACACGAACGGAAAACAGCAGACAGTTTAACCTCTACATGTCTTCATAGATGTTCCCCGCTGCGTTTTAAATGCAAAGTCACTCTGATCACTTCGACCCATTTGTTCTCTGATTCTGAGAGGACACCAGCTAACTGGAAGGAGGTTCACCCCATCATTGAAAAATCTTTAAGAAAATGTTTGACTTGGGCAAATACAATTTTTTGCTGCCTAAATTTTTGCATGCAGGTTAATTACTTTTTCATGCTTGGCGAGGGAATGCATTTTGGCGCTATGGTCTACAGGCGATGCTCCCTCTGTGAATACAAGGTTGAATGAAGGATTTCATTTTGAAAAATTAACGCTTGGTCTACACGACCATTGAAAGGAATCCTTGAATGTTGGGCGCCCTTCTGGAACTTATTAGACATTCCCCCACGATTGTATTTGTAATACAGTGCAACCTTTTCACCTTCCGCCCTTCCTATTCATATGTGGATGCAGCTGTATCATCTGGGTATACTGTTTGGGCCTGTATGGTCCTGTGACACAATGCTACTCATAAAGCTAAAAAAATTCTTTGTTTAAGCCAGTAGAGGGGTCACATGTTTGCTCTAATAAAATGCACACATGTTTTAAGACTAGTGGGCTATGAGCGTAGAAGGTTGCAGGCTCCAATGGCGGCTTAGTTTCTAGCTCAGATCCAATGAGGGAGTGTACGCCTCTTCGTTGCTTCCAAAAAAGTGAACGGTACAAGTTGCTTGTGGCGAAAGCTTCCTTAATAAAAGCGATAACAGCAGCATGTTGGAGCAAAGTCGCCCACAGAGGAAAATGTAGAATCTGATACCTGGGATTTCAAGCAGCTGGTGTCTCAACAAGGCTTTTCACAGGGAACGTGTAGCTCTTGCTTTTGTACCACCGATCTTCCTGGTTGGCCTTCATCTCCTGCTCCTTCCCATCCTAAATCTCACTCTTTAAGTATGTTTCCCACTGTCAGTCTTTTTTAATATCTGCTGTTGTCTACGCCAATTCTGTTATTTTTTTGTTGCGAATGCCATCCTTGTACTAGTAATAATGTGACGTGAGGGATTTCGTGCTGCAGACGCTAACTGTCCTTAACAATGAAGCAAAGTGCAGGAAAATGCCAGAAAACAAAATTAAATTGTTAAACTGAAATGCAGACCCTTGTACAGCCTACACGGTGACTGATAACATTCAGCATTTGATAACATTCATAACCGAGGAAAACCAAACGCCAGACGTGAGTGAGGAGCAGGATGTAAGATCTCACGTTGGCCCCAGAACTTAATGCCCTGTGTCTGGGCAATGCTGGCTGGTGTAAAAGAAATGGTTTGCTGTGGTACAGCCATTTCTCTGTTTGCGTGTTCCATGTAGAAATGTGTTACTTCTTCAGCAAAAACGTTGCTCTGCAAAATTTCGCCTATCGTTTGCCTTCAAGTTTGTGGCACTTGTTTAGTGCATTTTAAACGGATATTTTAAACTCACCTCCCCCAACCTTTTCATAGCACAGTTGCCCACCCTCCTAACCCCCACCACCATCACCACCACCCCCTCCACCCCCTCCACCCTCTCAGTTTACTGTGGTCTGGAGTTTCAGTATTTTTTTAATTGTTTGCCTCTGTACACAAACCAAAGATTGCGAAGCATCAATTTCCGCTCACTTTGACCTTTAAGACAGAGCCTGTAATGTGTTACTGTGACTTGGAGACAACGGGGGGGGGGCGGGGACTTTGCATCTAGATGATTCTTGAGCGTGATGGGGTCACAGGGTTGCGAAAGAAGCCAGGGTGCTTGTTGTCAAACTAGTTCATCATTTTCTGTCTATTTTGCAGGCTGCATGGGAGAAACACTCACACTGTAGGTTAAAACCAGACACGCGACCACCTCTTTGTTTTGCTGTTTGCCTTTTTAGACTGTGTTTCCAAATGTCATCATTGCTGACACATCTCCTACATGCTAAGCAACAGGGATCACAGCGAAACCGCTTATTAATCATTTCTTCAGTGGTTACAGTGCGTGTCTCGTCTTTTGTCTCCTTAAAATCTTGAAGATGTCATCAAGCGGCTCTCTGAGTGCCTGAAGAACCCTTCAGTCAGTAAGTGGGAGTGATCCACTAGGCCTACAGACCCGGCCTGTTTCTCTGAGGTGCACGCTTACGTACCGTACAAGTGCGTTTTCTAATAAAGAAGCCGATGGATCCATCTGCGCTACTGTGACTGAATCATAGTTGTCCGGTAAGGCGTCATTTTAGGTGCTCGTTCAACTCTAAGTTGCTTTAAAGATTTTTTTGTAGAGTTGAAGCAAATCATTTCAAATGTATACAGTATGTATACATGTATACAGTACTGTGCAAAAACGCTATAAAGTGAGGATGGTTCCAAAAATAATGCCATGAATACTTATTAACCAATAAACCTTCTAAAAAAGTGCAGTAGACAAAAAACCTCAGTCAGATCAATATTTGGTGGGACCACCCTTTGCCTTTAAAACAGCATCAATTCTCTTATGCAAACTTGCATGCAGTTTAAGGTAGAGGTCGGTAGGTTCTTCCAAACATTTTGAGGAACTGGCTACAGTTCTTCTGCACACTTTGACTGTCTCTGCATGTCCTCCCAGACTGACTCGATCATGTTGAGATCAGGGTTCTGTGGGGACCAGACCGTCTGTTGCAGGATTCCTTCTTTTTGCTGAAGATAGTTGTGTATGACTGAGATTGGGTGTTGAGGTCATTCTCAGGCTGCAGAATGAATTTGGGNGAGGTCATCAGGCTGCAGAATGAATTTGGGACCAACCAGAAACCTCCCTGATGGTAGATAAGAATCTACCTGTACTTCTCAACAGACATTGAAGTTGCATGCCTAACACTTTTGCACAGTACTGTANCCTCCCTGATGGTAGATAAGAATCTACCTGTACTTCTCAACAGACATTCAAGTTGTACGCCTAACACTTTTGCACAGTACTGTACATGGGCAGAATTCTCGCATGGGACTAAAATGCATGACCTACAAGACCAGACTGGAGTGACTTCACCAGGATGCAGAAGCCTTTGCTTAACAATGGAGGCTGAGGGGTTTTTTGTAGCTCTGAACTTTGATATCTGGCTCTGTATGTACAGAGTGCCAGATATTTTCGCAGAAATCTGATCACACTGTAATACTTGCACGCCGCTGGACAAATGTGAAGAATGTTCGCAACTGAAAACGATTGTTACTGCTTTGTTACACCTTACAAGTCGGTGAATAACGCGCGGTTGTGTATTTTCTACGTGAAAATTAAAGTTTGCCCATGTTTACACATTTGTAAGTGTAACATGTTTGCAGAAACAGGATGAAACAGGATGTGGTGTAAACGATCACATTTGGCTCTATTTATACCTCACCGAGTTTTGCGGGACCAGCGACTTAATTGTGCTTCTGTCACCAAGAAGTGTGTGTGTGAGTGTGAATGTGTGTGCGCTGCGTTACCAGACCGAGTTCTATTAAGGCTCACTTCAGCTTCCTGCAACACACACGTCATAGTGTCAAGGTTGCGGTTTGCCTATTTCACCATAAAATGTCACTGGGCACTTTGATCGTGAAAGCAGCCTGAGATATCGACCTGGAGACAGGGTGACAGTTTTCGATCGGGAGGCCAAGTACGTGTTCTGGTGCCACAGCATCAAGATTGAGGCCCGGCTGGTCAGAACGCACTGGACTCAAAGGTAAATCTGTCAAGCAAATTACTTTATTTGGGATTTTTTTTCACCTGGCTTCCAAGGAGAGCAAAAAAAAACAAAGAAAAAAACTATTTGTTAACAACTTATTCATTTTCTAAATGTACCTGACATATCATTTCTTTGCTTGAACTTAAGGAGTGTAGTAAAAGATACGGGTAAGTTTAAAAAAAAACAAAAAAGTTGTTCAATTAAAGCCGTGCGCAGTTTTATGAAAAAAAAAAAAGCAACACGTTCGGTGGTTTAAAAGCACAACAATGGCAGTTATTTTTTCCATGCTGTCTTTCATTTTTCAGTGCTAGTTATTTTTGGAGTCATAGTAAAAGAAACAGTACGCCTCCTCTATACAGACAAACCTGTACGTGTGGGTTCCGCGAGAATTTCACTGCGTAATTGAAAAATATCAGTTGAAACTTATAAACATGATTGAAGTTAGAAGAGATACCCATGAGATGGCTGCTGCGTTGTCGATATTTTTATTTCATACCAGTTGATAGGTGTCTGCTGCTCTTGCAACACCATTTGCATAACATTACAGAGGAGATGAGACACCCTGTCATTGTTCAGTTATTACATGTCACACAGACTGGGTCTGTTTTTTCTCTCATACTGACATCATGTCAGTGAGTAAGATGACTGTGGGAGGGATGCTGTCTCATGAGCCATTAACAGTTGCCCTAAAATGAGTTCAAGTAAATAATCCAAGGTGATGTCATTTTGTAGAACTGTGGAAGGTAGAGAACTGGAGCTTAAATGGCGGGATAGCAAAATCCATCTGAAGGGGCAGAGCCCCCTGCAAGAGTCTCTGAGTCGTTCTCAGCGACGGTGCTGACTGCTGGCACACACTTTCAGCTCTCGGTTTCCATACGAGCAGCGTTTTTCCCCATCGGACTGGCTTACGCGATTGGCAGTCCTAGTCGCCCTCTGGGATTTGCCCTTGAGGTCAACCCCGTGCTTGACACGCACGGTTGGATGGCTTCTCCTGGGACAAACAGAGCAGAAATCCCCAATGGAAATAGACAGACTGAGAAACTGACTTGGAAGAAGCGCTACCTGCATTACGCGGCTCACTGACACTAATGAATGTCCTGCTGGGGTCCCCTTGCATCCGTACAGGCTGAGATGGCCGGGGCTTTGATGGCAGCTGTGTTACTGAGCTCTACCGTTCTCCTCCTCCTTCTGCCATCCCAGCTGCACGCATCTGCACACAGTAAGCATCCGCGCCCTGCAAAGTCAGCACACGCTGGAGGCTGCATTGCTTTCATTTATGCACCAATGCGGAGACGTGCAAAACGTGTATGAATTGTGCCATATAAATAAATGTGAGGGCTGATGTCATTCATCTATGCTTTACCCCAAAACAGGAAGGTCACTGACACACAGGAAGGTTTTACTGTACTGTTTTGTACGAGATCACATTTTTACTGTGCACAGTTACAATCTGTAGAGTTCATATTACGTTCTTTTCCATATGATTCCGAAGCAGCATAAATTACGAGGGAGTGACGCGACAGCGGAGTTGGTCACGAGGGGACTGGAGTACCCGCTTCTGTCTGCATCACACTTGTAATGTTACAGCAGATTTGACTCATTCATCAGTTTCTTCTCTTCTCTCCCTTTCCTCAGATCTCACCTGCGTCAATGACTACATCAATAATATCACTTGTGTTTGGGACAGTTCGGGGACACGGCCACGCGTGGCCTGCACGCTCCACGGCATCAAGACCAGGTAAGGAAATGGACGGGTGCTTTGAATATGCAATAATATGTGAATATCTCCCAATGTGCAGATGACCCAGCAGGGTTATGTTTCCTGGTTAAAAGATTTAAGTAACTCGTGCTCTTCTTCACTAGGATGAGGAACTGTACCCTGAAGCCACTGACTGGACCAAATGACTCTTTGCAAAGCTGCCACCTTGACTTTCAGTTGAATGTAAGCTAGATATTGAGAATACTTAGAGTAAATGGTAGAGCTTCATCATGGATGACTTCTAAGAGCAACAGATTAGTTTGTACAATTTTGTTTTGATTTATTTCCCTTAAATGCAGTAATGGTAACGGAAATTACCCTTCAGTCTGAACAAGTGGTTAAAAAACATGACGTGCCATAGCACAGTGACATTGTTAGCTGGCTTAAAGAGAATTTCATCGGCTCTATCACGTCAGTTTGAAGGAGACGATTCATTTGATTCCTTCACAACCCAAAGGTTATTTTTGACAAAAATGGCTATTGAATATATGTCAGCGGATTTTCTTTCTTACATATTTGACACGAAACAGGATCACGTGAGCACGGAGAGACGCTCCTTGTGATCGACTTAAAAAAAAAAATCTGTCATAATTTAGGTGAACTTTGGAAGATTTGAGCTCCTTTTTAGAACAGTGATACATGATGGCAGCTCCTGCCAAATAAATTAGAATGGTTATGGTTGCTAATATAAAACTGAATCCTAAGGTGTCCTGGGTGAAATAATTCAAAATGTACATTTAAACTTTGATTCGGAATTTTAAACATTCTCATAGCAAGTCTGAGTACAAAATCTGCAGTAAAAGAGCTACGGTGCAAAGTGGGATTTAAGATTTTTCAGCCACGTTTCAACATTAATGCATAATGCTGAGCCTGTTTTTTTTCTTGCAGAACTTCATCGTTTTAGACAAGATACCTCTTACCGTTAAATGTGGAACGGCTACCGTTGCCACTTGGAAAGAATACAAACCAAGCAAGTTTAGTAAGTTTCCCTTGGGCTTGATCACATTTCCCTGTGTTTGATTCTCAGTGGGATTAGCAGACCCTGGAATAGTTACATCTTGGACGGACATAAATAAATCACAGATAAAGGAAAAAATGTTTTGCTGTTGTTAGCGTGTTGCTGGCCTCACCGCTGTGATGTTTATTTTGTTGTTGTGCTGGTGCGTGTTTGTTTTCCAGTCAAAATGCATCCGCCTGGCGTAATTGATGTCAACCAGGCCAACATGTCGTGGAGCCCAGGCACACCTTTTTCAAAAAAAATTTACAACTACCGTTTCCAGGTCCAAATTAAGCCGCAGACTCAGCAATGGCAGGTGAGCAGAGCTGAGGAGCTTTGGCGAGTTTGGAGAAGCTTGCTGCCGGGCTGCAATACTGACTTGGTGACAAACCTGAGATCTGTTGCTTCCAGGATGCTAAGCAGATTGATGTCTGGAACAATCAGAAGTGGGTTCAGCTGAACGTGGAGAACCTCAAGAAAGGAGCAGTGTACCAGGCTCGGGTTCGAATCGCGCCAGACAACAAAGATCTTTCTGGGGAGTGGAGTGACTGGAGCCCGGTGCATTCTTGGAAATCTGTGGTCGGAAACCCTTTCGGCGGTAAAGAGCTAGAGAACGGTATTGCCACCCACTTTAAATTGTTACCTAGGTTAGGGTCTAAATTTATAGAACTAAAGTTGCTCCAGGATGTTGCACTGTCATGCATTTTATTCAGTCATTCAAGTTGACTCATGAATCCACTGGAAGGGAATCAGTAATTTCAACAATTCGTCATCATATTAGCTGATGTTCTGACTTGACCTCTGACGTGGCCACCATGGGATGTGTTGCAGAGTGGCCTTCGGGGGACAGTTCGGACCGGATGGGGCTTACAGTGGGAATGGTGATCGGCCTCACGTGCGTGGCCCTGCTGGTCTTAGTCTGCACCGTCTACCGGGACAAATGGTGGGGTCCCCTGGTACCGCTCTCTTAGGGTCACACGGTCCTTTATCAGCCCAGCCTGGGGTCTCATCTCCTCTGTTCTGTCATTACCAGGGTTTACAAGGTCAAGTTCCAGCACATTCCGGATCCCTCCAAGTACTTTGATACCCTCAACTCAATGCATGGCGGAAACTTCCAGGTAACTAACTGAAATTCAGGCCGGTTTATACAGGATTTTAATGACATTTACCTTTATTTAAGTTCCTGCCACACTGTACGTCATGGTCTATAGAAATAGACAGATGTCTCATGCAATGCTTCTCACTGATGTGTTCAAGGAGCGGATCCACCACAGGAAAAGCCCTGGTTTCCCTGGGAAATGCATTCTGAGTTGTGCCCCTTGGTGTGGTTTTCTGAGTTTCTTTGAATCCACCTGAGGAACGGATACGCGCAGGCAGCCTGTCTCTTGCTCTCTTGCGTGCTCTCTCCTCCCTCGCTCCCTGTCTCCCTAGTGTACATTCAGTACCTCCGAGAGATGAATGAGAAAGGTTTCGTTTGTATTACCAAAGCCGAGTTCTGATTCTACGCTGGGGGAGTAGCTAACAGGAGTAGCAACGCAGTAGTTAACCAATTCCAACAATGTTTCAGCTGAAAGATGAAGAATTTTTGTTGAATGCAGTCATCCAGTGTCCATGTGATCCTAACTTACTGCTGCCAGATTAAAGCTTTTCTTCTTCTTCCCAGTGGCCAGTTTTTTCCATACTGGCAGCACGGTCAAAGTGAGGATTTATACAAATAATTTCAAAAATATGCAGCTCTTTATATCTATGTGACGTTGTTAAGTGAATGTTGCGTCGTTTCTCTTCAACTGTAGTTGAAATTGTTTGCACGGCCTTGCAGAGAAGTCAGGTTTTTTGCCAACCTGCCTCTGCGCTCAAGGTGCGGTTGCTCTTTGCCTCTCGGGTTTTTCATCTGTCACTGTGGTCAGGGACTGTGTTTTAGGGCCAGAGAGCTCTGCGTTTCACGTTCTGCTTTTGGTCTATTCCAGCTGGTGAAGCAGGTTTTGCAGTTTAGCATGTAGTAAATTCAGTGTCAGGATTTACTCCGTGAGGGGATTTCATCTCTGCTCAACTCCGGATATATCAGTTCTTTGTAATGATATGAGTCTTTGTCCCCCCGCTGGTCTCTGTCTCAATTGTTTTGGCTGGCCTTTATTTTTCTTCTTCTTCTCACCTTGTTCATCTTCTTTCTTTCGCTTCGTGATTCTCTCCACGCTCGTCTCAGTCTAGTTGCGTCTCCCGTGCGAGAGGGTCAGCCGTGTTCAACCTCATACTGGAAATGAGCCAAAATGGTTATTTATACAAATTCTTGTGATGCAAAAAAAAACCCAATGCACGTATTGTCCGTAACTGAAAACAAGCTCCTATCTGTGAGTAAATTTTGGCTCATGTTTCTAACTGTTTGTGCACAGTAATGGATTAAAGCGAAGGTGTTGCTGGGGTGATGCTGACTTCTGTTCTTCTCATTTGCTTAACTGAATGTATAATTATTAAAATAATTGAAATAGTGTGGTACTCAAGAGAGGGGGCAAAGGTACCATTGCCATGCTCTCCAGCCCACAGCTCTCCCTTTCCCCTGCAGGAATGGCTGAGACCCACGTTCACCCCGCACTCCTTTGACATCTGCCAGTTCTCAGAAGACATCTCGGCCGTGGAAGTCTCCATGGTTAAGGACACGGCCCCGCTGACCCGCCTCGATTACAGCAGCCTGGTCGAACATTGGGACAGTAGTAGCCAGTCCTTCTACTCCAACATGGGCTACTTCTACTCCAAGTACCCCAGCTCTTACGAGATCGAGCCCTGTTCTCTATACTTCAGTTACCAGCCAGAGGAGGGGCTCTGCGGAAAGGAGAAAGACACACAGAGCCCAGTAAACCACAGCCCCCTCCAGTCGAGCTCCTCTTACAAACGCCTCGAGCATCTCGGAGAAAACAGCGGGCAGCCGCAGGGATCGAACTCTGGCTTTGGGACAGGGTATGATGGTCAGAGAATGGTAGGGGAGGAGGAGGACATGGTAAAGGAAGATGAAGAGGGGAGGCTCATGGCCCCTGCCCCATACTGCTCTTCTCCGCCTGCCCTGTCGTTCCACACACCTTTTCAGTTACCCCCTTTCCTGTCCCACTACCCCCAGCCTCTTCACACTTTCCCACAGTTCCTCCCCTCCATCTCCAGGTTTGGCTTGAATGTATCCAACTGCACCAACCCTTCCTTAGAGCAGCTTGGAGGACCCCCTGGAAGGTCTGCCTCACTAAAGATAGAGCCCTCCAGCAGTGGGTACATGTCACTGCCGGACATGCAAGGGAACGGCAGCAACAGGTCCATCTGAGCACGCTGAGACTTTTTGTCATTTTGATCAGGAAGCTGAGAGGTGACCTCAGGGGTGCTCTGGGGATGAACTGTTTCGGCCATATTGAGGAAGACCAAGACCAAGGCTCTTTCAGCGTTCAGCGTTTCTGCTGAAACAGGGCAGGTTGTCGGTCAGCTATCTTTAGCACGTCGAACCCTTACAAGCAACCAATCCGTAAAAGACTTTGATGACTTTGATGAGCGCAAGCCCTGGGTACAGGTGATCCGAAGGACCTGCTGCTTTTGGTGAACACGGGCAGGGTCTTTTGTTCTGTCACAGGCAGGCCGGCCACATTTGCTCACCTCATTCCACAGAAGAGTGACTGCACTTATATCCTTCCCCTAGTCCTAAGACATAGGACAGTTTCGGAGCGACAGGTAAGGCGCTGCTGATGGATGTTACCTATGGTAGATTCTGGCGACGGCTCAGCATGTCACGTCCAGCCGAAACAGGGTGTTTGGAGCTGCAACGCCGACTGCGGTCTCATTCATGGGTGGTCTAAACCACAGCGTGTCGGTATGTGTTTGATGGTCACTTTGGCCTCATGTGAAAATAAAGACAAAAAAGCACAGTATCTGTGCAGTGAAACTGTAGCTGACACCCTGCCAGTATAACTATTACACACGTTTATTTCACAGTAAAGCAATGGACACCGCAGATGCAAGGAAAATAAACCAACAATGAACTCTATTAATGAAAATAGCCTTTCTTTGATTCTGTAAGTCATTTCTTTGATATAACTGTTTTGTTTTGTAATCATGATTCTGCTTATATTTCCTCAGCTGAACCTGCATTAGTGCCGCGCAGATGTTTTCTGTTCACGTCTTGTACGACTTTGCATTATATACCAAATTAAATGAAACGGGTTGGTATTTACTGCTGTTTTGTCATGAGCCTGAATCCTTGCTGCCATCATTATGGATTTCGCCTCGCGATATTTACAAACATTTTAAATGCATTATTCCGTCTTTGGCCGGTTGCAGAAAGCAACAGGCCTGACTTCTCAATTTGCCGACCCTGAAAGAATGATATTTTGTTTGTTGCTGCTAAGTGACTCACTAACATATTATGCCATATTATATACATCTGAATAAAAGAATATGAGGAAACAAGCTGACTTGTTTATGTGTCCTTGTGCCAGCATGCTCCTGGTTTTGGTGTGTGTGTGTGTGTGTGTGTGTGTGTGTGTGTGCGTGCGTGCGTGTGTGTCTATATGCAGCAAGTGCAGTGTGACCTTTAATGCAGACAATACTCGGGCGGAGAGGGAAATGCGGTGATGAGAGTGACACCTTTTCGAAGTGCAGTATTGGGGGGGGTGGAGACAGGAAATGGTTCATGTTTTTGTGAAATGTGAAGCACGTTAGATCCCCCCCCCCCCCCCCGTCCCTGGTCCAAAGCCGTTTCTTATTCACGCAAGATCATGATTGCAAGGTGAATTCCGGCACGTTCTGACTTAGAAGAAGCAACAGCACTCATTTTCACAACAAAACCGAGTCCTCTTTTCAGACTTGGAGGAAAAGAAAAGCAGCAGATAAATACAAAATTTATTGAAAATATCGGCACATCACGAGGCTGATGCAGAATTAAAATCTCACAGCTGTGTGTGAAAAGTAAAAACCATTTCAGTGTCAGAAGTCCAACAGGTATTGTTTCCAGGCCCTTACAAGGTCCTTATCCTGAATCGCACGGGTGAAATGGGCTAAAGTTATTCTAATAAATCAAGTTGTATACATTGAAAGGAGCAGATAAAGAAAAAGATTCCTGGATGATTCAGCTTTTTACTGAAAGAGACGGGCAAAGCAGCTCTTTGCACAGTACTGGAAGGAGCAGTTAATTCCTTATGGAACGATATTCTTGGGTGTATATAATACAGTCCGGTCTTTGCTGTATTTATCAAAAGTTTCAGGGACCCCGATTTCTCAGGGGCGCTGCTTTTCTGTAGAAGAAGAGAGGAGCATTTGCCACTATTCCTCAGTTAGATCACAAAGAGCCTGACTAACCGTCTCTGCCTACACACGTCTTATTTGTGGAAAAAAAGAACAACAAACTGAGAAGACAGATATTACTCAGGATTTCTTGGTATCTCGCTCACAGGAATCTGCCGTGCTGACAGAAGAAAAGCTATATTTGTCCCGCTATTTTTAAGAAATTTATGAATCGCTGATGTCTGGCGGTTCAGAGAAAAGATCACACAAACAAAAGATTTTTATTATCATTTTTTCATTCAGCTTTTTTTTTCAGCTTCACACCTTTTTTTCTAAATCGATTTATGCTTTTAGACGCGTATGCTATTTGCTTTTATTTACCCATTTGTACAGAGCAGAAATTTTGAGCAAATTTAGGGTAAGTAGAGGGATACAAACCTGGGTTTTCTGGTTGTGAAATGACAGCTTTAAGCATTGTAGTACCTTACATGGCTGGTAGCTGAATAACATAATACTGCCATAACCTGGCAGTTCCTGAGCGAACAAGTGAAAACCAACAGATTTCACTGCATTATTTAGATTCAGTTTGCCACAGCATTTCATTTTACCCACTTTGGAAGCAGAACTATGAAGGTTTTCTAAAGCTGGTCACTAAACTTATAACAGATGCTTTTCCTGGAGTGCTGCTGATGCTGTGATGCGCTATGTTTGTTTACATCTTGCTTTGAAGAGATGGTGTAAAGACCTCAGTTCATCCCACCGCCCGGGACTATGGAAGGAGAACCTGCTGGGAAGAAAGACAATATTAACCCTGCCTGGGCTGGGGGGGGGGGGGGGGGTCAGACCCTTTAAGTCCTTTTGGGAATAAGCATTTTGGNCGGGGGGGGGGGGGGGGGGGGGGGGTCAGACCCTTTAAGTCCTTTTGGGAATAAGCATTTTGGATGGAAGATGAGAAACAGTCAGCAAGCCGTCCAACTGAGCTAAAATGCTCAGAGATGAACGTAAGTGAGAGAAGTTATGAAAAAAGGTAAACTTTTAATCAAAAACATTTTTGCCTCGACAACCTAACACATTCAGCCGCATGTGGCCTGAATGTTTCAAGAGATTCTTTATTTTCTGAAAAATTCCATGCAGTCACCTCAGGATGGAACAGCAAAGACTGCGCAGATGTACACCCTGAAGGTCTGCTTGTGTGCTTTATTACAAAGCGTTTCAAATGAACTTAAAAATGCTGACATGGCATGGTGCAGCGAACATCCCCTCTGAGCGCCACCTGCTCTTCCATTTTCCATTTGACGTCACCCTGTTGTGACTGAAAGAAATGAAATGTTTTCTGTGGAAGTCCCCTCATAGAATGTTTCTCCCCTAAAACTGAGGCTACGACTGACAGCCCGGGTCATTCCAGCCCCTCACCTGAGCAGACAAGGTCAAAAGTGCATTTTTCTAACGTTTGGGTGACTGCGATCCATCAGGTGCAGGTCGGGAGGGTTTTCTGACCTGTGTGGACCACAACACCACAGCACTGTGTTCAACTACAGCATCTCAAAACTTACTGTCACTGACTAGAATGTGGTTAAAATCAATATGTCTAATAATATATAGCAATATTTTTATAATATAAAATATTATTACATCAGGCCCCCCCCATATGGTCTCACCTTCTAGATGCACTCAAAGTTCCGCCTAAAAAGTCCTAAAATAACACTTTCAGATCATGTGGACCTGAAATCTTTTACAGACCGAATGGATCTTCTTCATCTGATCAAAATCGTCCCTTCACGTTCGGTCTTGTCCTGAGCAAGAGGCAGCCGAGCTGCTCTTGGCACAGTGGCGATCGCTGATTTATAGTTCGCCTCGGGTTAATTCTGGCTCTCGGGAGGAAAACACATCATCTTGTATTTTTGCAAGACTTAAAAAATTAATTTTCTCTATCATAAGATACACTCTTATTTCTACTTCTGTATTAGACAGGGATCACTGTGCTTTACTTTCCACGTGAGGGGTATAATTTTTGCTGCCATATTAACTTTTTACTCTTCCACTACAAACACAAATGAATAAAGCGGAGAATCAAAAGGTTCTCATGTGTTACGTCATTTTAACCGATACCTAGCAAAAATATCTTGAAAAAAAAACACTAAATAGGCTGAATTGGAGATGGATGCCCAAGAATCTAGTTTATCATCATAAAAGGCAAGTAGACAGGGAGTCAGTCAGATAATAGTTAATAATCTGGGCAAAATCGGAGGTCGAAGTGTATCTGCATCCTGCATATGAAAGCAGGGTGTTGGTCAAATGTGCAGTAGTGGTGTGGGGGCTTAGTTTGGGTCCATAAAGTGTGTCACCCCCCCAGGCACCGCACACAGCAGGCGTCTACATGTTCCACACTGTCGCTGCGCTCGATAAACTGAATCAAAAGCAGAAGTCCAGGAAACACGAGCACGAAGCCCACACACAAACACGAGAAGATGGAACCACATTGTTGCTTAAGATTATATGAGTTTTCCTTCAAGATCAAAAGGCTGACAATGTAGGCGACAACCAATTAAACGTCACGCTACGTGACACACGCCGACAGACGCGCACGTCTCCGTCCTGTTTGAGACCGAGAAGGAAAATATAGGATTTGAGATAAATAACAATCGAACTGGGTGAAATGACACCGACAGACTGTGGTGCGAGAAAAGAGAAGGCGTCGCAGTAAGAAAAGGTCTGAAAGGGTCTGCAGCACTCACAATAATGACACAAAGCACCGAAGATCCTCCCAATAGCTTTTCCCCCCTCGCCGTCCCCAGGATCCCCTGTGGCCTTTTTTTTACTGACTTCATTTTCTTCGGACGCCGGCTATAAACAGCCAGAGGGCGTGTGTTGCTGGAATGATTACAACTTCCCCGAGCGCAGCGGTTTCACCAGGGAAGAGAGCTGAGGGGCCTGAAGGGGAGGCAGGCGGGAGAGCAGCCGGGGATGTGCTTAACCGGGGAGGTCCCACAGGATATTCCGCACCTTCGTACGTATTCCACTAAAAAACAGATGCAGGAGGAGAGGAAAAGAGAGGGGGGAGGCAGAGAGAGGACGGTCAGTTTGTGCCCCCCTGCGCTGATCGTGTCACGGAGCCACAGCTGACCTTTCTAGCACTGCGCCGTATTGTGCGTTTATTAAATCTGGCCTCATGACGAAACAGAACTGTCACCCTCAGGTGGCCAAACAGTATTTTATCTGAGAAAGTCTACGTAAATGTATAGATGTCATTGTCATAACCAAAATAGATAAAGAATGTCTGTCAAAGATAAATACAACAATAATCCCAAAAACACTACACTCAATATGTAGCTCCTTTAATCCCTATGGTTGTATGGTTGCTGTCATTTTCATTACTATTTCTGCAAATTTTATGCTTTGTTTTAATCTGAATAAAATCTGCATGACTTTGCATGGGTTGTGCAAATTATGAACACAACTGGGACCGGACGTCTGTTCGCGAGCCAGGAGACCATAAATTCAAAGTCACCTACGTTGCAAATTCGTAATGAATAAAAGTTTGACTGATTTGATTTATCTATTTGATTTATTTGCTGGCTCAAGACAAAGTCTAAGGCACACAAACCAGTCAAAGATACAATAAATATATATATTTCTTTAAATCATTGTTATTTTTTTTAATGTTGAGTAACTTTAAAATAACTGAAAAAAATTTCTAAAACCCCACAATCACTCCTGACTGTAGCCCAATTCCTTCTACTGAAGTACGCAGTGTTTTAAGCTTCTGGCCCATTTCGGGGTTCTTTATCTACACAACAATCAAAGCGTCAGTTTTATAGCCATCCCCTGATTTATTTGTGGGTTAAATTCTGGAGAAGTCTGGGATAAAGCTATAATACTTGGAAAAATACCTTGACTTTTTAAAATTTTTATAAACTTTGAACTGTAAATTTAAACAGATAAAAGTAAAGAGAGGTCACCCCCCCCCCCCCCCCCCCC